>ML780110.1:925293-936653 GCA_009831015.1 Picea engelmannii
GAGACAAGTAGTTGATGAGTTGGCACATACATGAGGTGTATAGTTGATGATGTTGGTACATATTGATGAGTCATAGTTGATGAGTAGTTGACACATGATTGGTACATACTTGGTACATGGTTGATGCACCTATTTATGGTACAGGTTGATTACAGGTTGAGGGACAGGTTGATGCATGGTTGATGCATGGTTCAGATTTATTGGTACAGGTTTACAACAGTATATCTCACAGTGATAGTGTGACAGTGGTTCCATCATTCTACTTCTACTTCAGGGTGGAAGGACAGGGCAAGGACAGGTGGTTGTATCCACCTTCCGGTTGTAGCCAGAGAACATAGGGGTTTGTAGCCAAAGAATTGGGGAGTTGGAACTTCCTTCAGGTTGTAGCCTGAGTAACTAGGGGGTTGGAGCCTCCTTCTAGTTGCAGCTGGAAAACAAAGGAAGTTGGTGCTTCCAATGAATGTAATTATTCAAGACATATAATAAAAAACATTATGTGGTTTTCTCTCGATTTGGGTTTCCACGTAAAACACTGGTGTACTGTGTATGTGTATGATTGTTCATTTGTTCATTGCTTATTTACTCTACAATTATTGGATGATAATGTTCCATTGATATAACACTTGGATTATATGGTTAAAAGGGATTAAATTGCTCTATTACTGATTCACCCCCCCTCTCAGTAATCCAACAAGCTAGACCACAATTCTGTGGAGATACTTTGAATATGTTTTGTCGTGAAGACCAGAACTTTCAGTGGTCCAAAGAATATTTATATTACTCATCTCCTCCTACAAAAAAGATGTAATCTAGGCATCCAAAATTTCTCGCGTAGGGTGTGGTCCTGAGGTATTTGACTGCAAATAAATTGTTGCATGGTGTGTTGACAAGTACATGTCGAGCCAAAGAATTATACAACAAGAAGATCATTCCCCCATTTACCTTTCACCACAAGTTTTTCGAAATATGTTGAAGCTCCCAAAGCCAACACTTACCTTCAAAGGAGAAGATTGTAGAGATTTTCTAAAGAAACATAACAATGGTCTGGATCTCCATCCTGAATATTTGGAGAATCATGCAACTATTCCAAAATACATAACCAGGATCCATGTTGATTCTTTTAAAAAACCCTTTCGAGAGATTGCATGGTTGTTCACCAGGTTGACAGGTCAGGAAAGCAATTCTACCATTTATCACATACTTCTTTATATTTTATATTTTATAGTCAAAGAACATGCTATCTTTGATTGAGGAAAATTGATTTCCATCAAAATATCATCCCAGTTATCACATTACAAAAGGACAAAAAATTATTTATGGCTTCCTATTTTGTATTTTCTATAGTGTATTGTTTGTTGGAGTTACTTCACACACACCTAGGATTTATTTTTCCTAAGGATTTTCCTTGTTTATTAGTCATTATTCAGTCTCCTATATTTTAGGAAGAATATTCCTCTACGAAGAATATTCTCTTCAGTTTTCACTTCAGTTTGATCAGTTGAGTGGAGTAGATGCTACATTGGAATTATCACCATGCAACATTGGGATCATCACCATCTAATGTGCATTTTCCTTGGGATAATCACCATACTAGTGCATTACTCATGATTATGTGATCTCCTCCTCATGTCACTATGTTTCAGTCAATTAACTAAAGACTGATAGACTAGTTAACTCAGACTAGGTGACAATTCACTCCCGTAACTGCTTGAGAGACTAGACTAGGTGGCAGTTTACTCCCATAACTGTTGGTGTGTGTCTAGATCACTCTAGACCACAACTATGGTGCATTAGTTACTCATGTATCCTATATCTATTGTAAATTATTCACTCTTTGAGTCTGGAATACGGTTAATGAGATTTTTTCCATTATTTCTCTATTGCTTCTTATTTCTCAATTTCTCTCTACAAATGTGTGTGGTATTTAATAGCTAGATATATTATGTGCATTTTCAACACATTTACATGGTATCATAGCCGATGGGCTACTAAGCAAAAGCTACACCAAATTATTTTTGCAGGTACTGAAGATTGAAGAATGCAAAAAAGATGGATTATTCACCGTCAATACTTCTCACGCCTTATAACTATTTGGAGTGGAAGTTGAAACTCATTCTTTTGCTCAGATGCAAAGGCTTGTACCAAATAACTATGGAAATGGAAGTAGAGCCTGATTTTGTCGATGAGAAAAACGATTTTCTCAATAGACAAGATATGACCATAGGATGTGTCGTCTGGTTTATTTCTCCTAAAATTCTCCATCAAATGTATGATGAATCACAAGAATCAACTCCAAATGAATTATGGACCAGATTGGAGGTTCTATTCGGGAATAAACACGATTTTGAAGATTTCATGCAGCAGGTTGAACATATAGAGCCAAAAGAGAAGCCATCAGAAGATCAAACATTTTATTCTGAAGAGTCTTCTACAGAAGTATTTGCACAAATTTGTATTCCATTAATTGAAGATGATGTCTACTCTATTTCAGATCTGTTTTCTAAATTTCATGTGGAAGATTTATGAAATGTATCTCAGAGTCACATACAGACACTTTTTCATGCACCATGCATGCATCTCAAGAGACAAAAAGGGAGTTGCGCACATACGACTCAATTATGATATTTTCGGAGCAAAATTTGCAGAAACAAATTGGATATTTGAATTCCTCTAGGGAAAATATCCATTTTCCAAAAAACAAATTGTCCAAAACAAAGTGTGGGAAGTGAATTTATGATCATTTTAAAATCAACAAAATTTTAGCGTTTTTCCGGAAACAGCCGCACGATTTTCAAAATTTCATCCAAACTTTATTTGGATCTTCTTCATTAGAAGAAGAGAAAGTGGATATCTGTGGAAATATCAATGGTGCATGTAATTCATCAGATATATGCAGACATATATATCTTCAACAAAAGCTTCAACGAGCACAAACTTGCACAGTTGCGAGGTCTTATTGGAGTGAAGGACAGGGTTGCTTAGCAACTTATTTTTGTTCCTTATTTTTATTTTTTGTTTATGCATTGTAATTTGAGGGGGGGGGTTTCCCACGAGGTTCTTCCTCTTTCCTTGTTTATTTCAGTGTATCTTTTGTATTTGGGTACCTAACATGGCCTCGTTGTCAAGACCCATTCTTTATTTTCACCATAGTGATGTCCAGGGGGGGGGGGTGTTGGAGTTACTTCACACACACCTAGGATTTATTTTTCCTAAGGTTTTTCCTTGTTTATTAGTCATTATTCAGTCTCCTATATTTTAGGAATAATATTCTTCTAGGGATAATATTCTCTCTAGTTTTTACTTTAGTTTGATCAGTTGAGTGGAGTCTAGATGCTACATTGGAATTATTACCATGCATCATTGGGATCATCACCAACTAATGTGCATTTTCCTTGGGATCATCACCGGACTATCGCATTACTCATGATTCCATGATCTCTTCCTCACTTCACTATGTTTCATTCAGTTAACTGAAGACTAATAGACTAGTTAACTTAGACTAGGTGGCAGTTCACTCCCGTAACTGCCTGAGAGACTAGACTAGGTGGCATTTTACTCCTGTAACTGTTGGTGTGTGTCCATATCACTCTAGACCACCACTATGGCGCATTAGTTACTCATGCATCCTATATATATTGTAAATTATCCACTCTTTGTGTGTGGAATATGGTTAATAAGAATTCTTTAATTCTTTTTCTCTTGCTTCTTCTTTCTCAATTTCTCTCTGCAAATGTGTGTGGTATTTTCTAGATAGATCTATTATGTGCAGGTTCAACACATTTAGATTGTTTTCAATTTCCAAACTTGACTATAAGTAAGAGGGTGAACTTTGAAATAGACCAATTTACTTTATGGTATCAAGCATTGTGGAGACACAAGACTTCTTTGTATTTTTACAAAGTTTACAATGATTTGTCTCAGTCTTCAAAGGGATGTTGTTTGGTAAAAATACCCCCATGATATTTGACCAAGCTAATAAATTATTGGAGAAAAAGGGAATTATAGAACAGATGTAAAATCATAGTGTCATCGGGATATTTTGTTCCAAAGAAAATCCCTCTTTTCTTCCATATCATGTATCTTACAAATTGTTTATTACAGAAGTAGCAAGGGAATACAACTTCTGGAAACATTTTTTCCATCAAAAAAGGAAAAAAAAATCCATTCCCTTGACGTCGAATATTGGAGATTTTATTTTCAAAAACATAAATAAAATTGACGAGTTTCCAATCCATTTCAATAACGTGAGCTTAAAACATGCTGAAAAGATCAAGGGCTTTGATCCTAACAAAATCTTTGTGGAACACATGGTTTCGGTAGGATTTAGTAACTCATTCATCCAGACTACCTTGAATGAAGAAAAATAAGAAGAAGGTAACAACCAAAGTACACCTGTACATGAGGCTGGTGACCTAGAAGTTGTACTAAGCACTAACAAGTTGTATACGAAAAAAGGAAAGGGTCCCAGTGAAAGCAACATCCAGTCTCCAGTTGTTACTCCCAAAAATACCGCATCTTGGAGAAATGCTCCAATTTCTGACTCAGTTAGAAATATTACCAACAGTAGTTCAAGCGATGGAGGAGAGAAGAATCCCCCCCCCCGGGGGAAAATTGAGAATTCACATAAGTTGCCTGTAAGAAAGAAAAGATAAAATTTAATACAAGAGGAAGAGGACAAACTCATATAAAATGAAATCCAAATCTTTTCTCTAGATGACATGGAAATGGAGGCAGATATGTAGAAAATATTTCCCATGATGGAACAACCAGAAAGTGTAACTCAACAATTTTTTTTATTGAAAGTTGTTGCAAATGATGTTTTTAGCGAAGAGGAATCCTTCATTTTTATTTTTTTTAATTTTTTTTTTATAAGGATTCTAAAAAATCAATTGCGGAAAGAGGTGATCAGAAAAATAAAAAAGGAAAATCTCTCTCAGAGATTGACTTGAAATACATGCATCCATGCCAAATATATAAAATTCACAAGGCAATCAGTGATGCTCATGATGATTCCATTGATGGGTTGGAAGCTGAAAATGCCAAGCTAAAAGAAAGAATCAGAGAGTTGGAGAATGCCTTAATTCTTTGTCCAATCCTAGCAATTCCTTTGTCAATAGTCAAACCAACCACACCTACCATTAAGTTGAAAGGATCTTCAAGCCTGTTCAAAGGGTTGAGGAGTTATGTAGAAAAAAATATTAAGAAGAGAATGTCACTAATAACAGAAGCATGGGAGGTATCGAAAAACATTGTTTCTTTTGGCTCAAGGTCATATTCCTTCCATGAATATATGCAAGTTGATCTACAAAACGAAGAAGGTTTCTACACTAATGGTGTATTACCATTTGGAATCAAAGTCTCCAACATGACATAAATGAGAAGAAGAGAGGAAGATCTGCCTTCCCCAAGTCGAATAAAACAATTAAATGCTTGCTGGAAGGAAAATATTAAAAATTTGAATAACATTGTTCAAGCATGCAGTGAAGCCATATTGAAAAGAGAAGAATTGTTGAAGAGACTCACAGATATAGATCTATTAGGAGGTACTAACGAAGTAAAAGACCCTAAATTAATTATCAACTCAATGTTTCTAACAAAGCAACAATTTGACAATCAAGTTGAGATATGTAAAGGGTTATCAGTTGAAACTTTTTATGGCATACTCGAATATAATGAAGATGAAATTGACAATTGGCTAGTTGATTATTCCGTGAAAAATCAAGATATTGAGGAAGCAAGGCATGGTATTTCTCTTGACTTAAGAGACTTGGAAGGTGATTTATTAAACATTAAAATCCGGCATGAAATAAACATCACACCAATGAAAATTTATATTGAAGATTGGTTCAGAAAGGAAATCGACAAAGTAACCAAAGAAGGGAAAGAAACAATTGAGACGGTTCCTATAACCGTAAATGAAGACAATAAAAGGAAAAAATAAATCAAGTGAAGAGATATGAGAGACCATCATATTAAGTTCATGTTGATCACATTTTTCTTTCTTTATCAATTTTTCATCCAGTTACTCCGCTTCTTTGACTAGAAAGGTTTAACCAAAATCTGATAACTTCTCCCTGTCTTCTTTCTAGGTCTTGCTACTCTGTCATCGCCCATCCTCCTCCTTATACAACTTACTTTTTGTTCATATTTTTGTATGGTACTCAGGAGCCCCAATCCCATTCCTAATAAAAAACACATTTAAATTTCAAATATTTGTAACAAACTATCAATTTTTCAGAAATCCCAAGAGAACTATTTTGGGATCAGTTTTGACTGTACTTTGTAAATCTAAGTTTTGAGTATAAATTATTTTAGATTGATCTATCATTATATTTATTCGCGTTCCCCATGTTTTTACTCTATTAAATTTATCTTATGCATGCAAACCATCTTCTTTTATTTTATGTCATCATAAATCTTTAGTTTAGCTAGGATGGATGTGAGGAAATTTTGTCTATCTTTTTCAAATGTATGAAGTATGCGGTTCCTGGTCATTTCTTAGGAACCTCTTTAAAAAACAAAAAAATTTATTTCTTGTTATCTTTTCTTGCAATCTTTATATTTCTTTGATTATCATGACATACTTCTGCAAAGTCCTATATTCTAAAGATATAGAGTCCCAAGAAAATCTTAAAACAAAGAGGAGTACCACCTCTATAAAAATGCAAGGGGATTTGTATCCCTGTGAGGTTTCTATTTCGGTCCTGACGAATTCAAGCGTCAACATTTTTGGAGACCATACTGGGGAATGAATTGAAATTTGAAATCTGGTTTAGCATCTTTTGAAAAATACATGAATTTTCCCTAGGATGATGAGTCCCACCTGGAAATTGGATTGAATAATCAATGAAGAATCTTACATCAGCTATATAATCTTGTGATAACGATAGCTGAGACTTGAGAAGAATTGAAAAGTTCTTGGTAGACATTGGTCCAAGAAGAATAAAGAGAAATCATCCAAAGACAGAGGAGAGACGAGCGACAAGACTGAAGGAATGAAAGGCCATATAGAGAAGCACAAAGATAAGGCCAGGATTGAAGCTGGAAAAATACAAGGGACACATTACCAGAGGTAAGAGCAAGGAAATTTCCATTCTAAGAAGTGGAAAACATATTCCTGAAACATCTGTGAATATGGCCAAAATAATTGAACAACTGCGAGAAGAACCATGAAGAGAACCTCATGAGGAGAGATAAGGAGGTGGTGGAAGAAATCAATAAAACCTAAGATTTGAAAATTGAAGAAGAGTAAGATATTCCCCTTTAAATCTTTGAGGTGAGCAATATGATCTGCCCGCTCTCCCTAAGGGTACCCTGAAGGAATTTTTTGGAGACGAAACAGTTGATTCCAAGAGACACCTTAACTTATTTCTTGGTGTTTGTGATTTTCATCGTGTTGAATATGACGATGTGATAGTAAGGTTATCAGGAAGAGCTTATGAATGGTATACACAATTACCCAATAGATCCATTGGCTCATTTAATGACCTCAAAGCCATGTTCCTGACAATGTTCACCCCTCCAATTGCATATCATACCCTTCTCACCAATTTCACCCAGATTGGTTTAAGGAAGAATGAGATAATATGTGATTTTAATCTCAGGTTCAATACAACTTTGAGTAAGATTCCAAAAGATAAAATACCTAATGATCGATTCATACTTGGTTGTTATAAGAATGTGATGCCCCCAAATGTGAAATATGCTCTCAAAAAATCCCATATGGATACCTTGGAGGAAGTAATGATTAAATCCACTGAGATAGAAGAAATTATGATTGAGACGGGTGTCGACCTCAACATTATCCTGGGAAAAGTACAAAGGTAGCTGGTAGGTTTAAGTATTGATATTCAAGGAGCCTCTAGCTCATAAAATAATGAAGAACCAAATCCATGGCCAACCCAAAATCAAACAAGTGGAGGAGGATTCTTCAAGGGACCATACCAGATGTGATGGTAGACCCTGTTGCGGCACAAGAAACCAAGCAAATAATTGAAATTGCAAAAATGAATAGAACCATCAGGAAAATGCAGAATGAGATAACCAGATTAAGAAGGGGGGAAATTATGTATAAAATCTGAGAATGTCGATCCAAGAGAAAATAAGGAACCCTCCCCCAAAAAATAGAGTGAGGTTTGAAAACAATGATAATCTGCAAAGGCCAAGGGTTTCCAGGAAGCCAATCCCCAATGCAACTATTCTGGATGATGCATATGATGAGAAAATGGTTGAGCAAGGGAACTATTATTTACTCGATGAAATTTTTGAAACTGTAAAGAAGGATGGATGAGAGATGTCCATGTATATATTTGAGGAAGGCAATAATGACCCCGATTCATAAGAAAATGTCTCCCAGACAAGAGCGTTTGTAAATAAATCCAAGAATGAAAATGATTCTGAAAGAGAAAATGAAAGAGACAAAGAAAAAATAAATGAGAAAAAGACAAATGAAAATGTGACAGATAGCGTTGGAAGAAAGAAGCAACACTTGATGTCAAACTCCACCCAGATGAAATAAAATGTTGTAGAGGACTTGAGTAAACTAAGGATAACTCTTCCTTTTATAGAAGTGGTGAAGATTCCCCAACAAAGGGAAAACATTTTGAGATTATTGGATGATACATCCAAAAAAGTGGAAGTTGTTGTTACAAGTGCGAAACAAATCCAGAACAAATCAACCATCAAGTTGAGAGGTAAAATACTCCCTTTTATATTTCAATTGAAAATAATGATGTTGAACTTCATAATTGTTTAGTCGATACTGGCGCAATCAATAATATTATGCCACTAGTGGTCATGGAGGCATTGAGCATAAACTGCACCAAATATTATGAGACTGGTGAAAGTATATATGCAATTGATTTCAGACAAGTGCCAGCTTATGGTGAAATTAATTACTTTTATGCTTGGATCACGACAGCTCCCCATATTATTATAGTTTTCAATATTATTGTGGTAGACATCCCTCCTGCATATGGAATTGTTTTAGGAAGAGATTGGTTGTCTATGATGGGAGGATACATAATGAACGATGGAAGTTGCATGATGTTGCTAGACAAAAGAGCAATGATTAAGGTTCCTTGTGAACCCAAGAAAACCTTCTCTTTAAAACATAAGTATAATGAATTAATGGAATATTATATAGACGTTGGGATCAGAAACTATGATATCCTAGACATGGAACAAACTGAAAGCCTGGAATAAATTCAAGGTATGGAGAATCAAGAGCATCCATTTGAAGGTCATTGGAGGATTTCATTCGATGGATCTTTCTCAAGTTTCGGGAGTGGAGTTGGAATTGTCCTTGTAAGTCCAAGAAAGAGTGTGCATCCACATGCTATCAAAATTGAATTTGTATGTACCAATAATGAGGCAGAATATGAAGTGTTGATTAATGGAATTATTCTTGCACAAGAATTGAAGATAAAACATCTAATTGTGACTGGAGACTCTGAGTTGGTTATAAATAATGTCACCCAAACGTATAAAATAAAAAAGGAAAGACAAAAATTATATTTCAAAAGAGTTAACGAATTGATGGAAGCCTTCAGATCTTTCAACATATTTTTCATCCCAAGGGATAAGAATCAGAAGGAAGATTCATTGGCTTTGGTGGCCTCATTGTCAAACCCAGATGATGTTCAAAGAAAAACATATTTTCAAGTAGAAAGAGTATTCTGACCTTTTGTACCTAATAACCAAGAATATTTACAAGTATTTGAGAATGATGAACAATTGGAAAACATTTTGTTGAACGATGATGATGATGAAGCCAATCACATATCTATTGTCCCAAATGATTGTATTCAATCTGAGTCTCTTTTTACAAGATACGATCATGCTAAGAATATCTTGGAAGAAATTTTACTTTGAAAGTTCCAAGAAATAAGAAAAAACAATATTGGAACTGACAGTTCCCCAAAATATATCAACTTGGGAGTTGATTGAAAAATTATAGAAGTTGATCATTATGTTTCATTATTTAAAGAATATTTTGATGTGTTCACATGGAGTTATGGTGATTTGAAGGATTATGATAAAACAATATTTCAACATATTATTCCCTTGAGAGAAGGGGAAAATACGATCAAGCAAAAGATAAGGATGATGAAACCCAAATTAAAACCTCTGGTAAAGGTTGAATTGGAGAAATTAAAGAAGGTTGGAATAATATACCCCATTAAACATTTTGATTGGCTTTCAAACCCTGTGATAGTAAGAAATAAGACCAAGGAGATTCATATGTGTGTATATTTCAGGGATATTAACAAAGCAAGTATAAAGGATAATTATCCTTTACCTAACATGGATTTTCTTATCCAGAAATTCACGGGATCAACCTGCATATCCATGTTAGATGGTTTTTCTAGGTATAATCAAGTCCTGGTTGTTGAGGAAGACAGAGAAAAGACATCATTCATAACACCTTGGGAGACATATGTTACACCTCAAAATTACTCACTTCGATAGTGTCGCAAGTGTCATTGTTATGAGTGTTGTAAGTGCCGCATCTTGTCTGTGTTGGTCACTATAATTGCTTAATTGATTCAAACAACCATGTGATACATTAATTATCAACCCAGGGAAGTCTTTTATTTCAAAGATAACCATGCACTATATATGCTCAATTCCAATTGCAACTTACAGTTGTAGTAAAAGAAACTATGCTAATCACACTTGCTTGAATATACTGAAGTTCTGAATTAAATCACAGGAAAGCAACTTCCCTATTGCAGATATTTAAAGATTAATCTAAGAATCCTGGATTACATTACAAATAACACTTGCAATGGGAAAGAACAACTATTCTGCAACCAGAGAACAGGACCCTTACTCTCAAACAGAGACTTCAGTGCTGACACTCTTTTATGAAAACAGTAAGCAGAAGACAATTAACTCTATCTAACAGAGAACAAGGTTGTCTAGTTCCTTCCGTTCTAAGCAGGAGCCTTAGGCCCTATTTCTGTTTTAGCACACTTGTGATATTGAAGTTCACCGAGAACAGGATGGTCTGATCCCTTCCTTTCTGAGCAGGAACCCTTCACCCAATCCTTGGCTAGCACACTGCAGAAGTAAATGAAATCTACAGAAGACAAGGTGTTCTGATTCCTTCCTGTCTGAGCAGGAACCTTTAACCCAATCCCTGGCTAGCACACTTGCATAATTAAATGAAACCTACAGAAGACAAGGTGTTCTGATCCCTTCCTGTCTGAGTAGGAACCTTTAACCCAATCCCTAGCTAGCACACTTGCAGAATTAAATGGAATCTACAGAAGACAAGGTGTTCTGATTCCTTCCTGTCTGAGCAGGAACCTTTAACCCAGTTTCTGGCTAACCTCATAGAATCATCACACAAGATT
>ML780110.1:950957-963786 GCA_009831015.1 Picea engelmannii
TTGTGTGACAGTTCTGTGTTTCAGCAACGGGGCTCAAATGTTAATCTGCAGTCTAATCAATGGTTAAGTCCAAAAGTAATGTAAAATATTATGCAAAACAGATTAAACGTATAGTAATGAGAAGGGACGTTGTATACCTTTGGAATGATCAGCTAAAGTGATAGTATGGGCTCAAATATGGGTAATCAAGAGTATAATAGTGGCAAAAAAGTATAGGCAAAAAGGTGCATTGTGTGGTCCTAATAGTCTGCAAGTGTCACATCTTGTCTATAAGTGTTGCAAGTGTCAAAAAAATCATACTTCCATATTTCATATGTCGTGCATATAATGACATCATGAAGACACTTAAGACACCTCAAAAGGTGGTTTGGAAGAAGAGAAATCACTTGACAAGAAGTACAAGCCTTTTACCATGGAAAAAATACTCAAAAACTGAATTTTGGAGAGGAGCGCTCCCCTACCCACTGTCAGGGAATGTTGGCACTCCCTGAGCCTCTTTGGGGGAGTGCTTGAGCACCCTGTGCACCCTTTTGGGGGAGAGATACCCTTTTTTTGGCAAATTCTGGATTTGTTGAGGCAAATCAGAGAAGAATCCCTCAACTCCTGAAGGTAGTTGGGTTCGAATAGATGGTCAAAGCATGATCTTAGGGGAGATCCTCAACTAAAGGATAGGAATCCTCAACTCATCCCAAATATCTCTCAAGTGTTTGAGCCTCTCCAAGGTTATATAAGGAGGTCTTCTCATGGTGAAAGGTACAAGGAAGATTGAGAATTATACCTAACTTATGATCTCATAAGAAGGTATTGACACTAGAGACTAGAGATTGATACCAAACTTATGATCCTATAAGTGGTATTGACAAAAGACAATGGAGATTGGGAATTACATCAAACTTATGATCTCATGAGTGAGATTCCATCAAATCCATCAGTGGAGATTACTTGAGAAAAGGGGTTGGACAAGGAGAACTGGAAGAAGTTGTTGCACCTTCATTCAAAGGATTGTAAGTACTTTTAATTAATGCTTGGCCTGTTTCTTTCAAACTTGTGCTTGTTCCATATGAGTGTGTCTGTAGTAGATGGATCTATGATTGAGCTAATATCAGTAGAGTAGGAAGTCTTTTGTACCTTTGTTTTTCCTACAGGATCTATCAGGGAGCTCAAGATCGAAGCTCAGCCTAAACTTTGCAGGGACGAACGTCGCTAATAAGGTACATATCTTTCTCCTTCTCTTTCATTCATTAGATTGATTACTTATAAAATGAAATCAGTGTCCATGTTAAGCACTTTTCTGTCTTGGCCTTAGGAGTCTAGAGGCCAAGAGGGAATCCACTTGTCCACAGGGGGATTCACCTACAACATAAATTGGCGACTCCACTCGGGAGGAGCTATGATTTTTGTTTCCATTCCAAAATATTGTTTTGGCCCTTTGCCCACTGATTTGACCTTCTCCATGAATGTCTCTGATCCTTAGGGTTGATTGTTGGCTCTTGGATTTATCTTAAACACAAAATTTTACATTCTTCCTAAGTTGTTTTTTGAGTTTCTGGGCATTTCTCTGAGATTTTGTAGCAAAACACGCCCCTTCCCTTACCACCAAAGCATTGGCACTC
The DNA here is from genome assembly GCA_009831015.1 of Picea engelmannii. Lineage (NCBI taxonomy): Eukaryota > Viridiplantae > Streptophyta > Pinopsida > Pinales > Pinaceae > Picea > Picea engelmannii. The sequence continues at coordinate 952,571 of ML780110.1, forward strand.
CCTTACAGTCTTCCATAGAGTGTTGGAGCACTCTATGTCCCCTTTTGGGGGTGCACTCCCCCTTTTTTCTGCAAAAATCTTCTTAGAATTTGGTTTTTCCTCAGTCTTTTTTGTTGATTCATCTACTCAGGGTTTGTGATGTCTTAGTGTGTCCTTGTTTAGCATCCAATTATTTGATTTCTAAGGATTATTCATCTCTTTCTTGGATTTTTGACATTTTTCCTTGCTTTGAAATAACTCTTTGTCTCTGTTGACCTAGAGTTAACTTGTTGTTTTCTTCTCCTTTATCTTATTGAGTGAAAAAAATTGTGAGGAAATCCAAAGGTCTGTGAAATTTTCATTTGATCTTTGAGGTCAACTTTCCATCATTTCTCTTTTGTTTGAGGTTTTTGGTTCTTCTTTTAAATTTGGTTATCTTTGTCCTTCTTGTCTATTTCACGACAAGAGTGTATTTTTTGTTTTGTGTGAAGTTTGCTTCTGATTGTTTAATCTTGAAGTCCGATTGACATTTAGAAGCCTTGCATCTGATTATCATTCACATATAAGCAAAAGGACATATTTTAGTGATTGGTTTGGATATTAGAAGGCATTTCTGAAATTTTTAGCATTGCATCAGATTTGAGTGAGAAACAAATTGATTAAGGGCATTTCATATTAGTGTTTGATAGTGAAAACAACTTTCTCTCTTTCTCTTAAATAGCCATTCATCGAAAGAAACATTTTCTTATCATATTATTGTGCATTTTTGGGAATTTAGTCATAATACCATCAGTTTCATTGTCATACACCCTTTGAGTAAAGAACAACCATAAAATCAATGCTAATTAAAAATTATCTAGAACATTTTTGTTTTTAGGATCTTCCACCAACATTAGACTAGGATTAGCACTTTGGATTAGGCTATGAGTACAACTCTCCAAAGTTTTCAAAATGAACATTAGCATCCTGAGATAGGGAGAGTCAAATCCAATTGTGTTATAGGATTTCTGGGATCCCCCTCTCACACAGGGGTTACACACAAGGTCACATTCGGGTGAGTTACAGAAATTATCCCTCCATGGTTCAACTGTTTGTAGTGGTCAGATCGTATATTGGGGGTCACTTGAAGGTATAACCACGATTATGTGTGGGAGCCTCTTGAGTTGACTTAAGACTTGTTATTCTACCCATACATTTAGATCGGACTGCCGACTGTACCCGCCCAGGGGCTGACTGCGAGTTGGTGTCCGTAGTTTCCATAATCCTTAGGTACTTACATGAGGTGACAGTGAAGGGAAGTCTCACTGTACCTGGGACAGAAATTGGTCAAACTCACTTGGGCTCCTTGGAGGGTAAATCCAAAATTACTTCGTGGAAGCTTGCACTAAGGTGAAAGTCCATTAAGCAGGTCACCATTGTAACTATTCCACCATATCCTATCCCCTTTTGACTTGATCACACAACGTTGGATTTCATCACCAACTAGTACGATCATCAAGAGACGTTTTGTTTGCTTGGTTTTGATTCCTAGATTTTATTAGCATACATTGTTTATTTTTGTTAGTTGGCCCTAGATTTTTAGTGTGTACTTTTATTCTCCAAAATTGATCCTGTAGACGTTAAAGGTCTTCACCGATCATGTAGGATGAAAGGGTTGCCTCTGGAAGGCTACGAACCCTTACCTCCTAACCCTCTAAAAGACAATGACCATGGAGAGGTAGAAAATCAATCTAACGCTGGAAGTGATGTTGCTCCCCCATTAGATAACTCAGAAGGTGATTTGGTTATGGTTTAGAATCCCACTCCTCACACTACATCTGTGTCAGTAACCCCTCTCGAACCAATTTTTCTTTATTTAGACTCCCTTGGGAATGTCATAGACAAAGAGGTCCCATAGTTACCTGCGAGAGATTTTCCCAAGACATATATGGGATCCACAGAACCAACCTTCGGTGATGAGTATAGGACTCGTGTTCATCCTACCACTACAGTAGATACAAATCCCATACCTGCTCATTCTATATGGAGGACTTTATCAAGACGCGATCTCTATGAGCATTTTGAATCCTTTCGACAACCCTTCAATCCTCATGACCCTCCTGTTGAAAGTGGGCCATCTATTCAAACGATGAATCACCCCATCGATCAGGTCATTAACCCTACTATTGCATCAACACAATTCTATCCTAATGTTGAACTCATCACCTCTACTCATTCCCAAGGAACTTCGATCCCTACCCCTGCTTTTACAAACTTTTACTCTACAACTCCACATGTTTCGCACGATCCTGCTGGGACATCTTTTCACCCGAGAATGCAGAAACTTTCCAACCAAATACAACCGACTGGAGGGAAACCAACATATAGCAGACCTATCCCTCCTGGAAGACCACCATCCTATGGCAGGCCTACCACTTCTGGGGGACAACCCCTTTTTCATGTTCTTCTCAGAGGGAAACCTCCCTTTTCCAGTCATACCTCGATCGTTAATCCACCACTGGTAGGGGGAAACCTTCATCTGTTGGAAACCCTTCAAAATCCTAGGGAGTATCATCCAGAGGAACATTTACCCAACCCCATGTTGGGGGGCACTTATATCATAACCCACAAGGAGGAGTATCAAATCCTGTTCCTTTCGGACTGTCTTATGGACAACCTTATACCAGTGGCATCCCAAACACCACCTGGAGTCCTCAAGGAAAAAAACCTTATCCTCCCCATGGGTCTAATGTGTATCCACCTCCGGGATCTACTCCTTACCCTCCTCAAGGGAACAATTTTCATCCTCTTTCTGGGCAAATGAATCACCCGACTTATAATTCTCATAACCCAACGGGTTATGCAAATGTTTCTCAGCCATCATCAAATCCTGTTTATCCTAGTCAATAACAACCATATGTAGGAGGACATACTGGTTACAACTATCCACCTAACCCATTTTATGGCCCTACTGGTGTTCCTATGACACACCAGTATCATCCGCAAATTAGCCAACAACTACCTTTCCTTGCGACTCTGGATCTCCCAGACTTGTCTCGGTTAACTAATGATCCTATATTTCATTCACCAGTTTGGCCAGTTATTCCCGCTAAACTTCCTTCTAATATTACAAAATTTGACTGAAAATATGGCGAAGATCCAAACAACCATGTGATGAATTTCCATTTGTGGTGTTCATCAAACTCCCTCATGGATGATTCTATACGTTTGTGTCTTTTCCAACGAACACTTATTGTCTCTATAGCAAAGTGGTACATTGAACTACTGTTGGCGTTCAGAAGTCACTACTGGATTGCTAGCAGGAGCAGAGCCCGAAGCCCATCAGTTTAATGTCACGGTTTGTTTTAAAGGGTGATCAAATGGAGGAAAACTCAAAACAGCATAATCTCAACTTAAAAACCAGACCAGGCATGCATGAACGAGTGAGGTCTTGATAAACTCCAAACAGTGAGTCGTAATAAAGGGTGAGTAGGTGGAAGACTTGTGCAAGAAGGGTGCGAGATCTATCACAGACATTCGGTTTGTAACAGACCGAAGAAGAAATGTATTCGAACACAAAATCCTTTTACATTCAAACACATATACCAAAGAATACAAATATGCCACAACAAATCCTTTATCATAACAAGATTGTTAAGTCCACGTGAATCCTTCACTGTGAACCCTCTAGCAAAGATGAAACAAAGATGGAAAAGAAAGGAAACTGTTTGTTATAAACCAAGAAGTCTCAAACACAGAGGCATAACCAGGAAACCAGAGTATCGCTGAAACTTTACAGTCGGGAGCTTAGCTCTACCATCGATAGATACAAAAATGGCAAAAATGCCTACATATACTCAAAATAACAACAGCAGCGGAACCAAGAAACTGCATTGAAAGCTTTGCGTCTGCATGGCTTCTGACAGTCAACATCTGAAAGATCGTGCAACTAATGTCAGACACAATCTTAATTGTTTGACAGTTCCAACGGCGAATCGACGTGCCTTAAATTCATGGCCGTGCTTTCCCATTAATGCGGAGGTGATATCTAACCACCACCAACTGCTTTCATAACTGCTTCTTGGGATTCAAAACGGCCCGGACAACTCAGCATTTCAGGATGTGGAGGGCATCTCACGCGGCCACCTGGAATAACCGACTGGCTCAAGGATGTGCGGGGCGAATAGCGCGGAAGGTGGGATGCATGGGACGGAGCGACAGGGCTGTGATAGCGGGGAGAGAGAGATTCCAAGGGGAACACATGGCGAGATGCGATAGGCGAAGGAGGAGGAAGGATCGATGTGATGGATACTTTTAAGGGGAGGCTGATGTGGAAGGGAGGAAAATGCGTGGCAGGTGATATATGGATGATGAGAAAACAAGAGGCTACGTAGACCATAGAAAAGAGGTGGAAAGATGACACATGTCAACTAGAGAAAGGTGGTCGGAAAATGATATGATGGGAGAGGGGCCCACGCGCGCTTAAGCACAGAGCAGCTGAGGATGACGCGGGTCGTGCGATTGCCGTCGATCTGGGTGCTTTGATCACAGTCGTTGGAAGCTGCACCCACAATTCTGGACCCCCCCCCTCAGCTTAAAGGTAGAAAGGCGGGGGGGGGGTCCGGAATGGTCTTCATCGCCGTTGATCCGAGCGCGCTCATCTGGACTGTCGGAGAGATGCGCCCCCGATTCCGGACCCCCCCCCTTGCTTAAAGGTCGAAAGGCAAGGGGGGTCCGGAATTTGCTGTGCGCCATCGATCTGGGCGCGCAAATCTGGACCGTCCGGTCTTGCTCGTTGCTTATCACGGGCGCATCGTCGCTCGAAACTTTGGACAAGTGGGTTCTTACCCCTTCATTTGCATTATATCCCCCTTATACAATAAATATCGCTAACAACTACCACGTGCTTCTTTTCATGATTTCAACTCCCTTGCCATGTCTTTCTTCATGCACTCTCAACTACCTATTCGCTACGAGATGGGTACTGAACTCTTGACCTCCCTTTGTCAAACTGACTCCGTACATATCTCTGACCATATTCACGAGTGGAGACGACGAAAAAGGATGATCAAGGTAATCATTCCTAACATATTATTGGCGGAATGGTTTACTAAATCACTTTTATCCCTGATCGCTCACGATGTCGCTATGGGTGGCACGGTCACCCAGGAAGAAACCATTTCTCGAGCTCAATACTTAGATTTGGTTTATTCACAATCTGGTACTTTGTATGATTTGCTTATGAATGTTGCTCGAGGTAATACTGATCCATCCAAGTCGTCATCCTCATCTCATGCGGATGGTATTATAAGTTTCGTCAAAACTCAATCTACTTCCCAATCGACCACACTCTCCTCTACCTCCCCCCAAACTCATATTTCTGAGGTGAATGCAGTTCAATATGCCCCTTCACAACAATCCAGAGGGAAGAAGAAGACAAAAAATAAATCAAAAAATACTAATAACAATGAACAACCAAAAAATCAAGCTCAAACACCTGCTACTAAAAAGAATCCATAACTGAAACTGAAATTCCCGTGTAACATTTGTGGTGACGATCACTACACTCAAGACTGTCCACATCGCAATGAAGTGGCCAAAATTTTCCAGGGAAATTCACAACCCACTGTGCTTACTCAACCTTTTCCTCAGCAGCAATCCATGGTTGCTCAAACCCCCTCTCCTGGGGGAAGTTCTAGCCATCCTTATGATGAGGCCTCGATGAGTGCACATATTTATATGTTTAATGGGATTAATTTGACCACTCACTCTAAGAAATATGACACACCAGGTAACCCTAACAAAGGAAAAGACAATAACGGTACCGGTACTTTACCGGATCCATCACCATCCTTCGTTAGTCCTCCATTTGTTAATCCTCCATCTAGACCACTTCAGATTGAGAAATCTACGTTCGACTCTATCTTACGCCCTGCTAAGAGCACTATATGCAAAGCTACCTTTAATCCTAGTTCACGTGCCGCCTAGAACTACAACATTGTTGAAGATTTGGCTCAATCACCATGTGCTATGTCTGCTGTTACACATCAAAATTACTCACTTTGATAGTGTCGCAAGTGTCGTCATTACAAAGGTCGCAAGTGTCACATTTTTCTCACAAGGTCACAAGTTTCGCATGTTGCTCACAAGTGTCGTAAAGTGTCAGGGAAGCATACTGCAATGATGCCTATGTCGTGCCTATAACGACATGAGAAGGACACTTGAAACACCTCAAACATTTGATTTGGAAGAGGATAAATGAGTTAACAAGCTTGCAAACCTTTTTCCATCTGAAAGAGCCTCAAAAACTGAGCTTTTGAAGGAGAGCGCTCCCCTATACCTCTTCTCGGAGCACCAACGCTCCCCCTTACACTGTCTGGGAGCATTATAAAGCTCCCCTGGCCCTTTTGAGGGAGCGCTATAGATTTTGAGAGCGCTGGCGCCCCCTAAAGCTTACTAGGGAGCGCTACAATGCTCTGATGGCCCTTTTGAGGGAGCGCTACCTATTATGGGCGGTTGTTAAGCTGTTGAGATGAATGGGGGAAGGATCCTTTCATTCTTGGAAGGCAGTTGGATTCGAATCCCTAGTCCAGCCATGATCTTAGGGTAGATCCTCAACTGAAGGAGGTAAATCCTCAACTTCCCCAAGGATATCTCAAGTTGTTGAGCCTCTCCAAGGCTATATATGCAAGCTTTCTAATGGTGAAAGAAGATGGGAAATGGAGAATTACACAAAACTTATGATCTCATAAGTGGTGCGGAGAGAAAGAATTGCTAGCTTGAAACCTATGATCTCATAGGAAACACACAGTCAGCCAAAGGAGAGTGATCAATGAAGCTGCTGTTATCCAGGTTGTGGATCTTTCAAGCAAGGTTTAGACAAAGGGGACTTGATGAAGCTGTCGCATTCGCATCTACGATTGTAAGTACTGTTGTCGTTATTCTCATCAATATGACACACTTGGCATGTTTCTTTCTAGTTTGTGTCTGATGTTACATGAACTTATCATTGATAGATAGATCTATTTTCAAGCTAATATCAACAGGGTAGGAAGTGGTCGTATCTTGTTTGTCTACAGGACTCAGCAGGGAGCAAGGGATCGAAGCTCAACTCAGAGCGTGCAGGGACAAACGTCGATAAAGAGGTACCTTTGTTCTCCTTCCTTCTCATGTGTTAGTTTGTATAGATTTGAAAGGAAGTCAGTGTCCACGTTAATCATTTTCTGTCTTAGAGTTAGGGTCAAGCTCTTTGAGGCAATCTACCTGTCCGCAGGGAGATTTTCCTACAACATCTGTGTTAGAAGTTCTACATCACTGCCCCAGTCAACGTAGAAATATCTTGGCCACTATTGGCGCTATTGATTTTGAGTCGTCCAACCATATCATGTTTAACCTGGACAATTATGCGTCTCGACTCTCCCACCAACTTGCTTTCCAAGTTGATGTTGTTGTTCACAATCAACAAATCCATCTAACTATTCTGGATGAGGGAGCCTCAGCTTGTGTCATGTCTTTAGCGTGTTGGAAAGGTTTAAATTCACCTGCACTTAAAAAATCCCCGATGATGTTACACACCTTCGACGAGCAAGGTTTTCATCCCCATGGGATTTTACAGTCCCTGCCCATCCAATTGGGTGGAACAATTGTCAATGTTGATGTTGAGGTGGTCGATGCTCCCCTTGATTACAAATTGTTACTTGGAATAAGTTGGTTTTATGCTATGACTGTCGTTGCCTCATCGGTCTTTCAATGTGTACAATTTCTTCATCAGGGCAAAATTGTCACTGTTGATGAGTTAGATTTCTGCACAATCGATGCTTGCACTCCCACTACCAACAACATTCCTTTCTTGGGAGACCACAAGATCACATATGAAAGCATTGGAGTTGTCTTACTGAAATATTCTAGCCTCATGGGTACCTTTTGTACACCACTTCCACCGACTACACATCATATTGCCACCGTCGATATGATTTCGACTGCGGCTTATCAATCTTTGGAATCATCTGACCATTGTACCTAGTCCTTTGGAATTCAATGCACTAGGTGACACAGTGCCACTTAGTTCATCTGAAACCTCATACATTTCTATCCAATCTGATTCTCTCTCCTCGGATGACCAACATCTAGTGGCACCTGACAATTACTCGATGCCATCACAGTTAAGTTCCTTATCATCTGCGATCGACTACATTTCCCCAATTTTTTATTCTGATGAATCTATTAAGGAAATTCTTAGAATTGACGAGCTACCTCGGGATGATAACCATCATCAATCCTCTTTTCTTCCCCCTCATGAAGAAATTCAGGCAGATATACACTCTATCTCCCCTCCTGCTGTCTATTTTCTATCGTCTCCCATGCCTTCACCTTCCGATGATTTGGATCCGGTAGTTGACATGGTGATCCCTTCGGTAGGGCTATTGGAGCCTTATCTCCTTACCCCTCTCGCGACCCTCGATATGTGTTCCTTCCAGAGTGATTTTCTTTCATCCAGTGAAGATCTCTTGGAATCCATGACCGATTTTTGTCCCTTGACATGGTGTTCTTCTAGAGCATTATTCTCTTGGAAGCCATGATCAAGGAGAGTCCACGAGCATAGTTTCTCTTCTCTATAGAAAGCTCGTTAAAAAATTAAATAGAGGTCATGAGCATATTTTATTTTCTCTGTCACAAGCACGTTAAAAAATGAAACAGAGGCCTTGACCATAGTTTTCCTCCTTGTAGCAAGCTCGTTAAAAAATGAAACAACAATCTGGGGATTGAACCCAGAGCCCTGAGCATAGTTCTTTTTCTATGTCAAGCTCTTTAAAAAATGAAAGTCACATCTCTTGAACCTTCATTTCATCCACCCTTATCATTTTTCTCCATCTAGTAGAGAAATTGGTGACAAACTCAAAGTCGGTGAATGAATTGAAGCTTGGAGGGCATGTCTCCAGTCTTTGATGAACATTTTGGAGTTAAGCCACTAGCTTTTAAGCTGGGGGCATACCGAGCTTAGTATTTTTTCTTTCTCGTGTTTGCAAATACATGAGAATGCATCCAAGTAAACTATTATCTCTTTTTTGGACCTACATGGATAAATGAAAAAGGAACCCCCTGGAGTTGTCTTTGAGCTCTTTTCAGACTCTCTAAACATGAAAATATTGTCGAGTGATCTTGCTTCCTTTCCCACTCGTTAAAAGGTTTTAAAGGGCATCTTTCAAGTGATAATTTATCTCTTTTTCGGCCCCAGGAGACTAACATTACAAAAAAGGACAACATTGGAGTCGTCTTTAAGTTGTTTTCAGACTCTCTAAATATGAAAAACCACCGAGTTTACCTTCTTTGGACTCGTTAAACAATCATACATTGAAGGGCCCATACGGGACCGAACCCTTACTTCTTCCAGTTCGCTAAACAAAGGAAGAGGGACTTATCAAAGGTGAGTCATATCGATCATGTGTTACCCTGCTCGAGCTCGTTAAATTAAAAAGAGGTACTCATATATCTGGATGGGGGAAAAATTGAAAGAAGCAAGCCAAGCAATTTTTTGAGAACACTGACAGTAACTCTTACTGTCTCCCTTGAACATGACACTTTGTCTTTGCACGCATTTTAATATGCTGAACCTCTGCACTGAGCCAATCCTCTGAGTATATTTTACTCCTTTGGGTCACCTGACGAAAGTCACAGCATACACTGCATTATCAAGTTTTGGTCCATGTCATGTTTCTACTATCGTGCCTCAGTGTTCAAGGGAAGTATCTACCTCGAGAGTCAGCCATCACAAATATCATGTTTCACTACCCGTGTCAGTGCATAATCATTTGATCTACCAATTACATCTTTATGTCAGTTTCATGTCATTGATACGAGATACATCAAGGCCCTCCTTTGATGAGTCTATTCCTGTCGACTTCAACACATTATCTAGGAGGTAGACTTAGAAACTAGTTAGTACCTTGGGACCTGCATGCCTCAATGGTAGGCATCCTCATGTATGACATGGGGTTTACATCATTGAACTATGATCGAATGATTCCACAGATGTTCGACTTCATCTCATTCATTCGAATTCGTTGAAATGTACTAGAGTACCTTGGGAATCATTGACAACAACGATAATCTCCTTCGCACTTGTTAATGGTTTACATCATTAACTGGTAATCAAGTGGTTTTTTCCATGTTCGACATTAGGACATATATTGACATGGTTAGATTCGTACTACATCGGGATCGGTATGAAGACCCTGGGTTGAGTTTTCACTCTTATATGTACTTTTCCTAGGTTGCGAAGGAGTTCTTTTGAACTATGACACATATATTGTTACATAGATCCACTTTGTATTGGTCATGGCTATGTCTTGTCATATCATAGATCCACTATGTATTCTTTGTGGCTACGATCCGTTCAGGTCATAGGAGTATAGATCCATGATGTATCTTCAATTTCTATACCTTATCTCTTGTGAAGGTGGTGACACACTTTTGTACTTACATATTAAATTCTCATGTCATCGCTTGCGTTCCATCATCTCCTATGAAGATGATTTTAAATCAACAATTGAGAGAAGGACAATGGACAAATTGGCTAGCAAAAATTCAAGAATATGACATTGAAATTAAACCTTTAAAGGCAGTCAAAGGACATGGTTTATGTAAACTCATTGCAAAAAGTGATTCTTTGGATGGAATGATTTCAATTTCAATAGGAGAATCCATGGCAGATTCAAAATGGTATAGAGATATTATTTTTTATTTGAGTTCTGGACAATTCCTAGTCACCATGAACCCAAAAGAGAGAAGGACATTGAAGATGAAATCGAGTAAATATGTGATGATAGCTGATATATTGTTCAGAAGAAACTATGATGGTATATTGTTGAGATGTGTTGAAGAAAGGAAAGCTCAAGAATTCATTAAATAACTCCATGAAGGAATATGGGGTGGACATTTTGCGCCTACAACATGTTGGAAGATTGGTTGTTGTCATTGATGTCAACCCTAGTCATGGGTTTTGGACCGCAAGATTGATAAAGGTATTTGGACATGAAGGAAAATGCACATGCATATACAAAACCCATGAATGGATAGTATACATCATGCTATTTCCGATGGTATGTAGCACGTCAAGTGGATCCTCATGGTTGAGGAGAAATGAATTTTTGAAGATGACAAAGTGAATTGAAGAAGGAAGTACATGTAGGCCCTGAAAATAATTAAAGAAAAGAATTACAAAATAAGAAAGTGTCAGGTCAGCCCTAATGTTAAAAGGA
>ML780110.1:968173-983579 GCA_009831015.1 Picea engelmannii
TTGATTATTTCTCATATATTGTGCATGGTGTATTATGGTGTATTGGTGTAAGTCTTATACTATTGTTCATTGCTCATTGGATATAGTTGAATGGTTTAAGTATAAGTTGAAAAAGGTTTTAAATTGTACTTGATACTGATTCACCCCCCCTCTCAGTATCAACACCACCATCGCCCATAAGATAATAAGAGTTGGGTTTTATTGGCCATCAATTTTTAAAGACTCATATGCCACAATAAGGAAGTGTGTATCTTGTCAACAATTCTCAAGGAGAATGAAGAGATCTGCAATGCCACTACAACCTATATCTGTAGAACAACCATTTTCCAAATGGGGACTTGATGTTGTTGGACCAATAAACCCAAAGTCAAGCAAGGGACATATATGTATTCTCACTGCCATAGATTATTTTACAATGTGGCCAGAAGAAGTGGAATTAAAAAATACTGATTCTGAAGAGTTGATTAAATTTATCAAAGATAATATGTTGTCAAGATTCGATATCCTAGAAAAAATCATCACTGATAATGGGCCTATTTTCATTGGTTCAAAATTGACTAAATTTTGTGGAGAATATGGAAGTGTTATGGGACAATCATCAAACTATTATCCACAAGGGAATGGTCTTGCAAAATCCACCAACAAGATGCTCATTCAGATATTGAAGAAAAATATTGAGAAGAACCAAAGGAATTTGCATTTAAAATTGATTGATGCATTGTGGGCAAGAAGAATGACCCCAAAGGACACCACTGGGATGTCTGTGTATACATTAGTTTATGGGAAAGAAGCAAAAAATCCAATTAGACTTGAGTTTATCTTTTCTTGCAATCTTTATATTTCTTTGATTATCACGACGAACTTTTGCAAAGTCCTATATTCTAAAAATCTATAGTCTTGTTGGCACAGGGGTAGACCCAGGGTTCAACGCTTCAATAATGCACCAACAAAACCCTAACCATTGTCCCTTTCGACAACACCTGCGAAGCAGGTGAAGTCTCACCCGAGGTAGAGGCAGGGGGGTTACAGGACTCAGGTGTCTATAACCTAGCTAGGACACAGATTTGTGATTATAACACTTCACAAAGTACTTAAAAGATAACATGCATTATCTTATCAACTTTATTCACATCGCAGAACAAAACCTAAGGATAGACTGACACAATGACAATGACCAAATACACATCTCACTTAGCATCATAAGTTAGATATAGCACATTCAATATAAATATATCACTAAGAATTCATAGATCTATCTATCATATATAACAACCAATGCACTAAGAAGATTCATAGCATAAACATCATAGCACAAAGTAAACCATCAACATAGGATATATGTGGTTCACCCTAATGTGGGGCTACGTCCACCAACCGCTTCTTCTTATTTATTGGGCTTCAATATCTTACATATGTCTTCTCCTGTGCACTAATCCACAGAGCCAAGCTTTGCACTGGACAAGTGACCTGCACACTAAGCACTAGATCCACCTTCCCCAAAATCAGGTCAAGGATCAAAGACAACTCCTTTATCAAGAACAGATCCTTACATACATGTTTTGTTGCACAAAGCAACTCAAAACTACTTGCCTCTTAGACTTAGCCAATTACATCCCCTCAATTAGTCCCCTTCTACTACTTTACATTCTTTCTTATTTATACTTTTACATTTACAAAAAGGCCTAATCATGGCTAAACCCATGGGTCGACATCCCTTAACCCATTACAAAACCCTAAAAACCCCATTTTGGGTCCATAAATTCCAAAAAACAAGTGAGATCTATGATATCAGCTCCGCCTAGGCGCTCCTTCCTTGATCACTACGTTGAAGTCCAAAAAGTGGTCAAACCTGACCAATGTTTCCCCAAAACTTGGTCGAGGACCAATAGACTATTGAACAGGATAAGTCAGCTGAGAGGGGGGGGTGAATCAATTGTATAAAATTTCTTTCATTTTATAAGAATATTACTTATTAATCAATAAATCATGCCTTTAACATTTAACTTGCAGTAATACATTTAACCAATAAATATACAATCACATAAATGAAATAGTGACACAGTGATTTTTCATGAGGAAACCCAAAAGGGAAAAACCTCTTCTTCTTATGAATGAAAGGCAAGCTCCAACTCCTGTTTACATTATTATTTTATTTGAGCTACAACCCAGATGAGGCTACTACCTTTGTTTCTTCAGCACCTACTAAATGGAAGCTACAAATCCCAGATGTACAAGCACCAACTTATACATGAGACTTTTACAGTCTCCCCTTGCTCCTCCCTACCACCCTAGAATCCTTCTTTGTCACTAAGAACCTGCAAACCAACTCTTTATCTTCTCTGTCAAATATTAGACATTTAAGTCCTCTCTGTTTATATATTCATATCAAAATCCATCCTGGACCAAACCTCATAAATTTATCAATATGCACATATATATTCTCTCCTTAATATTTTCTCTATTTTCATCATTTCTTCTCACTGTTTCATAGCTTCAGCTCCACCATTATTCCCCACTTGTCACCCACAATCTCTTACTCAATTTATTTTACAATCAGAGTGTACATTAGAATCCTCATGCTTCGAAGAATTAGTTACAATAACTAAACAACTACCTTACATAAATTATTATTGGTTAAGGCATCAAGAAGAATAACAACCATTTGATTTGTTTCATCAATTAATCAGTGTCATTCAATGAGAATACGTTGAGTTTTGAATTTTCAACAAAAACAAGCCTCAAGTGCTTCAACAAGACATTTGTGCTAAACCATATGCCCATTGGTTGTGACCACGAGCTTAATAAAAAAGGCTCTTTCGTGATTCACATATCGACAATCCTCAGGTGAAGACATATCACCTCTTCATGTTTCAATCCCCGAAATGGGGCTTAGCTTCGCGCTAGCTCCTCCTTCTCATATGACCACCAGTGGTAACCACAACCTATGCCAAAAAGGTGTTTTCGCATTTCGCACTTCAGGAGTTAGAAGGTTAGGGAATTTTCTTCCTTTGACTGTCAGTCAACGAAATGATAATCGCTAGCCACGTGTCCTTTGCATCCAACTATCCTCATATTATCATGATTTCAGAAGATAGAGCACTCCTCTCTTGACTTTCTAGTCAGTGAAACGCTGACCTCTTGCCACGTGTTCTCTACATTTTGGCATTTCGCATTTCGGCGTTTCAGTGATGTAGTGTTTCGACACTCCAAATCACGATCCCTGAAATGCTCTGATGGCTTCACAATTGATCTGGTGGATATAGATCAGATGGTTCTCGTTAAATTCTCGGGGACAGATAAATGGTCATATATGACTCTTATATTACCCCTCCAATGATTAATCCAACAGACATGACTTAATCATTCGTCGAGATGGATGGTTGTCGGGGTTTCAGTACTTTGGCCATCAGGTCTTCATGACCTCCAACAAAAAATATCGAAACCGTAGATCATGTGACGTGTGTTCCTTTCTTTATTTCGTGATCAGATGGTCCTGATATCATCGGAAGTTTGCGCTCTGATCGACGGCTCACAGCCTTTCAGGACTTTGCGTTTTGTGATTTCGCATATCATGATGTCAAAGGTTGGAGCTCCTCCTTTCTTTGTTTCCCGATATTTGATTTCAGCTTATGTTGGATCGACCATCCTCAACCCTCCATGATCTAGTGGTCTGGATTGGATCGCAAATTCCATGGTTATTTACTTAAGCTTTTGTTTGATTAATTCATAAAACCGAAAACTGTGCCAATGGAATGCCATTCTGAATCTTCAACACATGTATGCGCCATTTGTGGTAAGACTGTTTAGTTATAGTTTGTCTCTTCATACCTATGATTGAAAACCATGCCATTCTCTCTCAGTGATGGAATGTTATTCTGAAAACTGTTGCATTCCAAATATTCCATAAACAACAATGTCGATAAACTCCACAATGCTAATAAATGCTCTGTTCAAAATACTCTGTTTATAATAATATTTTCCAAATGACAACTGCACCTATAACAACAATGCCAACAAGGCCATTTAACTAATATGCCAATCTTGGAGAATATCTAACCCATGTAGACCTTGACCATAGCCATTGCTAACATTTTATTCCATATTAAACTTTGATATTGCATATTTAAAGTTAAAATCAATGACAACTAAAGTTAACATCAAATGGCAACATGTTGAATGTAATTCCAGCACTGTTCATTCAGCAACCTGGCCAACAAACTCCCCCTTTGGCATTGATGGCAAACTTTAAATCCTTTCAATCCCCTCTCCCCCTTGTGACATCTATGGAAAAGGAGAAACCATACTCCCCCTGATAAATAAAACCACCTATAAAGAGGTATCATAACAACAACTCCCCCTATCAATAATAGTCAATAAACCTGTGCAGTCTGATTTTATAATGAAACCCTTGCAATCTTGAGAATGAAATGAAATTACAGAGGGTAAACCCCCAACTGATTCTTGATACTTTCAAATTGCATTTTAGGTAAAGTTTTAGTAAATACATCTGCAATCTGATCCTTTGTGCCAACATATTCCATTTTAATGACTTTTGACACAACCTGCTCTTTAGAAAATGAAATTTAATGGGAATGTTCTTTGTTTTTTAATGCATAATAGGATTTTTAGAAATACTAATTACACTAGTATTATCACAGAAGATAGTTATAGGTTCATCATAATGAATATGTATATATTCTAGCATCTATTTCATCCATAGAACCTGAGTGAAACAACCTGCAGCTGCTATGTATTCTGCTTCAACAGTAGACAGAGACATTGATGATTGTTGTTTACTTGACCAACTTATAAGACATCCTCCAAGAAAAAATGTTTGCTCCACTAGTACTCTTCCTGTCATCAACACAACCTGCCCAATCAGCATCAATGAACACATATAACTCAAGTTAATTACTTGTAGGATACCACAAACCATATTTTGTTGTTCCCTTAAGATATCTGAAAATTCTTTTGACTGCAAGTAGATGAGAAGTTTTTGGTGAAGCCTGAAACCTGCCAACTTGAAAAACGA
Organism: Picea engelmannii; assembly: GCA_009831015.1. Taxonomy (NCBI): domain Eukaryota; kingdom Viridiplantae; phylum Streptophyta; class Pinopsida; order Pinales; family Pinaceae; genus Picea; species Picea engelmannii. Next base: position 973,206 of record ML780110.1, read on the forward strand.
CATGCATAATATTAGGTCTTGTAGCTGTAGCATAAAGAAGACTACCAATCATAGATCTATATATTTCCTGATCAACATATTTAGTATCATCAAACTTACTTAATTTACAACCAGTAAAACATTTTCAGCCATTATGTCTTTGTTCAAACAAGCAATGCCTCTTCCAACTATTCGAGGCGATTCATCATTACCAAATGTGACTGAACTTTCTTTTCTTTCATATAAAGAATCAAAGATTTGTTTTATGTCTGTCATATGTTTTGAGCATCCACTATCCACACACCACTTAACTTTATGATCTGCTTGTAGAGCTATGATTCATTTTTCAGTGTTCAGATTTTCACTTTTCTTTTTCCAATATTTGGTTTTAAGATCTGTGTAAATAGGTTCATTAAATTTCTGAAAATTCATAGGACAATTTCTTGACATATGCCCAAAGTTGTTACACTTATAAAATTCGGTCGCATATATTAAAGTGTCAAATATGTTGTAAGAATAGTTTATATTACTTTGACTCATTTTACTATGTCTTCTTCCATATTCAAAATTAGACCTTTCATGACTGTTATGTGAATTTATCTTTCTTGAGAAACTATTAAAAAATCCATCCTTATGTCCATACTTATAACAAAAGAAACAATAGCCTTCAAACATGTTTTGATGTCTTCCATAACTTCTTCTATGCACTATTGAAGCCTTATTCTCTTCTTGCCTTTCTGATTCAATCTTCTTGCTAGTAATTTTCTTATGATTATCCTTTGTTCCTACTTTCTCAACACTTGAAATAGAACATCCATTAGTTACTGCAGATTTATAACCAATTCCAGTCTTATCATATGTTGTCTTTGACTACAAATAATTTGATCCAACACTTGAGAACTATGATTCATGTTATTTTCTTGTACTTTCTTTCTTAATGAGACTACTTCAAATTTTAAACCTTCATTTTCCTTATCCTTTTCTGCATGCATTTTAGTTAGATCTTCTTTAGTCACTCTAGCCTCTTCTATTTTAAGCTTTAAGTCAACTAACATGATTTCAGTGCTCTCAATTAAACCATTTGATTTCTGTAATTCAAATTCTAGATACTCAATTTCTCTTTTGAATTGTTTACATTCTCTTCTTACTTTCTTTAGTTCAAACAAAGAACTTACAAGTTCAGCTTCCAGGTCAACTTCACCTTCTTCTTCTTCAATAAGTTTAATATTCTGATTTTCCATAGCCATAAAAAGTCTTATATCTGAGCTTTCATCACTTTCATCTATATCTAAGGACTCACTATTATTTTTGATGAATAGACTTTTCTTTTTATAAGAATTTCTTTGAAATGGCTTCTTATACATTTTCTTATAATTTTTGTTTTTGATGTTACTTTCTTCTTCTCCATCAAAATGTTTATTGAAAGGAAACTTAGAAGAAAAATTCCCTATTCTACCATAATCAAAGCACTTGAGAGGAAGTTTACCTTTGTACTTTCCAGTACCTCTTTTTAGATTTTTGACAAAGTTAGCTGCTTCCATGTCTTCTTCTGAATCCTCATGATTACTGGTTTTTGTTTCAACCTTTTTCTTGTCCTTCTTTGCTGCCTTGAAAGTTGCTTCCTTATTGGAAGGATTCTCATTAGATGTCCTCATCTCATATGCTGTTAGTATTCCTTGCAACTCATCCATTAGTAAAGTAGCAATATCAGTTCTTTCTTCTAAAGCAGATATTTTGGGATCAAATATTGCAGGTAAAGATCTAAGCACTTTTTTCACAATAATACCATTTCCAACTATTTCTCCTAAACCTCTCATAGTATTTACTACATCGTCAATACGTAAGAAATAGGTAGCTATATCTTCATATTCTTCCATCTTTAAACTTTCAAATTAAATTCTATATGATTGTGATTTAGCATTCTTTACCTTAGTATCTCCTTCATATACATTCTTCAGTTTGTCCCATAGCTCTTTTGATGACTCACAATGCATTACTTTAACGAATTTTGAACCTGCCAATCCTCCAAGTATTGCGTACATAGCTTTGGAATTACTCTCATAGAGTTTCTTTCCTGCAACATCTGTTGGAACTGTTGTTGGAGCCTTATATTCATTCAACATATCTTCACAAACATCTACTCCTTGAGACTGCAAAACAACTTCATCCTGATACTCCAAAAAGCATAATTATGTCCATCAAACAGAGGTAATCCATGTTTAGTAAAATCAGATTTCTTATCCATTATTAAAGATCAAAGTTCCAGTGATTAAACTGAATCTTGAAGTAACCTACTCTGATACCAATTGTTGAATAGGAAAATTCAACTGAGAGGGGGGGGGGGTGAATCAGTTGTATAAAATTTCTTTCAGTTTATAAGAAGATTACTTATTAATCAATAAATCATGCCTTTAACATTTAACTTGCAGTAATACATTTAACCAATAAATATACAATCTCATAAATGAAACAGTGACACAGTGATTTTTCATGAGGAAACCCAAAAGGGAAAAACCTCTTCTTCTTATGAATGAAAGGCAAGCTCCAACTCCTCTTTACATTCTTATTTTATCTGAGCTACAAACTAGATGAGGTTGCTACCTCTGTCTCTTCAGCACCTACTGAATGGAAGCTACAACTCCCAGATGTACAAGCACCAACTTGTAAAGAAGACTTTTACAGTCTCCCCTTACTCCTCCCTACAACCCTAGAATCCTTCTCTATCACTAAGAACCTACAAACCAACCATTTATATTCCCTGTCAAATATTATACATTTAAGTCCTCTCTGTTTATATATTCATATTAGAATCCATCCTTGAACAAACCTCATAAATTTATCAATCTATGCATATATAGTCTCTGCTTAATATTTTCTCTATTTTCATCATTTCTTCTCACTATTTCAGAGCTTCGGCTCCACCATTATTCCCCACTTTTCACCCACAATATCTTACTCAATTTCTTTTACAATCAGAGTGTACATTAGAATCCTCATGCTTCGAAGAATTAGTTACAATAACTAAACAACTACCTTACAGAAATTATTATTGGCGAAGGCATCAAGAAGAACAACAACTACTTGATTTGTTTCATCATTTAATCAACGTCGTTCAATGAGCATACATTGATTTTTGAATTTTCAATAGAAATAAGCCTCGAGTGCTTTGGCAAGATATTTGTGCTAAACCATATGCCCATTAGCTGTGAGAACGGGCTTAATTAAAAAGGCGCTTTCGTGCTTTCGCGATTCGCATATCGGAAATCCTGAGGTGAAGACATATCGCCTCTTTATGTTGTGACACCCTAAATGGGGCTTAGCTTCATGCTAGCTCCTCCTTCTCATACGACCACCAGCGGTAACCACAGCCTACGCCAACAAAGTTGTTTTCGCGTTTCGCACTTCGGGAGTTAGAATGTTGGGGAATTTTCTTCCTTTGACTATCAGTCAACAAAATGATAATCTCTAGCCACATGTCCTTCACATCCAATGGTCCCCATATTATCATGATTTCAGAAGATAGATCACTCCTCTCTTGACTTTCCAGTCAGTGAAACGATGACCTCTTTCCACGTGTACTCTGCATTTCAGCATTTCGCATTTCGGTGTTTCAATGATGTAGTGTTTCAACACTCCAAATCGCGATCCCCAAAATCATCTGGCGACTTCACAATTGATCTGGTGGATATAGATCGGACAATTCTCATTAACTTCTCGGGGATAGATCAATGTTCATATACGACTCTTATATTACCCCTCCAATGATTAATCCAACAGACATGACTTAATCATTCATCGAGATAGATGGTTGTCGGGGTTTTGGTACTTTGGCCATCAGGTCTTCATGACCTCCAAAAAAAACTCCCGAAACCATAGATCATGTGACGTGTGTCCCTTCCAGTATTTCATGATCAGACGGTACTGATCTCATCGGAACTTTGTGCTCCGATCGACTGCTCACGGCCTTTCAGGACTTTGCGTTTCATGATTTCGCATATCGCAATGTCAAAGGTTGGAGCTCCTCCTTTCTTTGTTTCCCGATATCCGATTTCCGATTACATTGGATCGACAATCCTCAACCCTCCATGATCTAGTGGTCTGGATTGGATCACGAATTCTGGGGTTGTTTACTTAAGTTTTTGTTTGATTAATTCATAAAACTGAAAACTGTGCCAATGGAATGTCATTCTGAATCTTCAACACATGTATGTGCCATTTGTGGTAAGACTGTTTAGTTATAATTTGTCTCTTCATACCTATGATTTAAAACTATGCCATTCTCTCTCAGTGATGGAATTCTATTCCGAAAACTATGCCATTCCAAATCTGCCATAAAAAACAATGCCGATAAACTCCACAATGCTAACAAATGCTATGTTCAAAATAATTTGTTTATAATAATATTTTCTAAATGACAACTACACTATAAAAACAATGCCAACAAGGCCATTTAACTAATATGCCAATCTTGGAGAAGATCTAACCCATGTAGACCTCGACCATAGCCATTGTTAACATTTTATGCCATATTAAACTTTGATATTGCATATTTAAAGTTAACATCAATGACAACTAAAGTTAACATCAAATGACAACATGTTGAATGTAATTCCAACACTGTTCATTCAACAACCTCGCCAACATAGACCCCCAACACTCACCTGTGACTCGTCCCAAGTCACTCAGATTTTGGAAACGTTGCCTCGAAGGCCTCAAGCTTGGCTCGAGCTACCTCAACTTTTTGCTTCGCCTGAGCCTTCTGTTTAGTGAACTCCTGTATCAATTTCTATGTAACAAGACCTTCCAGGCATTGTTCCACTGTCACAACCACTTGGTCCAGTTGCGAACCTTGTCCTTCAATCTCTTCAAACACCACGCAGGCTTCCTCCTACACCGGTTGCAGTCTCTATGTGACTTCCATTACTCTACCTTAAATGGCAGTGATCTGCTGTTGGGTCGTGCGTTGTTCTTGTGATCTCTTCATTGTCTCAACTGCAGTGAGTGACTTCATCTGCGCTTAAACTGCCAGTGCTTTTTGTTGTGCCTCCTATAGATACGCTTCTAACTTCGTAAGCTTTGGATCTCCTGTGAGGCATTCGTAGGTTTGCGTGCTTCTAACACTCAGTTGCTTGCATTTTGAGGCTAGGGTTTTGATCCTTTCGACTGCACTCTTAGCGGCTTCCACCCTCTAGTCGCGCACTTCCTGTTGATTACTTGGTACTGCTTGGATCTCCAAATCCGTTACCGTTTCTTGAAGTTGTTGGATAGCCTCAACGAGCTTCATCACTTGAACCTCGACTGATTCATTTTCCTCCTATGTCAATCATGGCATGAAGCAAAGTGCTCTGCATACCACTTATTTGATTGCAGTCTACTCTACGAGAAGTTGGTCCTTCTCCCTCTATATATTCTCTTTGTCTTCCTCAAGCATTGCCTGGAACTCATCTTTTTCATTTTCATATGGTTACACAGTACCGTGCAACTCATAGTTTCTCTAAGACTTCTTGTTTCTCTTTCTTCAGGGCTTCTACAGCCTTTTCCTTCTCCTCTTGGACTCACTGAAGTTGAGCATTTGTTTCATCTGCAAGTCATCGAAATTGGGCTGGCTCATCCCCCAACTCTATAGTCTCTAATGAGGAAAGCGCTGTAGGGACTGCGTGGACCGAGCAAATAGCTTCTTGCATCTCCTTCAGTTCCTTCTCAACTTTTATATACATATCTTCTTGCTTTTCTCTGTATCTATACAAGAGATCTTCGGACATGTCCTCCATCACTCCATAGACTAGACCGATATCATCCTCTGTGAGCATAGCCTCTAGTTGGGGCTTACTAGCATGGGTATTCTTTCATGCTGAAGGTTTATTTGGGGAAACCTTCCTCTTATACGTAGTTATTATTTCGACAGGGGGATCTTCCAGTGGTGTAGCTTCACCTTCTCCTTTTTTTTCTCCTTCTTCCCCTCCTACTTATTGATTTACTTTGTATCCTCCTCCTCCTATAGGCGATCCAGGTCCATTTTCCTCCAAGGCATTATCCTCCTCATCGGTCTCTATGTTCTGAACCTCCTCCTTTTTCTTTTTCTTCTTCACACTTGACTTTCCTGCATGTTCGAACCAGGTGACCAAGGGGCGTCCTATGATGTTAGGGTGGGAGAGTTCATCTTAATCAACTGGTACACGGAACTCCTCCAGCCACTCCTTGGTGATTTTCTCCATGTCTTCGTCCTGATGTTGGCCAAAATGAAAAATCTTCATGACATTCAATATTCTCGGCTATGCTAGCTCCTTAATCCAAGGCTGGGAGACTATGTGAGGCTTCTTCCCAGTCGTCTTCATCAGGTATCTATGAGGTGCGAGCATGGCGTAGTTCTTTCTGTCGCCAAGATTGAAATCATTGTTCTTCAAGGATGGGATCTATCCCAACTAGCTTCCGACCATGTGTATCCCCTTCAGGATGTACGCGGTGATCAAAGTGTACTCACAGTCCCGTGGGATGTTGTTTCAGTTAACCGTGCTAGTCAAAGGTGAGATATAATCTGGTAAGATCAACGAGATCTGATTTGCATTAGCTAGATCATCACGATGCTTGCTTCGCTTCTCATTCATGAGGTTAGCATGGCTAGAACATCATGTAGTTGAAGGGGAAGCCTGCAGTCCCCTAGTCAACGATTCCTTAACACCTTCAGACATAGCTCTATCATCCATGAATTTCTTAGGGACCTCTTCAAAGAACTTCTCTAACTCAGTCTTTTTGCCCGACATTCTCACTTTTAAACAGATATGTCAGGGTAGGCGAACGAACAGATGGGGTAAAAAAGAGGATGGCGATTTTTAGGTTCTGAAATCATAGTTCGACACACAATCAGTTTCTCTATTAGCAACGCCAATCATGGATGGAGAAAAGTGGTCCCAGCGCAGCATCGGACGGGTTAAATAAGCGAACATTATAACAAATTCTTCCAATGGGCAGGAGTGCTTTCATTAACTCGAATATGTTCATTATGGCACGATCTAAATGTCCCAAATGCAGTCTATTCACCCATAAATGTGTTTCCTAGTCATTTCAGAGCGTCTTTCTAACAGTTGGGGTGCCTGCAATGGTCATATAGCTTCACCGAGGCGAAGTCCCATTCTGCGAGGTTCTGTTGTTCTGACGAGGTTCAAATCCTACAAACCTACCTCCTGCGATGTCTTCTCTGTAACTCCCTGTAGTTTTTCCAACTTGGCTTTCTTCTTACTGAGCTTATTTTCCTTCTTTCCCATGAGCTAAGTCTCTCTAGCTATCTCTGGATTCCTCTTTCCATTTTTATTCTTAGTTTCTCCTACGGAAGTGACTTCACATTGCTGATGTATTTCCAAAGGGTTTGAAGTTAATATCCTTTCCCTTGTTGTTTCTTGGGTGGATTTACTTTCTTCTTGCCTGGATAGGTTCTTCAAACCTTCTTGCGTTCTTTTGACCTCGACAACTAATTCTCTTTCCTTCTTCTTCTTTGACTCAACTTCTCGTTCTTATATCAGTCGATCTATTTTCCTAGCTATGAAATCCCTTAGTTCTTACCTATTCTTTTCTATAGCTTCTTCCTATGCTTTCCTTCTGATGTGATCCTTCTCAATCCAAGTCTTTCCTAACAAAAGTGGGAATGGGGCATTGTTCTCAATAAACCCAATAACTTCAAATTCCTCTTATTTCGATGCTACATGAATAATAACAGGTACATTAGTAACTCTTTCACATAGGGTTATGATATTTCCTTTGAACAAGCCTATCCTTCCCAGTGAGGGTACCACAGTAGGCTTTCCCAAAATTTCCCAGGTGCTTTCTATCAAAATATTCACTAGTGTTTCCTTATCCAAGACACAGTCTATGTCGAAGTCTCTTGTTCTTGCACTTATGCATTGTCTTTCTTTCATGATCTCTAGTAAACTGACATCTTTGTGATTATTCATTGCTTCTTTTAACTGGACTAGTGTAGTCTAAAATTCCTCTGATCCTTTCCCTTTTTGATCTTCTAACATGCTCTTATCCTCTTGACTCATGTTCATTTGTTAAACTTTAGCAATTATCCTTGGGAAATCCTCAACCTCCTGACCAACAATTTTACAACAAAGACAAATAGGACCTATACCAAGGAATTCCTTAGCAAGGTGTCTCGGTCTTCTGCAGCTATAACATAGGGTCAATCCTCTCTTCTTCTTGTACTACGCACTAGGATCATAGTGATGGACCTGCAATATGCAAAAATTATTTCTAGGTTCTTGCATCCAATAATTAGTCCAACAATTCTTTCTATGCATAGGAATAACATATCTTTCTTTATTTCTATTAGCCTTACTTAGATCAAGTCTTTCTTCCTGCTATGCCCTAGCTTTCAGACTAGAACAAAATCTATTAAACATACTTAAATTCATTCTTTCGAAACAAAAATTTCCACTTATCTTACTCTTACCAAAGAACAAAGATTTACCTCTTTCAAGAGCTTACCTTTTTTCTCATATCGGGCTTCTTTCTTAGCACAGAGCTTCGCAGGTTAAGTATAATATTGTGCACTATAGTAGTAGATCTACGTACAAAGATTCTCTTTTATTTTACTTCAATTCCCAGCAATCAAATTTTTATGTCCCGGCAACAGAACCATTTTTTGGCATAGGGGAAGACCCAGGGTTCAACTCTTCAACAACCCACCAAAAAAACCCTAACTATCGGCCCTTTCGGCAACACCTGCAAAGCACAAGAAGTCCCACCTAAGGTAGAGGCATGGGGAGTTACACGAATCATGTGTCCATAACCTAGCTGGGACATAGATCTATGATTATAACACTTCATAAAGTAATTAAAAGATAGCATGCATTAGCTTATCAAATTTATTCACATCGCAGAACAAACCCTAAGGATAGACCAACACAGTGACAATGGCCAAATACACATCACACTTAGCATCATAAGTTAGATCTAGCACATTCAATATAAATAAATCACTAAGCATTCATATATCTATCTATCATATATAAAAACCAATGCACTAAGTATATTCACAGCATAAATATCATAGCACAAAGAAAACCGTCAACACAAGATATATGTGGTTCACCGCAGTGTGGGGCAATGTCCACCAACTTCTTCTTCTTCTTTATTAGGCTTCAATATCTTACATATGTCTACTCCTGTGAACTAAGCCACAGAGCCAAGCTTCGCACTTGATAGGTGATCTGCGCACTAAGCACCAGATCCACCTTTCCCAAAACCGGGTCAAGGCACAGAGCCAACTCCTCTATCAAGCACGAAGACTTACATAGAGGAGTACCACCTCTATAAAAATGCAAGGGGATTTGTATCCCCGTGAGATTATTGTTTTGGTCTTGATGGATTTAAGTGTCAACAGGATTGTACTTCATATTTGAGTTTTAAAGATAAGTTAAACAAACTACAAACAATTTTCCAATAGTCATGGGTACCACAATGTCACCAAAATTCTAAAAGATATAACCCAACCTTTCTAGTACTTGAAATCTAACACGCCCTTTTTAAAGAGCCAATTAATGAGATAAATTATTTTATTGGTTCCACACTTCAGATTATCTTTGGTTCAACCATGGGTTTTCACTTTTGTAACAAGCAAAAATCTGCATAAGTGTGTTCCTCATCTCTATTTTCCCGTCATTGCTTCACTGTGAGGGAGCGTCCATAGTCCTAACAAAGTTACCTCAATACCATACAAGCATATCCCCACTGCCAAAAAGCATCCATATTCCTAACATGTTTACTTATACTTCCCACACTATTGATAGTGCTTTCAACTTCCTTTTTTTTTTTTAGAAAAAACTCACCCTTTTAGATTTAGATATTGATATATGCATATGCACATAGGGTGAAGGAAGTAGGGTGATAAGAGAGTTGTTTTGATTTGCTGAGTACATGTTATGCATTTATTTTAACCCACATTTTTTCCCAAAAACCATCATAATATTGGCCATTATATTAATGTGAAGTGAATGGATCTCAAAGAAAAAGGTAGATAGACACTTTCCTATACTTACGGGTTATCATGGTACACTCAGCAGGCACATTTGTTCCTCCATAACTATCAGTCCACACCTACAACTAAGAACTTCATGAATGTTCAATTACATAGAACAACCCATGCATCTTATGACTTGTAAAAAAATTCTTCAACATGTGACCAAAATTGGATGAGCCCCCCATTCAAATTTTAAAGAGTAATCCTCAAGATAGAGTGAGAGTCAAATCAGCTCAGGTAAATACCAACATTCTAATCAAAATATGGAAGCACTCTGTACAATCAAAAAGCATAACTGGAATCTAAAGTTGAATTCATAAAATATAAAATCAAACTAAAACTAAACTATCAGTCATAAAAAAAAAAAAAAAAATTGGCTG
>ML780110.1:990212-1012792 GCA_009831015.1 Picea engelmannii
GCTGAAGATTCCACTTGGGAAGATGAGTCTTTTATACAGAAGCATCCAGAGTTACTCAAGCATTGCAGACAACACTTGTCTCAAGGGGAGGGGCATGTTAAGCCCTAATATTGGCTCATTACCCCTTAATTGAGGCATATTATATTAGTAATGTTACTTTATTTATGTCGGCTTTAGGCCATTATTTGTAATTATACCTCCTAGTCTCCTATATATACCAAGGAGACATTTTCATTTCGAATCATCTTGTACTTGAACATTTAAGTGGGGTAAAAGGAGGTTTCCCCCTCGAAGAGGCTTATTATTTGAAATTATCTCTTTTTCAAGGCCTTGAGTACTTTTTATGAGGTTTTTCTATGCTATATTGATATTTGGTTCTTAATAGTTAAACTTTTTCTGTCATGCTATCATGGCGGATATCTATAGCTTGACAAAATAATTACTATCGATCTAACACTGATCTAGAGGATCACAGGTTTAAGTATGAAGGTTCCTGACCCACAAAATTTCTACCCAAGGAAGACCTCAGACCATTCTTTAGCACAATGCATCAAGGAAGCCTATGGAGAGGTAGAAAAGGGGAAGCGAAATTACAAGGTAGCCTCCATAAAGGATGGCGCAGTGCACCTTGATTGTCATCTCTTAGCTGGAAATATAGTGAGGAAGAACTTCCCCACACAGGTCACCATGTTCATGGTGTACCTTGCAGGAAAGTGTGTGGAGGGCCTGCAGATGAACTGGGCGAACTACCTCATCAATGAGTTAGAAAAATATTTCCATGAATCCCAGGACTTAGGATATGATTTTCACTATAGTTGGTTGATCATGTTGATTGCATTTGTGGCTTGGTATATTCCTGAAGGATCTACTTTCCTAGATATTGAACCTACGGAGACCCAGGCCGCTCAGTTTTCCACCCCGTGGTATACCAATGACACGACGAAGCAGTGGAAATCTAATGTCGTGTTTCACAGATATTATTAGCAGTTGAAATCTTCCATTGAATCATCCCCTCGTATTACACCATGTAGCTTGTATCAGTACCAGCCCATAGCGAAGTTCCACGCTGATCCCCACTTCATTTACATCACCGCACGAAGAGATGAGAACCAGGAAAGATTACAGTCATACTATAAGCTCACGAATGCAGATATGTAACAGATTATAAAGAATTGTCCAAAAGAATTTCTTGTACCTGTCACTGATGAAGATTTATCTAACGTTGATACTATAGGAAGCCCGATGGTTACGCGAGATGAACATGTTAAAAAACCCAGAGGGATGAAGGAGCAGAGGAAAGAAAAAGCGTAGGTTGAAGTCCAGAACATAAAGAGTGACGAAGAGGAAACCTATGGAGATAGCGGGTCTAGCTCACCAGGAGGAGGAGAAGATGAAGCAGAAGGACAACGAGGAGGAGAATATGAAGCTGAAGGACAGGGAGGAGGATATGAAGGAGAAGAAGAGAAAGGAGGAGGCAAAGCTACACCTAGCACCCCATCACCTAAAGATCCCCCTGTTGTGACAGTGACCCCATCACCTGAAGAAACCTTCATCAAGGAAGAAAACGCACACCAATAAGACACATTTGGAAGCCACTCTCACTGAAAATGACATTAGTTTGGTCCACAGAGCTATGGAGGATGACTATGAAGACATGTTGCAGAGATACGTAGAGAAATAGGTGGATTTATATGAAAGGATTGAGATGGAGTTGAAGGAAGTGCAGCAGGTTGTTCACTTGGTCCGCGCAGTGGCTATTGTGTCATCTACACCTTCCTCATCATAGACCATGGACTTGGGGGATGAACCAACTCCATAGGGTGAACTGGGGATTTGGATCACCCTTCTCCAGTATAGCATCAAGTTTCCCACCCCCATAGCACTACAGGCTAGCCCCAAATTGGCTGTTGAGGTTAAACTTAAAGGAATACCCCCATAACATATCGAAGTATTGGAGGCATGTTTGAAGGCATACATAAGGGAACAAAGAGAAATGATCATTGAAAGAGAAGCCCTGCTAAGAAGGCTTGTTGATGCAATAGAATCTTGGTTCCAAATAGCTCAAGAAGATAAGGAGAAGGCTAAAGAATCCTTTCAAAAGGAGAAGGACGAAGTCCTAGTACAATTACGAGCAACATAGAATAGTGTAGCTTCCTATGAAAATGAGAAAGAAGAGCTTCAGGTGAAGCTTCAGGAGGAAAAGAGAGCTGGAAAATCCCAGCTACAAAAGGAAAAAGAGCATCTTCTCACAGAGAAAGACATGGTCAAAGAAGCAGTAAGAAACGTGTGTTGTTATGTACTAGGCTTGGGGAAACTTTGGTCAGTTTTGGAGGTTTTGGCCCACTTTTGGACTTCGACACGTTAGTCGAAGTAGGAGCGCCCAGGCGGAGATGAGATCACGGATCTCACCTATTTTGAGGGTTATTTGGACCTAGTAAAGGGTCCTTTGGGATTTGTAACAGGTTTATGGGATGTCGGCCCATGGGTTTTCCCCATGTTTGGGCCTGATTGTAAGATTTTGTAAAGTGTAAATAAAGAGGAATGTAGTGTAGAAGTAGTAGCTCTGTGTGCATCGAGGCTTTGTGCTCGACTGTGATTTTGTAGACTATGCTGAGTGCTTTTGATTCTCAATGTGGATCAGGTGCTAAGTGCAGTGATAAGAGATTTTGGCTCTGTGCATTTGACCTGTTTTGGGAAGGTAAAGAAGGAAGATCTAGGGCTTAATGCGCAAATCTCTTGTCTTGTGCGAAGTTCAACTACGTGTCTTAGTGCACAGGAGTGACTGGATGTAATATTTTGGAAAATAATAAAGAGGCGAAGAAGTTTGTGGAACTAGCCCCATCCTAGGGTGAACCATGTACATCTTGTGTCTCATGGTTTGCTTTGTGCAGTTTCATTTTTGTTATGCATTTTCTTAGTGATTTTATTATGATGTGTAATGAATATCTATTTTGTTGCTTAAGTACTTCACTTATGTTAAAGGGTAAATGAATGCTAGACTTAACTCACAGTGATAAGTGCTAAGTTCTTAGGATTCATAATCACTTGTTGTTACTGCGCTTATCTGTCTTTGATTATGATTTGCGGTGTTAATGAGGTTAATAATCTAGTGCATGTTCACTTCCTCTTATGACAAAATCATGTCCTAGCCTAGCTATAGACACCTGCATCTTGTAACCCCCCCTGCATCTACCTTAGGTGAGACTTTGCCTGATTCGCAGGTGTTGCCGAAAGGGTTGGTAGTCGAGGTTTTGTTGGTGCATTGTTAAGCGTTGAACCCTGGGTCTGCCCCTGTGTGAACAATTACATGCCATGATCAATTCCTTTTAAATTTGAAAACAATTAATCTCGAATAGAAGATACATTTTGGATTTCTTGCCAAAGCGCCATTTTCTCTTTGCTACAAAAGATAATCATTACTCACATAGATCCCAGTAATTCAATTTGATGTTGGACAATAGGTTTGGATAATTGGGTTTCATTGATGTCAACCCTTAGAGAGTGATATTGGAGATTTATGTCAACCCTTGGAGAAGTCTAGAGATGTTAGATAGTTGATTGACATTTGTATGATCAATATTGATGATTTGTTAGGTGGGTACATTTGATGTAGTCTACATGTATCCCCGGAGGTTTGGTTATGGGACCCGAAGTTGATTAAGGAATATGGACATGAAGGACAATGAAATTTTAGGTAAGAATAACATATATAGATAGTACAGGTCGTTTTGTTTCCATTGATATGTGGAACACCACGTGGTTCCTCACGTTTAGAGAGATATGGCCTTGCAAAGTTGGAAGCCCCCAAGAGTGGTCAAGAAGCCCCTAGTTGGTTACAGGTCTTGGTGAAAGAGTAAAGTGGTTGTAACAAGAAACCCCTAAAATAAGGAAAGAGGTTACCTAGCACAAGTATAAATACACCTCAAGAGTCTCTCATTTTAACTTACACACTTACAACTGAATATCTATATTTTGAATGTTATGGTCTATTATTGTGATATTTTGGCTAGTTTGTGATGACATTCTTCCAAGGTTGCGAAAGAGGGTCAAAGGTGAAAGTATCGGAGTTGAAGCAAGCATGCGCAACCCTAGTTTCTGAAGTATCTGCAGGTTACAGGTTAGCAAGGCACGGATATACGTGGGATGCAGTGGAGGAAAGCGCATATATCTATGGGCTGTAGAAGTGCAAGTCACGTACATGTAAAGGGACTTGTGAAAGGTCGTGAAGGGATGTTGGTACCAGGTTGTTGATGACTGTGGAAGAGTTATAGGTCAGTTTACATTACAACAGGCCAACTATAGGATCATAGGTAAATTTTAAGAGTTACATTTATGTGATTGTGTCTTATGCCTTGTGATGGTATGGTACATGCTTGAGAGGCATGTCTTGTTGATGCATGGTACATCTTGGTGATCATATGATACATTGTTAGTGGTACATTCTTGGTGATTGGTATCTAGTTTGTATAGTACATGATTATGGTTCTTGGCACATACTTAAGACACATGGTGTGTGATATATGTTTGGTACACATTTGGCACATATTCTTGGCATATGGTTGAGGCAATTCATTGATGATATCTTATGGTATATGGTATGGTGTTGATTTACATGGTCGATATACATAGTTGATGGTACACGGTTGATGGTACTGGTTGATGCATGGTATGGTATAGGATTGGTACTTGGTATGGTGTTGATGTACATGGTTGATGCACGGTTTGACATAGGTGTTGGTGCATGGTTGATGCACGGTTTGACACAGGTGTTGGTGCATGGTTGATGCAAAGTTTGGTATAGATTGATGTGCATGTACATGGTTGATACATCATTGGTACATGGTTTATGATACAGGTTTGGTCCATGGTTGATGCACCTGTTGATGGTACAGGTATAGGTTTATGCATGGTTGATGCATGGTACATGATTGGTACTTGGTTGATACACATATCTTATGATGGTATGTGGTGATGTCGGTACATGCTTGGTAGAGGAATGTGTTGTTGTTTGCATAGGGGTAGACCCATGGTTCAACGCTTAACAATGCACTAACAAAACCCTGACTACCGACCCTTTTGGCAACACCTGCGAAGCAGGAGAAGTCTCACCCGAGGTAGAATCAGGGGGGGTTACAGGACGCAAGTGTCTGTAACCAGGCTGGGACACAAATTTGTGATAAGATTACTTTGTAGAATATTTTTTTAACACTTAGGAAGTGACATGCATTAGTTTATTAACCCTATTAACACCACAAAACATAATCAAATATAGATCGATGCAGTAACAACAAATGATAATATACCCTGAGCACTTAGCATTATAAGTTAAATCTAGCATTAATCTACCCTTAACATAAGTAAAGTACTTAAGCAATAAAGGATCTATCTATTACACATCATAATTAAATCACTAAGTAGATTCATAATAGAAATAACACAACACAAAGAAAACCATGAGACACCAAATATACGTGGTTCACCCCAGGGTGGGGATACGTCCACAAACCTCTTCACCTTTTTATTACTCGCCAAAATCTTACATTCATTCACTCCTATGCACTAAGCCACAGAGTGGAGATTCGCACAAGACTGTAGATCTATGCACTAAGCACTAGATCCTCCTTCCAAAACTAGGTCAAATGCACAGAGCTAAACCCTCTATCACAACACTTAGAACCTTCTACAAAATCATAATCGAGCACAAAGACTCAATGCACATTCATTCCTTTGCACAAAGCAACTCAAACTACTTGCACTTAGCTACTTCTACAATACATTCTTCTTTATTTATATTTTACAAACCATTACAATAAGGCCTAAACATGGGAGAACCCCATGGGCTGACATCCCATAAACCCATTACAAAAACCTAGAGGACCCTTTACTGGGTCCACATAACCCTCAAAATCGGTGATATCCACGATCTCAGCTCCTCCAGGGCGCTCCTTCTTCGAACAACATTTTGAAGTCCAAAAAGTGGGTCAAATCTAACCAAAGTTTCCCCAAAACTTGGTCGAGGGCCAACATGCCCCCAACACTCACCTGTGACTCATATCGAGTCACTCAGGTATGGAAAATGTTTCTTCAAAATCCTCGAGCTGCCTCTACTTTCTACCTAGCCTGAGCCTTTTTCTCAGTGAACTCTTGGATTGTCTGCTCTATAACAAGACCTTCCAGGCATTGTTCTACTACAACAACCACTTGATCTAATTGTGAGCCCTAGCCATCAATCTCCTCGAACACCTTGCAAGTGTCATCCTACACAGATTGTAACTTTTGTGTTACTTCCATCACCTTACCCTGGAGGGAAGTGATCTGTTGTTGTACTATGCATTGCTCTTGTGATCTCTTCATCCTTTCCACTATGGTGAGAAACTTCATCTACACCTACAATGAAAATGCTTGTTGTTGCACCTCTTGTAACTGCGCTTCTAGCTTCTTTAGCTATGGATCCTTGGCAAGGCATTCATATGTTTGGGTGCTTCTATCACTTAACTGTTTGCATTATGAGGTGAGATCTTTTATACTTGCTACTATGTTTTTGGTGGTCTCCTCCCTCTGGTCACGCACCTCCTATGAGGTGCTTGACATTGTCTGGGCCTCCAGTTCTATTATCCTAGCCTAAATCTACTGGACGATCTCTGCGAGCTTCACTACTTGAGATTTGACTAACTCTTGCTCCTCCTGTACCAATCCTGGCATAGAGTGACATGCTTTACTTACCACTTCTTTAACCATGGCCTTCTCTACAAGCAATTTCTCTTTTTCCCTCTGTAGTTGGGATTTTTCCTCCTGAAACTTTGCCTGAAGCTCTTCTTTCTCGCTTTCATGGGAAACTGCATTGTTCTTTGTTGCTCGTAATTTTGCTAGGACTTCGCCTTTCTTCTTTTGTAAGGCTTCTCTAGCCTTCTCCTTCTCTTCGTGAGCTCTCTAGATTCGAGCTTATGTTTCATTCACAAGCCTTCTTAAATGGGTTGGTTCATCCCCCAATTTTGTAGTCTGTGATGAGGAAGGCGCAGATGGCACAATAGGTACTGCGCGGACCAAGAAAACAACCTGTTGCACTTCCTTCAATTCTCTCTTAATCCTTCTGGATAACTCCTCTTGCTTCTCTCCATATCTCTACAACATATCTTCAGAGGCGTCCTCCATGGCTCCACAGACCAGACTGATGTCATCATCAATGAGAGTGACCTCCAACTGTGGCTTATTGGCATGTGTTTTCTTCCTTGCTGAAGGTTTCTTTAGAGAAACTTTCCTATTTTGCAGTGTCACTGTCACAGTAGGGAGATATTCTGATGGTGTTGCTTCACCTCCTCCTTTCTCTTCTTCTCCTTCATCTCCTCCTCCCTATCTTTCTACTTCATCTTCTCCTCCTCCTGGTGAGCGAGACCGATTATCTTCAGAAGTGTTTTCCTCTTCATCACTCTCTGTGTCCTGGACTTCAACCTACTTTTTCGGCTTCTTCATCCCACTGGACTGCCAAACATGTTCAACTCCTGTAACTATCGGGCTTCATATGGTTTCAATGTCAAATAATTATGCATCGGTGACAGGTACAAGAAATTCCTCCAACCATTCCTTTGTAATCTGCTCCATATCCTCATCAGTCCACTTGTAGTATGACTGTAATTCTTCCTGGTGTTCATCTCTTCATGCGGTGATGTAAATGGAATGGGGATCAACACGGAACTTCGCTCTGGGTCAGTACTGGTGCAGAGTACACAGTGTTATACATGGGAATGATTCGATGGCGACCTTCAACTGTTGATAATATCGATGAAACATAGAATTGGAATGCCACTACTTCGTCGTGTTGTTGGTATATCACAGGGTGGAAAACTGATAGGCCAGGGGCTCCGTAGGTTTGATATCTAGGAAGGTAGCTCCTTCAGTCATTTTCCAAGTGATAAATGCGATCAATATGATCAACCAGTTGTAGTGAAATTCATACCCCAAGTCCTGGGCTTCGCAGCAATCCTTTTCTAATTCGTTGATGGGGTAGTTCTCCCAGTTCATCTGCATGCCCTCCACACACTTTCCTGTGAGGTCCACCACGAACCTGGTGACTTGTGTGGGGTGGTTCTTCCTCACTAGCTTTCCAACTAAGAGTTGACAAGTAAGGTGCATTGCGCCATCCTGTATAGAGGCTACCTTGTAACCTCATTTTCCTTTTTCTACCTCTCCATAAGCTTCTTTGATTTGTTGTGCTAACAAACGGCCTGAGGCCTTCCCTAAATAAAATTGCTGAGGGTCATAACCCTTCACACTTAAACCTATGATCCGGTGGATCAACGTCGGATCCATAGAAATCCTTCTGTCGAGCCATAGATATCCACCATGATAGCACGACAGAAGGAGTTTAACGCAAGCGTTAACCTCCTGGCAGCTGCCAAAATGCGGGATCTTCATCACATTCAACATGGTTGACTGTGCCAACCCCTTAATCCATGGCTATGAGACAAGCTGAGGTTTCTTTATGTTTGTCTTCGTTAAGTAGCAGTGGGGAGCTATTATGGCGTATTTCTTCTAGTATCCTAAGTTGAATTCGTTGTGCTTCAACAACAGGATATGTTCTAACTAACTACTGACTATGCAAATTACTTTCAAAATGTACACAGTGAACATGGAGTACTCAAAATAAGAAGGGATATTATCACAGTTAACAGCACCATCCATAGGTGGAATATGTTCAGGTACGATTGACGGGATCTGCTTCGTGTTAGCCATATCACCACGGTGCTTACTTCGATGTTCAGTTGCAGGGTTGGTGTGGGTGGAATGATGTCCAATCGAAGGGGAATCCTGCAGTCCCCTAGTCGACAACGCATGAATACCTTCATATATAGTTCGGTTGGCCATGAGGTTCTTAAGAACTTCCTCGATAGACTTCTCCAACTCGCTTGGTTCACCCGACATTCTAGCCTTTAACAGATAAGCGGGGTAGACAAACAAACATGCGAGGTAGACAAACAGACAGACGGGGTCTAGTTTTAGATAGCATAACTTAACACTTGGACATTTCTCTACTTATCTCAGTCAATCACGGGTAGCAAAAAGTGGTCCCAGCACAATGATCGACGAGTTAAATAATTGAGGTATCATGATGAATCTTCCAACGGATTCTTCCATCAAGGTAAATCTATCCATTATGGTGTGGTCTAGACGTCCAAAAGTGACCCATAAGCCCATAAATGCATTTTATAGCCGTTCTGGAGTGGCATTCTAACGATCGAGGCGCCTCCAACTGTCATCTAACTTCACTAGGACGAATTACAATTCTAATCAAGACAATTGAGACATAAATCAATCCTTTATTTCATTCCAATTCACCAAAGAGTCATTTTCTTTACAAAATATCATACAGAAATCTTGGACCAAAGTCAAACTTAGACATCCCCGATGGAACATACAAAAGGACCTCTGACAGAAAACCAAAACTGAACTCTAAAAGTTGGATCAACTTGCCACATATTGTTGCCCACTCGACTCTGCACAATAGCCTTTATCAGTCATGAAAATTAATTCACAAACAGACAAGTCTACACAGACTATCAATGATACATCAGCACCTCTAAAAAACAAGTGTCTGAATGATTTGATTTAGCCATGAATATTGTTGTCTACAATAAGACCATGCTATCACAAAAGAGAATTAGTCTGTGATGAATATATGAATGAATGAAAACTGAACTATCTCAACATAACTCAAAGACCAAACCTTAGAATGCTTATGCTTCTATTCTCCTCATGTTCCTCCCCTTTCTTTCGCTTTTAACAAATTAGAATTGGTTGAAGTAGTTGAACCAACTCATTAGTTAAGCTAACTAAAGACTCAACTAAATTTAGTTAGGGGGGGGAAGTAATAATCATAATAGGGTCATAAATAAATAATAACTAGTAGTTTGGACCCCTTGTGACTCCCTTTAGTTCATAACAATCATAACAATTATAACATAACCATTAGTTAAGAAGACACACCTCCTTGTGCCTCCCATCAACATATTTACTTTTGGCAATTTTAGCACATGAAATTTGAAAATATTTCAAAATAATACTCATATATCCAAAATAAAACATGTTGTCCAAAATCCACAAAGTCAACTGTCATAAAAAATAGATAACATAAAATTCAAAAGCCATATTTCCCAGTCTATGATGCAATTCTTCCTTGGTTGTTGTTGTCACCTCCTGATTTTCCTGAATTTGCCTTAGGCTGGGCGGAGCCTTTAGGATTTATCTCACTGATCACGTGGGAACAATCGTCCCTCAAATGCATCTGTGAAGACATGGATTTGTCAGAGTCAACGGAGGGTGAAGAAGGGGCAGCAGTGGATTTTCCTTTATCAAATGCATGGTGGGATTCAGTCTTCAATATCTTGCTATCATGGGAGGATTTCACATGCGAGTGGTTAGGGGCATCTTGGAAAATGGGGTTCAAAGTTGGAGGAGAAGGCAAGGTCAATTTGGGCCAGCTACGATGTTGGGAGATTGTCGGGTGGACAATCTCATGTCATCCATCATTTTCAGAGACCTCAGGTTGTAAGAAGACATGAAGAGGTATATGGATACCGAGGGCTTGCGGGGCTTGGAAAGGAGGCCTTTCAGGCCTAGGCTATACTATACCTTGCCAATCTAGTTAAAGCATATGGCATGAATCAATTGGCCAAGCTCTTCTGAATCAACATCAAAATGTATGGAGAACCTGGGCCTTCTTGGGCCTCGATTCCAATTACCTCTACCTCTGTTTCCTCGACCATGGCTTCCCCGACTGAAAAAATGCATCCTGCATGTGTAATCGATTAGAAAATAGTATTTTAAATAACCATGCATGACAACTCCTAAAAAATGAAATAGATTTGGCTCAGAATGTATCAGGCTCATGCAATCCAATCCATACAAATTGTTTTAATGTTAATCAATGAGCAGGGGGGTGAAAACGGGTTTAGGGATACATGAGGGGTTTGTAATTAGCGAAAAAAAATGATATAATGAAAGGGGAGAAGAAATGGCCACTGCTCAATGACAACAACGATCAACTGTAAAACAAGCCAATAAAACATCACTGCAATCCACCCAAAACACTACCACTTTCATCTATCTCAACACAGAATTTCCCTTGGCTGTAATCAATTTCAGAACATGGGGTGAAGAAGGATATGGGATATGTGAAGGGTTTGTAATTAGTGGAAAGTGAGATCATGGAAGGGGAAGAAAATGATTATTGTTCATGAAATTAATCAAGTGATCCATAAAATATTCTATAGTAAGACTAGATGCACCATCCAATCAACAATCATTTGACTAAATAACAATTCATGTACATTTAACTAGTTTACTACTCATTAATAAAAATATTAACACACTGCTATTGCAAAACAGTAAGTTTTCCATATGATTTGTAAGAGGCATTGTTCCCACAATCTACATTTTATAACAATTTACGAACAATCCCCATTTCCAATCTGTTATTATCAAAATCAACCATTGTCCAGGCATTTCTTCAATCCACGACTATACTCCACAATCATTTTTTCAATGAAGTCATTATTGCTGCAATAGAGCCCATCAAATTTTGCAATGATATTCGTCCTCATATATATATATATATATATATATATGTAGTAAAAGATCAAATTTACATGCCTAAAAATGACAACTTATTATATAACCAACAACCATCAATTAGACACAAGCTATGCAGGAATAATTTTCCCAGGAAATGTAGTTCTGCCCTTGTAAACAAATAATCCAATGTGACTTAAAAGCTAAGCCACCTACCCAACATGATTTTCGTCAACAGTGGTCAATTGCAATAAATAACACGCTTAAAACTCAGTGGGTATCACTGAGTATGAAAACAAGTCATCCATACGACACACAGTGCGCAACTAACAAAATCCCATAGTGTAACATTTTCAATAATCACACAACAAATATACGATCACGATATAACTCAGTATATCATGTTGAGCTATTGATTTAGTCACTCGTGGTTGACCAAGTTGTACATACTTAGGCTTATTCAACCAACAAACAAAAATATGTAGTAGGTATATCTAGTCCAATAATCATTTGTCCCCAAAGAAGACCACAATTACCCCGCCCAATAATTCACTTTGCAAAACATCATTCATAGAACATGACATGTGTGAACAACACTCAACATTCGTAACTAATGCCAACCATCATTCAAAACTCCATAAGTGAAATTACTAGTGACTGCATATCAATCAACAATTCGCCACTATGGGAGAAAATCAATCAACCGAACAAACTATAGTAGCTATGTGTACCCACGCATCCCATCGAATCGGGGAAAAGGCCCTTCCATCACTGAGTATTAATAAGAGGAGAGTGATTGCATTTTGTGAAAGTGAAATTGGAAACGAAGGGTTTATTCTTATTATCACAAAACAGTAACCGAAAGCCAAACTATCACAACTGTTACTTAACCAATTGGATGGATCTATACTCAAAATGGTTAGGGAAATAAGGCCATCCAACACACAAGTGGAAAACCCTACAGGCCAAGTTGGTGCTCCATGTCACCCTTGGACTTGTATATTTAACTGTTCACACTATAGCTAACACAGGATAACTAGATCCAACTCATTTTAATGGTGACAAACCCAGATACCAGCAGTGCATGCACAAAAGGAACCATGATTTATTCTTAGGTATATGTCAAGTCTGAGACAGGAGGGTTATCACAGAGGAGTGAGGCCCCAACCGATTGATATCTAAGCTTAATTCGAAAAAGGTTTAACTCTTGTGGTTCTTAAAGAAACCCCAATACTAAGGTGATGACGAGGCCGAGAAAGACCATGAGAGACATTTCATGGATTTTGGTGAGGAAATCAACCATTTCTCAAATAAACAAAAAACAGTGATGAATGATGTTTCCAACCGTTAAACAAAAAAACAAACCCAGAGACTCAACAAGTGATGTGCATGCATGGGGACAGTCAACCAAGCAACCCAACAACAAAAGAACTTCAACTAAGCTAGTAGAAACAGAGAGCTATCACCAGGAAGACTGATAACTTCTACACACTCAAAATATTGCAGGAAGAACCATCCATTTTCCCTTCAAGAACCAAAATTTCACATAGTTGCAACACTCAGGAGAAACACAAACCCATACATCTGAGTTAGTAATCATTTCATAACCAGAGTGAAGTCAAGAATGGCCAAAAAAAAGGACATACCTATTAATCAAAATCCTTAAGACGAGGGGTGGTCGAATGGTTTCACCCTGCTAAAATTCTGAAGAATTAACACAACAACAAGATCAAACAATATTCTGATTAGGGTGGCATCCAAAGGGAAGGGTAAAGGTGATGTGTAGTAAATTCACGTCGCCTCCACCCATACCTCATTAACTCAAATAGTACATGCCAACAATTCTCCATTAACACCATTAATCAACATGTATCGAGACTATCATCATATTAAAATCCCATAGCATGACTTACACCATAACATAATTCAAATGCCATATAATTCAGTCATTGCATATCCAATAACATCATTAACTTGTCAATAGTGCCCTCAACACTCAAACTACCAAATACCATATGTAAATCGGCTAGATAATTCCATTTCCCACTGCATGACCATTTACAATAACACTTGCCAAGTGCGCCACCAACGTTTCAACCATATGCATATAAAAAATGTAATTCACACAATTTCATATCCATTTTCTCATTAGCTAGGGTTCAACAACAATCAACAAGCATTTTCATGCATGTGGTATTGCAGAACTAGGTCCCTTTCTTGCATGTGTTATAGTATTTTTCCTTCCTCTAATTGTCTTTCATATAAATTCACTAACATGTTTGTTGTGCAGGTGTGAGAAGAATAAATACCATAAATGAATAACAGGTTGTAGTAACATGAAGGAACAACATCTCGAAGCTCAACACATACCAACGAAGACAATATCTCATCAACCATGCAAACCTTTGTAGAACATCATCAAAACATCGAAAATGAATAGATCCGATCTTCCAGTTCAAGGGGGTCCCACCTACTAGTATTATTTAGTCTTATATAATAATAGGCTTTAGCAATACTTTGAGGTGAAATTACATTGACATTTTCAATCGTCAACAAACTGGTGAATACATAGGAAAATTTGTTTGTAACATATTTAGAACTCAGAACTCATGGTTTCACAGACCAGGAACAGTAATCTCAAGAAGACATCACTCGAATGATTATGCAACAAGGGGAAGTGAGCGTATTTAATGGAGAGATGACTGGGAATTTAGGAATAACTCATAGAAATTGTTCAGTATGAGGGGTTTAACTACTATATGCATAATCATTTATCCCTTAAGGAGGAAGACTTATAGACTTTCTCTTAATATCTCGATGGACGGAGAAAAGGAAAGAAGAAGCGGGGCAGCCAATTCTTTATAAGACAACAACGAAAAATGTAACAATGTCAAGGGCCATTCCGAGGAGAAATCATATCAGTTGTGTAAGATTGATTGTTATTGACTAAAAATGCTTCATAGGAGTGTCACTGTGGAAGATTTGATCCAACATTCTATCTTGACCAAACACATAAGAGATGATAAAGACAAAAAAATGCAACAAAAGCAATAATGCAAAAATTAAATAGCAGTAGTAAAAGACAGAAATAAAACGCAGCAAGAAAATAAAAACTCAACTCAGAAAGCAGAAATCAAAGCGTTGTAAAAAAGAAAATAAGCACAAAAATTGAAAGCATATATAAGCTACTAGTATACAGAAGAATCCAATCAGCAAATAAAAATAAAAAAATTCACACTGGTCCCTCGCAATACTTCAAGCGAGGACTGTTAGTGTTGTGGGAAAAACCATTGTCTCTGTAATTTCTTTAAGATTTTTGAGTCTGTATCCAAGAAAAAAGTAATCCGGAAATGGCCCAACACTTGAAATTCTGATGTAATTATCATCCTTTTGACGCATACGATTAGATCATCAAGATAAGCATGGATACTTACCAATTCATCGAAAGTTGTGTGCCTAGGCCATTTTAAGGGGATACTTGCCTCAAATAAGCCAGAAG
Source organism: Picea engelmannii (assembly GCA_009831015.1). Lineage (NCBI taxonomy): Eukaryota > Viridiplantae > Streptophyta > Pinopsida > Pinales > Pinaceae > Picea > Picea engelmannii. The sequence continues at coordinate 1,005,277 of ML780110.1, forward strand.
GCGGGCATTTGTAAGACATAGTACCGCAACTAATAATAAAAGTGGTTTTGTGAATATTTGCCCATTCTATATCGATTTTATCATAACCAAACAAACTATCAAATAAGGGCTCTAAATGTGACTCTACAACCTGTTGCAGAAACATTTCCATACCTATAGGAGGGAAAGGGTTGCTCATAATTTCTTGACTAAAAGTTTGAATACTAATGAAGGTTCTAATATTATTATTGGTCCTCGAAGCAGGTTCTGAATTTGAAACCCATTCAGGGTGGACTAAAAACATTTTAGTCCTTAAGAAATCTCTCAACTCCCTTTAAAAAGTTCCCCCCAGTGCAGAGTTAACAAGTCCTTTCTTTTTCCTAGCTAGTTTTATGGTATGTTGAACAAGACCGAGATCAAAACCATGAAGATCCACATTAAACCAAGTAAAAACATTTTGAAGTCCACCAAGTAACTCGAAATACCTACTCTCTTCTTTATCAGAACCTTGGACATTTATTTTCATGTTTGTTGAAGATCCATATACAAAAGATCTTAGCCAGAACACAATTAAGAAACTAAAAGATAATACCCGGAATACGGAGCACTGCGGAATCAATGGACGTGTTGGGACTATGGCAGGTCTGACGGTAACTGCTGGAAGTCTGGAAAGTTCTCCCTGGGAGCTATACTTCTCAGAATGGCCTGGAAACTGTCCCAAATGATGTGCCCTGCTCTAGTCCTCAGTACTGGTATCTATCGGACCCCTATGTTGATGATTCTGGACCCCAAATGGATACCCTTAGGGGAATGTGCCCCTCTTCTTTTGGAAAAATGCCTCCTAGTGATTCCACCATCAGAATCAGATGAGATATGTCTCAAAATGACTACCTTGGTCTACTAGGAAATGGGTGGGAAGGGTTTCCCTGAATCTGATCTAATGCTTTCTCTGGAACCCCAAATGTTCTCACCAAAAGTATCGCATGTCCAAGTCTGGAAAATGCGTCCCAGTTTATTCCTTCGTCGGAATATGATGAGGAACTAGGCAAAAGATGTGCCTTTCCCTCTTCTCAAATGGGTAGGAGGAAAATCTTAGAATTTTCCCTGGATGGGATAAGTCGACTAAAAACCCTCTCAGATGTTGTGCCCTCACTCTGGATGAATGCGCCCTTGTTGTTGAACACTGTGTAACTATCGCTAAAGAATGATGGAAGACCCGAATGATATTCTCAGTGACTAGGGTGTGTCTCTCAACACCAAAATCAACCACTGGTGTCTTCCTCCTGGAATCCACTGAACTATCTCTCCTGAGATGCACCTCTTCTCCTCAATGACAAGTCATAATCTGCATAATAATGTATTAGGTCGTTGACTCTTCTCTTATATCTTTCCAAAACCCTAATTCATTGTTGAAACCTTAATTCATTGTTGACCTTTTCCCTCCAAGTGACTTTTACTTTATTTTATTATTCCTTGATTAAATTACTTAATCACTTAATTAATTAATCTTTTTACCTCTAAAAAGTGATTTATCCATCCTTATGGCTTCTCCGGCCACTGAAAGTCACTTCTCATCATCTTATCCTGTAGTTCTCTTCTTCCCGATTCCAATGAGCTATTACACTAAGAGGTTTCTCCAAGTAATATGCCCATTATGACCTTCTTAATGAAATTAAAATGGTTAATACTTCAATGACTATCAAAATTTAATGTATATGAGAATATACAACAGTAAATATTGACGAATTCAATGTTTGCAATAATGACAATGGCAATATAATGTTACTTGTCAATAAACACTAGAATAATATATCATCTAATGAAAATGATCAATCCTTGAATTAAATCAATGCATTAAATGTCATTAATTGCTCATATACAATAGATTGTTGCGCCAATATCCTAGGGATGACGTCAGCTTCCTTTAGGGTTAGTATGATTTTGTTTAAAAATCAATATAACAGACAAAGAAGGTCAACGTTTTGCTAATTAGCCAATGAAAATTACCAATTCATCAATATCTATTACAAGATGACCAAGCCAACAGTATTATCAATAAAAAAGGGCTCAATAAATGCTTGACGTCATCATTAATTGCTGAGTTAGAAGGGTTGTTGTGTCAAGTATGACGTCATCCCTAGTTAGTGGCGTTAGGGTTAGTTAGGGTTTCAAAATTTGAAAGTTTGAAAGATGAATTTGCACAACAAGCTCAATGTTGGAAAGAATACCAGTGCCTTAGGGTAATATGGAGTCAAAGTAAGGGCAAGATCTCAGGAGGATTAAAGTTTAAAGACTAGAAGGTTAGGTTCTATGGTGCTGCAATGGCAGGGCCCTAGAATCAAAACCCTAAGGGAAGGAGGCTCATTCCGGTGTTTCTTAAGCAAGGCCTCATGCTCCTTCCTCTTTCTCTAAACACACTTGGCAAAACGGCTAGCTTTAAAGTACAATTCTAAGGGGGAAAAGTGTTGCAGGAGCAAGGCTTCTCAAACCCTAAAAGTTTAAAACCCTAGGTGTAGAGTTAACTAGGCCTAGGGCGTCACCTTTCTTCAACCTATAACTTTAATTCTAACTCAGAGAAGGGAGGATAAGTGTAGCAACGACTAGGCTATATCTTCCTTTATCAATGGCTAAAATTGTTTCTCAAGCATGGGGACATATAGCAATGACCTACTAGTGTGCTTGCTACCTAGGGTTTCAAGATTCAGTAATATAATAGCAATGATATAGCAAATGTAAGAAATTAAGCCTACAACCATTCATTTAAGAATTTTTGCATGAGAAATTCACTTACATATCATGAAGAAAGCATAATCAAACCCTAGTTGTAAACCTTCCATGAGAGAAATACCATAAATTCCAAGAAGAATCCTCCAATAAGAGTTGCGCCTCACTTCCAAGACAAAAAACACCAAGCAAAAGCTAAAAGATAATATCTCACAAGAGAGTGAGTTGTTCTATCTCTAAAATGAGGAAAAATGTCCTCTATTTATACCAATCCATGACCTTTCAATTAAAATTTAGGTCATTAAAATAGCCGACAAGGCTGACTACAAAATTTACATTGTTTTTACATTAATTGCTAGAAAAATGTCATAATATGAGCAAAAAGAGGGACGTCAAGCCCTTCTGAGGGAGATGTTGGCCCTTTTTGGGCAAATAAAGCATCCATAAGCTAGACATTGGCCCTTCTAGGGCTCCTCCAAGCTACCACACGTGCCAAATAGCTCCATCACACTGCCACACGCTCAGGAATAATGTCCTGCTCTGTTGGGTGATGTCCTGTCCATCAAGGGGCAAACGTTCCATCTTAAGTGGGTGATCCCCCCTAGGCTGGGCTTTGACAAAGTGTCCTGGTGGAACGTCCTTCTGTCTTCTTGTGCAAAGGCTCATCATAGCGTTGTCCTGTCTCTACCATCCCAGCAACCATATGATGGGCTCTTCAGCCCCATGGAGGTCCGAGCTAATCATATCCCCATGTGTACTGGTCCACTGGTACCTATCCGCCAGGTATAGTCTTGCACATCAAAAACTTCGCCCTCCATGGGCTCATCAGTCCTCAAGATCATAGCAATGTCAATCATATTTCATCATTAAATTTATCAAATACATGCAATAAACCCCTAGCATATCCTTTAAGATCTCAAAGACATTACACTGATCTACTATACAAAGTTGAAGAAACAAACAGAATAACCTATTGGGCTAGTATCCATAAGAAAAGGAAAGTTTCCACAGAATATCATTCAAGCCATGTACATGAAGTGATATGGTCTAAGGAGTGTCCCGTTATAGTGAATACTAGGGGTAAGTATTGTCTTTGGGTGCCTTTGTAGGAGGTGAGCTGTACCCGTCATGGATGCACTTTTTCCAAGCCCCTTTATTGCCTTTATTTTTTATTTATTGCTTTTTCTTTCTTTTTACTTCAAGGTCTGACCAAAGGAAACTGCCTTGGCATGGTGACCAGAGCTGACAGTGTTACCCGCTAGTATTTTCATAGAAATGATAAGGCTGGCTCGTGATGAGACCCCCTTTCCCTTGGCCATGCAACCAAAGGTCATTGCCCTAGCGTGGTGACCAGATAATGGCAATGTCATACTGCTAGATACCTATGAACATAATGGGTTGGCTCGTGATGAGACCTCCCATCCTCTTGGTTAGGTCTTGTTTTTGTTATTTTCTTCAGGTCCCTTTTGTTTCTTATCGAGAGGCCTTTTATTGCCTTCTCGGGGATCCCTGGGCGAAGAATCTCTAGGTTTTATTTCCCATGGCTTTTATCTTTTACCAGCTGCTTTTACCCCCTGGGCCTTTAGCCCCTTCTTCCCACAGGACAAAGTGTAACCCTCAAAGGTCATCCTAATGGTCGGACTAGGGGAATGGGATGGATGTATGGGAGATAAGATGTAAAGTGATAGTATGGTGGGAGCGGACGATGGCTCTACAAACCCCCCCTGGTGGCTAGCCAAAACCCATGGATATCAGCTTGCTAGGGCATCCCCTTAATCCCCCCAACAATGGTCAAGTGGGTTAGTGCAAGATCCAAGCATTCATCAGAAATGTAAGGAACCTGATGCATATATAAGAAAGTTATAATGATCAAACATGACACATACCATGATACCTGGACCAATTACCTCATAGAGCAAGAGTCTTCTCTGATGCAAGTCCAAGCCGATGGTGATGGAAGCTGTTGCTGCTGACAGGACAAATCTAGTGAAGAAGAAGAAGGATGGGCCCTCCAGGGCCATGCTTAGGTCAATCCTGCTCTCGGTACTCCATGTCTAGGACCTGTGGGCCTCGAGACATGATCTCCTAGTTATCCCTAGAAAACGGGGATAACACAAGGGAAAGATGATAACCTTATGTGGAAGAGTTACTAATGTACCTATTATCATCCATGGAACATCGACTGAAGAGGAATTTGAAGTCATTAAGTTTGTTGAGAACAACGCCCCTTTCCCACTTTTATTAGGAAAGGCTTGGATTGATATAGATAATATCAGAAGGAAAGCATAGGAAGAAGCTACAAAAAAGAAAAAATAAATAACTAAGGGATTTCATAGCTATAAAAATAGATCGACTGGTAGAAGAACGAGAAGTTAAGTCGAAGCAACAGAAGGCAAGTGAATTAGATGTAGAAGTTGAAAGAACGCAAGAAGGTTTGAAGGACCTATCCATGCAAGAAAGAAGAATTCCCACCCTGGAATTAATAAGAGAAGAGGTATTAACTTCGAACCCTTTGAGAGCACATTAGTAGTGTGAAGTCACTTCGCTAAGAGACGATAAGAATAATAATGGAAAGAGAATTACAGAAACTAATAGAGAGACTCAGATTACAAGGAAGAAGGCAAGGAAGATCCATAAAAAGAAATCCAAGTTAGAAAAGCTATAGGAAGATACAGAGAACAGATGGAAGACTTCATGGACTGGAACCTCATAGGAGGTAGGTTCGCAAGATTTAAACCTCACCGGAACAGTAGAACCGCGTAGAATGGGACTTCGCGCTGGCGAGGCTATATGACCGTTGGAGGCACCCCAACCATTACAAGGAATATCAGGAACGGCCATGAAAATGCATTTATGGCCAGATAAATTGTCGTTGGAACGTTAAGACCATGCCATAACGGAAAAATTCGCATTGATGGAAGCATTCCTTCCCATTGGAAGAATTTGTTACGATGCTCGCTTATTTAACCCATTGGACGCTGCTCCGGGACCACTTTTTGCCACCCGTGATTAACTGAGCTGATAGATATTTGATTGTGTGTCGAGTTGTGATTCAGAATCTAGATGTCTATTGTCCATTTTTCCACTTATCCGTTCGCCTACCCCGACCTGTCCGTTTAACAGTGAGAATGTCGGGCGAACCCACTGAGTTATAAAAGTTCATCGAGGAGGTTCTTAAGAAGTTCATGGCTGATAGATCTATTTCTGAAGGAGTACTGGCATCGTCAACTAGGGGACTGCAGGAGTCCCCTTTGACTGGACATCGTCCTGGTTGTGTTAACCCTGGGACTGAGCAGGGAAGTAAGCATTGTGGCAATATGGCGAATGTGAATCAGATCTTGTTGATCTTACCAGACTACATTCCACCGTTGGCTGGTGCGTTTAACCATGATAACATCCCACGAGACTATGAATACATTTTGATCACCGTGTACATCCTAAAAGGAATACGCGTAGTTGGGAGCCAGTTAGGATAAATCCCACTATTGAAGAACAATGACTTCAACCTTTGATATAGAAAGAACTACGTTATGCTCGCACCTCACAGATAGTTGATGAAGACAACTGGGAAGAAGCCTCACCTGGTCTCCCAGCCTTGAATTAAGGAGCTTGCGCAGTCCACTATGCTAAACATGATGAAGATTCCCCATTTTGGTCGTCAATAGGAGCTTAACGTTTGCATTAAACTCCCTTTGTCGTGCTACCATGGCAATGTAATGATCCCAAGCCAAATTCTTTCTTGGAATCACTAACTACTACTAATTTATTGAGTTATTAAGTGCATACAAGATTCATCAACACATGAATATCACAATATATTCAAGATGTAGAAGCACAAGCAAAGATCTGACCTTTTTATTATGAGCAATGTAAGACCAATACAATAGATGGTCGATCTGGCATAAACCTTAGACGGCCGTACAAGCAATAGATATGAGCTGCTACAAAATGCTCCCGACAATACAAAATAAGCCTCCAAAGGCTGGGTATACAATGAAGACTAAATCAAGCAGATCTGAGCCGCACTAATCTCAACCTCCAAGATGGAAAGTGCCCTGCCCTGCTAGAATACTGAATCCCTGAATAATTCTGCCCTGCTACCAAAAGTGTCCAATCATCTCGAGAAATATGCCAAATGATAGATCGGGCAACTGTAAGGAAAACCCAGATGTCCAAATTCCCAAATCCACTCTCAAACCCCGTAGATCTGAATTCTTCACTGAATGGTGTGCCCCACTAGGTGACTGAAACCCTAGTTGGTTCAGACCTGATGAAGGAGGCCTCCAAATTCTCTAAAACTCTCCAAGAATATAGATCAGGCTATGAGAACCCCATGGGAGAAGTTTCAGGCTCAGATCTCAAGAAGATCTCCCTAGATCTGAGTTTTACTTAATCACAGGACGTCCCTATGGCTCCACGATGTCCCAATCTACAGACAAATATAGAATGATGATAACCCTCCAGAAAATCCCTCAAACTGATGGTCCTACCCCTGCAAACAAAACCCAACTGTTGGAATGGCCCTAGGCCCTCAGGATAAGATGGATCGAACCTCCCTCGATAAACTGGCCCTGAGACTGGAATGGTGTGGAGGAGTCTTTCATCCCCGAGACCAAGCTGTGGAACAAGGTGAGTGGATATTTCACCATTGATTTGCTCACAAGGGTTTGTACAACAAAACCCCCAAACTAAATGCTCAATAGCAATAGCAAATGCTAATCCAAAACCAGAATGAGTAATAGGTGCACCCCAGCCTCTTACTTATACTTTTCCTTCTAATTCTTTGTTTAGTTAGGTTAACTCCCAGGGTTAA
>ML780110.1:1019193-1041623 GCA_009831015.1 Picea engelmannii
TTCTCCAGAGACTGTAGGAGTTCTTTCTTCTTCAACTTCAATATCAGGAACAATGGAGCTATTACACCCATCACTAATAGTGCTTCCTATCATCTTATACAGAGTTCCAAACCGAACTCCCCTCATCAACACCATTGCTCCTCAAACCATCCTGCAAGTTCCCTTTTCAAAAATTGTTTTTACACCAACATATTCCATTTTGCTTACAGAAATCAAATTTCTGGCCATGCCTGGAATGTGTAGAACACCAGGCAGTGTTCTTATCCTTCCATATATGAGTCTCAACTTGACCCTTCCTCTTCCTATGATTCTGGTTTTCGAATCATTACCCAAGAAAACATTACCTCCATCATACTTTTCATATTCGCATAACCACTCACTGTGGGGATTCATATGAAAGGATGCACCTGAGTCAATCAACCATGCCTCATGATCTGCATGTGTTCTTGAAGAGGCCAAGTACACATCCCCTCCTTCTTCCTTGGAGGTATTTTCTTCTGTAGAATAAGATTCTTCAGATCCCTTCTTTTTCTCAACTTTGGATCTACACTGCTTCTTGTAGTGCCCTTCTTTTCCACACCTCCAACATACCCTTCCAAACTTTCCAGGAGATTTAGATCTACCCTTAGACTTAGATATCCCACTTGAGAATTTAGATCTATTTCTTTCCTGGGAACATCCTCTTGCAAATAATGTGTCTGTGCTATGTCCTTTCATATTCTTTCGTCTCATCTCCTCCGACAACAAGGATGAGACCACTTCTTCAAACTTCAAAGAATTTGTATTACTACCTATGGCCACAACCAGACTATCCCATGAGTCTGGTAAACAACACAACAAACTGATACATTTATCTTCATCTAAAATTTTAATATCAACAGATACTAACTGACTTACCACAGTATTGAAGGCATTCAAATGCTCTGCCACTAAGTCTCCATCTCTCATCCTCAAGTTATACAGCTTCTTTCTCAGGAATAGTTTATCTACCAGGGACTTAGACTGATACAACTTCCCCAACTTTTCCCATAAATTCTTGGTTGTAGCTTCCTCTGACACATTCGGAGAGACACAGTCGGATTGTGCTCTTTGCCTTCCGATCCATCTTTTTCCAGTCATCTGCAGAAGTTCCTGTAGGTGCAGTACCTGGATCTACCGCGATCCACTGATCTGTGTCCACCAAAATATCTTCCATATTGAGCTTCCACAGCTCAAATCTTTTCCCATTAAACTTCTCGATCTCCATCTTCGAATTGCTTGCCATTTCTTTTCACCTGAAAAACAATACCGCAGATCTCCCACTGTAACAAGGCTTATCATAGTCCTGAGCCAAACCCTTGACCACAAAGGCATCCCCCTGAAGCCAATAAAGCTATGATACCAAATGTAAATTCTAACCTTGTACAATATCTACTGCAAACTGATATTCAGAAAAGAACAAAAAAGATACAATGGAAAATACAAACATTACACAAATATTTTTTCACCTGGAAACCCAAACCGGGAAAACCAACATATATTTTATTCATACATTGTGTTACATTATTTACAATAAAATATACATATAGAATCCAGCGGCATCCAAAACCCTAACCCAATGACCTGGATTAGTCCAAAACCCTAATTCCTTAACTGGAAATAGAAAACCATCGGCAAAAAACCATGTGCCGAAAAAACCACCTAAATATCATGTGGTCTTGGAAATATGTCGTCCCGGTGCGAAAAAAAATTTCGGGGGCGCTACCCCTGAACCCCCACGCGGGGGGCTCCGCCCCCCTCTAAACCCCCCACATGCCCAGTGCAGACGCTCAAACACTACTACTCGTGCAAAGAATATAACACATACCCAACATCATTGTGGATCTGATTCTGATCAATCGGATCACTGGTCTAAGCATGTAGGGCCCTGACCCGCAGGACTTTTACCCTGGAAAGACCACAGATTGTGCTCTTTCTCAATGAATAAAAGACACATATGGTGATCTGGAGAAAGGCACGCGAGGTTACAAGGTAGCCTCCATTGAGAATGCAGCAGTACGCTTTGGTTGCCAGCTGATCGCAGGCAAGTTATTTAAAAAAAATAGACCTACATAGGTGACCGAATTTGTAGTTGACCTTGCAGGGAAGTGCGTGGAGGGACTACAAATGAACTGGGAGATATACCTCATAAATCAGCTAGATTTTGACTATAGACACGCGCAGTACCAAGGGTATGAGTTCCACTTTACTTGGTTTCTCATACTCATCGCCTTCATCGCGTGGGAACTACCCGAGGGAGCCACGTTTCTGGAGATCGAACCCTTCGAACCTCTGGCCGTGAAGTTTTGTATGCTATGGTACTCCAATGACATGAACAAACAGTGGCAGTCCAATGTCATCTTCCATATGTACTACACTCAGTTGAGGAATGTCATTCAGTCTACACCGCGCATTACACCCAACACTCTTCATAGGTTTCGACCTTTGATGAAATTCAGTGAAAATTGTCACTTCACCTACATCACTGCGTGCACAGACAAGCACAAAAAAAAATCCAGTCATATTACAAGATAATAGAAGATGACCTGGAGGAGATTACCAAGGAATGGTCGGTAGACCTTCTTGTTACAGCTGATCCTCCAGAGATGTTCGACGTAGATATACCTGAAGCTATGCCAGATACACCAGGACCGTGAAAGACTAAGAAGTATGTGGAAGTTCAAGATATACACAGCACATCCATGAAGACTTCTTCACTATCACCTATGAAGGGAGGTGATGAGGAAGAACTAGGGGGGCACAGAAGTTGGACAGAAAAGAGGCAAGGTTACCCTGCCTAGGGATGAGGCATATCTCTTCAAGAAAAGGAAGACTACCCCACCGAGGCCCTCATCCAGAAAGAAAACTAAGACCACCCAGACCACGCTTAAGACTATGCTTACCCCAGATGATTTTGACTTCCAAATTTCCGCACTGAATGATGTTTCATCAGAGCTCGTGAAAAAGCAAGAGGAGCTATTCCACTGGATCACGGGCAAATTTAAAGAAGCATAACAAGCACTTCAGTCCAACCAAGCAATTCCTATGGCGCCGATAGCAATGGAAATATCAGGAATAGGCGATGAGCCCACACAGTTACGCCAGATCCCTAAGAAATTCGAAGCTCGCCTTCGACGAGCTCAAGAATACATAGCGAAATCCACCCAAGCTTTGGCACAAGCACAGAGTGCACATGAAGAGAAATGGAGAAAGGCTGCACAGGAGCAACTTGACTTACAACCGAAATGGGAGGAGGAAAAATCCCATTTACAACAAAGCAAGGACCAGTTGCTAGTAGAGCAACTTGAAACACAAGAAAGAGTTCATAAGGCACTGCTCTCCGTGACAATCTATGGAAGATCATCTTCCACAGCAGGTGACCCAGCTGAAAGAAGTAATCTAGCAACTTCAATAGTGCATCACGGACCTAGAGCTCTGCACCATGCCTGAAACACCCCAAGAGATAGGATATCTAAGAGAGGCCACTGCTCGAAGCGCAGTCACCCAATTAAAAATTTTTACCTTGGAATGTAGGCAGCTAAGCACCAAAACTTCCCAGACCTATGAAACCCTTGCAAAGAATCCAGAATTGCAGACATTGGAGGCATAGCTCCGAGAAGCAAAGCAACATGTAGATGTGCTACAAGCGCAGCTGAAGTCCATGACCCCAGTCAAAAGAATGAAGAGGTTCACAAAGCAATGCACAACCCAACAACAAGTACACACGCTGCAAAGTAAAGTAATGGACATTTCTCAGTGACTACAACCACTCCAAGAGAATAAATGTCAACTGTTCACTAAACTTGAAAGATAGGGAGCTAAACTCGAACAGGGTTCCATCATTGAAAAACAACACCTGGAAGGATCGCTCAATGACACAGTAATCCAGGAATTTACTGAACAAGAGTTTGTCACACTACAGTAGGTTGAAGCTGCTCGAGCCAAGCTCGAGGCGTTTGAAGCGGAATTGGTCAGACCTGAGTGACTCGGGATGAGTCACAGGTGAGTGTTGGGGGCCTGTTGGCCCTTGACCAAGTTTTGAAGAGTACTTGGTCATACTTGACCACTTTTGGGACTGCAACAGCTTGCCAAGGAAGGAGCACAACGCGAAGCAGAAAATAAGGAAGCAAGACCTATTTTGGGGTCTATTTTAGGGTTTTGGGATTAATGTAACGGGAAAGGGATTTTAGCCTGTGGGTTTACCTACATTTAGGCCCATTTTGTAATCTATAAATAGATAGGCAATGTAAGAAATAAAAGAGGTTTTTGCTTAGTGCACTTGGTGATTTCTTTGTGCAAGTTGGCTATAGTGCTAAGAGTTGGATCTGTGTGATCGGATGTATCTTAGAGTGCTCTGTGCATGAGATAGGAGATCTAAGTGTAGGTTTTTATAGTCTTTTGTTGAAGAGAAAGGAAGAAGGATCTAACGATCTATGCAGATCTTCTGTCCTATCTGAAGTAAGGGTCATTAAAGCTCTATGTTGTAACTACTTGACCAAGATAATATAAAGAAGACTTTGTGGAAGTATCCCCAGGATGGGGGTGAACCACGGTAACTGTGTGTATGGTGTTTTGTGCTTTGCTCTTATGTATTTATCTCTTTCTTGGCTAAGTGCTTAATGTGGTTAAGTAGATCTAGTATGCTTTGTGTTGTTGAATAATGAATGAAAATTAGATCTGATATATGAGATGCTCAGTGCTTGATATGTTGAATCTAACCTATCTTTCTTTGGATAAGTACTTAGTATAAGTATTCACTGTGATTCTCTGTGCCTTCTGCGAAGTTGATTAATGAACGTATATTAAGGAATAATTGATGCTAAGTGCGTTGTAGGAAATATAATCATAGATCTGTGTCCCAGCTAAGGTTGCAGACACCTGAGTCTTGCAACCACCCCTACCTCTACCTCGGGTGATACTTCATCTGCTTCGCATGTGTTGCCGAAAGGGTCAGTAGTTAGGGCTTTGTTGGTGCACTCTTGAGAGTTGAACCCTGGGTCTACCCCTGTGCCAATAGTAGGGAATGCATATGAATTGAGCGAGTCACCTCATCAATGAGCTCAAGAACTACTGTCGTGAAGCTCAGGATCAAGGATACAAGTTCCACTTTAGTTGGTTGCTCGTGTTGATTGCATTTGGTGCTTGGAAAATTCATGAAGGAGCCACCCTCCTGGAGATCGAACCATCGGAGTCGTTGGCCACTAGGTTTGCTACCTTGTGGCACACCAATGACATGTTGAAGCAATGGCACTCGAACGTTGTGTTCCATGTTTATTATTAGAAACTGAAGTTTTCCATTGAAGAATTTCCATGCATGACACCATTCACCTTGCACCAGTACAGATCGATAGCCAATTTCCATGCAAATCGACATTTTATCTATATCATTGTGTGCAGAGACGAGAGAAAGGAAGAATTACAGTCATATTAGAAGCTGATAGACAAAGAGATGGAGTAGATCATGAAGGAGTGGTCAGAGGATTTCAAAATTGGAGCAGATACGCGCAGTGCCTACTATGACCTCTTCGTCACAAGTTTCAAAATTAGGGGATGAGCTCGCCCAATTAAGAAGACTTGCATATGCGATAGAGGATTGACTTCAGAAAGTCCAAGAAGAAAATGAGAAGGCTACAAAAGCCTTGAAACAAGAGAAAGAGGAAGTCTTAGAGAAACTACAAGTTGCGTGGTACTATGCAACTGCCTATGAAAATGAGAGAGATGAGTTTTGGGTGATGCTCGAGGAGGACAAGGAAAGATACAGAGAGAAAAGGACTAGTTGCTCGCAGAGCAAGATGCGGTCAAAGAAGCGATGAATAAATCACTTCGCTCTGTGCCAGGCTTGGCACAGGAGGAACATGAGTTAGTCATGGTTCAAGTGGTGAAGCTCGTTGAGGCCATCCAACAACTTCAAGGGAGGATAACGGAGTTGGAGATCCAATCAGTACCAAGCACTCCACGGGAGGTGTGCGACCAGAGGGAGGAAGCCGCTAAGAGAGAAGTTGGAAGGATCATAGCCCTCACTTCAAAATGCAAACAGTTGAGTGATAGAAGCACATGGACTTACGAACACCTCACAGAATATCCATAGCTAAGGAAACTGGAATCGATGTTATAGGAGGCGCATCAGCAGGCACTTTCAGTACAAGTGCATATGAAGCTACTCACTGCGCTATAAAGAATGAAGAGATATCAGGAACATTGTGTGGTACAACAAAAAATTATTTTCATTCAGGGAAGGGCAATGGAAGTCGCGCAAAAGCTACAACCTATGCATGATGAATCCTGCAAGGTGTTTGAAGAAATCGAGGGACAAGGCTCACAACTGGACCAAGTGGTTGCAATAGTGGAGCAGCACCTGGAAGGGCCTGTTACAGAGAAAATGATCCAAGACCTCGCTGAGTAGGAGGCTCAGGTGAAGCAGCAAGTCAAGGAAGATTGAGTGAAGCTCGAGGCCTTTGAAGCAGTGTTTCTGAGACCTGAGTGACTCGAGATGAGTCACGAGTGAGTTTTGGGGGCATGTTGGACCTCGACCAAGTTTTGAGGAAATCTTGGTCAGGTTTGACCACTTTTTGGACTTCTACGCAGTGATCGAGGAAGGTGCACCTAGGCATAGCTGAGATCATGGATATCACTTGTTTTTCGGGCTTTGTGGACCCAGTAAGGGGTTTCACTAGGGTTTTTGTAATGGATTATGGGATGTCGGCCCAGGGGTTTACCCCTATTTAGGCCTTTTTGTAAATGATTGTAAAAGTATAAATAAGTAACATTTTAAGGTAGAAGTAGTCGGAAAAGTGATGTAAGAGACTTAGAGAGAGAAGTCTAAGTGGCTAAGTGCAAGTAGTTCTGAGTTCTTTGTGCAACATAATGTGTATGTAAGGCTTTGTGCTTGATAAAGGAGTTGGCTCTATACCTTGACCTAATTTTGGGAAGGAGGATATGGTGCTCAGTGTGCATATCTCTTGTCCTCTACGAAGATTGGCTCTGTTGCTTAGTGCACATGAGTGGATGGATGTAAGATATTGAAGAATAATAAAGAAGACGAATCAGTTGGTGGAAGTATCCCCACACTGGGGTGAACCATGTATATCTTGTGTCTTGTGGTTGCTTTGTGTTGTCTTGTTTATGTTATGAATGTGTTCAGTAATTTACTGATTATGTTATCTAAATAGATCTGTTGATTCTTAGTGCTTCACTTAAAGATGTATGAATGTTACATCTAACTCTATGTTGAGTGCTAAGTGGTTGAAGTGTTTACTCTTTATTGTTACTGCGTTGGTCCATATTAGGGTTTTTGTTGTGATGTTTGTTGTGCCTCTTTCGTCACCTTAGTGAGAGAAATAGAGGTGCTTGCAAGCTCAGTTGGGTTTGTTGAGCAGGACAGCTGTAAGGAAAAGTGTTAGAAAAAGAAATATAAAATAACAACTAAGAATTAAACTAAGAAATAAAACAACAACTAAATTTATAAACATAGGGACATAAGTACAAAAGAAACAATGAGACCTATGTCACCAATGATAAGGCTGATATTAGTGAAAGAAAACATCGAGAAGCAAGGGGACTATGAGTCCCTTCTTCCTCCAAGGGAGGGCTCTTGGACCCCCACAAATAAGCTCTTCTTACAACTTTGAGAAAGAAAATGAAAATGGTGAAAGAATTCTTTGCTAATACACTCAAGGGGTGAGATGGATTGCCCAAAGAAATGATGCAAGTATACTCGTGGCAAGGATAGAAGAGTCCTCAAGAGAATAATGGCAACATGACTTTGCTATGAAATTCCTTGAAAAATGAAGTGTATCCATGGCCTTTTTATAACATTCCTTTAGGTTACTGTTCAACTAGTTTGTAGTGTGTAAAGAGGCTAATTAGGGCATTTCTAGGTCTTTGACCAGCCACCCAATTGAATTCAATCCAGATTTGAGTGTCAAGTCAACTTGGAAGATGAACCAGAAGTGGGTGGGAGGCTGGCCACTCTCATAAATGTGTTGTTTCTCAGGTGCACGGATTTTTGCGACAACAGTCGCGCATCGTGCGCATGTGCGCGAATCTTTCATTTTTGTTTCATGCATGTGCGCGTGCGTCCAGTGTCTGCATAGTGCCCTTCAATATTTTCTCTATTTGTATAGTTTTTTACCCTCTGTGAATGATTTTGTGTTAATTCAGGTCCATGGATGACCTCATAACTGCTTGACGATGATGAATTCTTGTAACCATTTGCGGACGAAATTTTCGTGATAACAGATGCCCCCTGATGGATGAGGTTAGGAGCATACGTATAGTCAAAATCCATTAATGTTTCTTCTACTGAGAATATTGTTGTAAGAGAGAGCAATAGTGGGATTGTCAAGAGTGCCCCGTTGGAGGGAGAAGGGAACTTTTAGAACCCAACCTTCCATGAGGTGTGTAAAAAATAAATTGTGTACAAACGAGGCGGGCATGCCCCATGCTCGTGTCATGTAACTCAAAAAGATGAATGAAGTGGTGATGTAGAAAACTGCAACACCCTCGGGGGTGGTCATGATAAAGGCAGAAGACAATTCTGCAGAGGAACATACTCTGAATAGTAGACAGTGACACCTGTAAGAAGTATCACAGATTCTGTAGGCATTGATAGCCCAGCCAAGTTCAGAGGTCTTCGGCAAGTATAAGAACTAACTGCAATAGTCAAAAAGTTAGACCCACCATAACATGAGAAAGTGTTGACGTCGAATGTTATGGGGGTCAACGATAGAAGGGAGTAATTATGGTTCTCCCTGTGTCGTCCGAGATCTCTCATTAGATAGGGAATGAGAATCAAGATACTGTCACCCTTCTAGAAAACTGTGTTGATGTCGACAACAAGGGGGACGCGACTCCCAGAAGAAAATGGCTTCGTGAAAACTACTAGGTGAGGTGAGGAATGGGAGGAGGTACATGGACGAAGTCAAGATGTAGGAAGACTCAAGACTGTCCTTGGTTGGGGTATATGTGAGATAAAAGTGGCCGCAACCGTTCAACGAGGTCGAGTGTCAGAGGGACAACAAGACAGGGAATAAGTTGTGCCAGAGGTGGGACAAAGTGAATAAACTCAGAGGGCAGAGGTAAGTGGCATGTGGGGTACTCTGAAGATATGGACAATGTCATCAAGGGTGGATGAGAAGTAGTGACCCAACCAAGGGTGACATGGGTTGCGTTTTTCCAAAAAGGGAAGAAGGTCACCAAAGGTGACGACAAAAAGGTAATGTAACTGCTGGAAAAAAAGGCGTTTGTACAATAAATAAAGAATAATTTGGGATAAGTGTACAAATAAAGAAATGGGTGCCCCAATGTGAGATGGTTGGCCCGGGTAGGGCACAATTTACTCGAAGAACTGGTGGAGGGTGGAGGCCCCATGGGTGGGTTTTTGTATGAGGTAGGTGAAATGAAGGGAAATTTGCAGATGGGCAAACTGATTGTGGATGAAATGGAGGGTTCGTGATACTGCAGAGGTGTAGTCAAAAATAGAACTGTGAAGAGATAATCTGGGAGTCCATTTGGGAAAGCTAGCAAAATGAGGAGAAGGAGTATGTGGTTGATTCGCGACATGATGTAAGACTATCAGGACTCCCATCCCTAAAGGGTTTTGAAAAATAGCATGAGTGTCAAAAATCACAAAAGGGTGCTATGAATGGGACAACTCATATGGGTAAGAGTGCTACAGGGTGATAGTACCAAAGATGCAAATGGAGGTGTAGGTAATGCAGAGCCGGAAATGGGGATCCTAGGGGAAAATGTCAGAGGGTGTGACTGGAGATGTAAGTGAGATTCAGAGGGAATGACTATGTGCCAGTGCTGAGTATATACCTGAAGGGGTGTGTTGATGTATGATGACCGAGTACCTGCACACATGAAAACCAAATATCCGACGTGAAAAATATCTGAAGAGAATAAAACATATGAGCATTTATTTGATCATTTTGAATATGTGCATGCGTACCTAGTCAGGATATGAAAAAATGGCGTCCCAGGGGATCAGGATGAAAAGAGGCCCAGGAATTGTCGTGATGTAGATGACGGGATGTTGATCCTGTGGCTAAAGACGGATGGAGAAAAGGACACCTAGAGCTCCCAGAATGGTGAGTGTAAGTTTGGCAAAAAGGCCTATATATAGTTGTAGGGCCCAAATTGCCACCTCATTTGTACTTGCTGCTATAGTGACTATTAGCACTTGGTAAATTTCCTAGAGGTTGAAACAGAAGAAATATACGAAGGTAACTTTATCCAACTGCTTTTAAAGCTAGGAATCTAGCCCTTCCAACTTCAGAGAGGGATCTCTCTATATGATTTATCTTTGTTTTCTAACTTCAGATATTAGGCTAGGTAAAGGAACAGGTAGGTTTTGTTGTAAAAGTGTTTTTGAAATGGTTGAGACAGTCTACACCTCCATTGGGCTATGGGGTCTGTGTTATAACAAACATGAGATACAAACCATAAGCATAAAGGAAAACTCCCACAGGGCGAGCTAATATACTCACTGGATCTTTAATAATTTAGATGATGGACAGAAGAAAAGATGAGAAAGATCATTCGACTAAGAAGCAGTTAAGAATTCCTTAATTGAAAACCTTAGAAGATAAACATTAAAACCTTTAAACTCAGAAACAGGGTATCTAAGATAAATCCTACAACATACGTTACTTTTAAAGATTATTTTTAGAAAAGAATATGATCACAGAGCAAGAAAAACATTCAACTTAGAAAAAAAAACGTCACCAGTGAATACACGCAAGAATCCTGTAAAAGTGCTTCCTCTTTATTAATGGCAGATCTCTTCAAAACTAATTACAGTCTGATAGTGTTAGGGTGTAAAGATCAACAACCCCCAATACTTCGAAAGGTGAAGTATTTATAATTCAAATTACAAACGTTCCGGTCATAACTGATCAGGACGTGCTCATTCTATTTTTAGCCTAACTAATTTAACTGATCAAAATTGCTTGATGACTCGGTACAACTGCATGCGGAATTTCTGGGGTAGGCCGTTGGCGAGGTGTAACCTCTTCTGACTAGATAGGTGACTGGACCTGGGTAGCTCATCTGCTAATCGAGAAGATCATAGAGTTCTTCCCATCTGAGATGACTAGGCACGGTGACTTTGAGCAGCCTCCGATACACCTCGTCCATTTCTGTATATTTGGCAAACATGGGCTTTGTGAGGAATATGTATCGAATCTCATGCTGGATGTTGATGTCAAATTGGAGGGCGTCCAGGAATGCTTTGCCAGTGATACTCCCTTGTATGCCAGCAAACTTTGAACTGTCCTTAGACACTTCAGACAGTCTCTTTTTATAATCTGGGAGTGTCATCAATTTATCATTAATAACTTTCAAACCGGGGAGACCCTTCTTCTGGAGAGCTTCGATCTTGTTAAAAACCTTTGTACTCCCTGGTCCATTGTCTAAACCTTCTCTTCGAGCTGCAGCATTAATCCTCTCTTGGTCAAAACCCTCTTGACCTCAAGGATTGTCTCTGTTCTGTCTTCTATCTTCATCTCTTCTAGCTCTTCTCTGGTCTTGGAATTCAGGAACCTGATGATCTCATTTGCTTGTGTTGGCATGTCTCCCAGTTCCACTCTGATTTTCTCTACTGCCTGTTTGCTCCTCTGTAGCAACTCATTCTGTTCAAACATAATCTGGATCATTGGCCATATTTAATTTATGGACTTTATGATGTCTGTCCATACATTCTCATTGACCTCAGCCAAAGTCTTCCCTGCCACTGTTTGTTTTTGGAGCTGATGTAGTTCCTTCCTTAGCTGCTCAGTTACATGCTTCTCTTTGGACAAACTGGTTTGGAAAGAAGTTTTGATTTCTTGGAGGTTCTCAAATTCCTTCTTCAGCCTGCTGATTTCAGTCTCTTGCATGTTCATCTTCTCCATGGATTTGGCAAGGTCTGTTGTCCCTTCTGGTAGTGACACTGGTGTTGCAGATGGAATTGTCGTTACTGTTGTTGTGCTCAATCCTGCAATTGGGATAGCACTCAATGGGATGCCCTCCATTGGCTTCAACTGCTCTTTCTCTTTCAATAACTTTTCCATCTCATCTTCCATTTCCTTGAGCTGAGCATTCTGCTCCATGAGCAACTTTAGCATCTCATCCTTCTCACCTTCTTTCTCTGCTATCTCCTTCGTCTGTGAGTCCTCTGTGGGTGGGAGTTTCAGCTATTTTCTTAAGGATGTGATGTCTGCGTTCTTTTTCTTGATCATCTCTTCTGCTACTTTGACGTTCGCAAGATCATAACCGATCTTGAGGACCAGCTCCTCCAACGTCTTGATTCTGTTGTCTTTTGCGAAAGATGATATTTTCTCCATCTTGAGTTGTGTCTGAGCATTATTCAGTGACACCCAAAACTTTTCTGCAGAAGCTGAAGTGTGTGCCAATGTATGAAAAACCATCTCCCATGTTTGTTTGTGCAGATCCATCTGATCTGCTGGATGCACGTCCTTCGCCTAGAATTCGAAGGTGGCCCTCTTGTAGTCTGAGATCACTTTGGGATCTGGTACTTGGGCTTGGAGGTAGGCCATATGCATTCTTCCTGTTTCTGTATCAAATGCAGACAGCAGCTTGTGCTGCGCAGTTGACGACTCTTTCTGAAACTGGGCATATGTACTATTGGTGAGGGTCTGATTCTTTTTCTTGATCAATTCATACTTCTCGAAAATGCCCAACTTGGGCCCAGTTTTGCTTGGCTGAGTATCCAGAGGAGAATCTGTGGATTTCTTCGGTATTGCTGTTGTGATTGCCTTACGTTGGCTTGAACCAAAGGGTAGAGTGACTGGCTTGATCACTGGGGTAGTTACTGTGGTAGGCGGGACTTCTTGTTCTACTGTCGTGCCAGGCGTTGAAACTATCTTTGGCCTCTTCGTGTGCATCTGGAACTCCTCTGATGACACCTCTGTTACAGGCGGAGACGACTCTTGTCGGGGCCTCTTCTCCTTGGGGACTTGAGGTGTGGTAGTAGGTGGCACACTCGTCGAGGGCACCTGTTGTTCCACTTCAACTTGTTGTTCCAGTTCGACTAAGGTGTCAGGCACCCATACTGTCTGATTTGCAAACTTTTCAATCTCGGGCTTGGACTCATGCACATACGGGATATTCTTATTCCTCACCCGCATTTCTGAAATGATCCCGCATGGATCATAGTGCCATGTGAAACTCGTAAAGAATTTCATCTCCTTCAGCATTCGATCAACTTCTTCTCTGGCACCTCGACTGTTGCAGATAAAAGAACATATCTGCCCCTTGATGCGCAGCTGCTGCTTTTTCTTCAATGAGATGAAATGAATGTCGTCTGAATTCATAATCTGTCTAATATACTCTAATGCAAAGATTCTTATCGGCACGTACTTTGGCAGCTTGTAGGGTGCCAATTCGCACCCGAAAACTCTGATCTCAGTGTGGTTTTGATACAGGTACCAGTCTCCTGTCTTTGCATTGTCCGAAAGATGTAGAATTCTCTGGACCTCGTCATTTATTCATGGCTCAGGCCTGCCACTTAGCATGCTTACCACCGGGTGATAGAAAAGATCAATGAAAACCTTGAAGCTATACTCTGTGGAGTTGTGCTTCAAAAGAGAAGCCCGTGCTGTGACTGGTTGTGGCCTTCCGTCTGCGTCCATCTTCTGCATGGAGAAACTAAATTTGTCGACTTGAAAGTAAATGAACATGTACGCCAGTATAGAAGAATATCTGAACATTCCCTCTGTGCCAAAATTCACGAACTGTTCGTGAATATTGTCGGCCAAGAAGGTGTTGTAATTGAACTGCGTTGTGGGCTTTTCATCATTTGAGAAAATAGATAGAAAACCCAAGATGGGCTCATCCACCCATTGGTCAGAATAGTAACCTAGCAGGGCACAAAGGGAGGAATAGATTTGGTTTCCTTTGGTGGAGAACATGGATGATGGGTAAGGGGGATTTGTGGAAGGGAATTGAGCGGAAGTGGGGAGGAAAAGCTCGAATATCTGAGCTCTCTGGGGAAAGGTCATTTTCTTATATAACTCAGTGAGGATTTCTAAATTGAAAGGGGACACAGATTCAGCATGGGGAATTTGCATCATCTGGTCAATGTCTTCAGGAGTGATGAAAAAGAGGACGTCTCCAGATGAAGAGACGATGGCCCTCTGATCGGGGATATAATGAGCTTGGCATTTGAGGGCAAATTCAGGAAAGTGGTGTATCTGGGGAAAAAGATACAGGGGCAAATTGGACTCCCAGAGTCCAATTTCATCACTCTGGTCCAGGAACACCTCCCGGAGCCATGACTGGAGATCTGAAAAATCGAAGTCACAAATGGTATCTGTGATCAACTTGTCTTGATCGACCAATGGGATTTTGTCCAGGTCGATGGGAGGAGGAAGAAAAGGATTCTCTTCTCCTTCCGCTTGTCTTGGCTTTGACACCATTTCTGCAATAGTACCTGCAATAAACACGATGTTAGTGGGGTCGACTGACTGTGGATGAATGCAATGGGAAAACAATGGAGGAGTAGGAGGTAATCTGGTGCGATGGATGAATAGTGGATGAAGAAGGAAAATGATAGTTTTATTTAAAACTGAGGTCGGTTGGACGCGGGAAAACGATCATCATGACAACGGGTATGTTATCCAGTAATTAATGGACAACGGGCCACTTGGGGGTGATATGGCAGGTGACAGTGACCAAAACATATGGATAGGTGACGTGGCTGCTAGGGATTGGAGGTGATTTGAAGTGAAAGTCACCATAAGGGGTTGGTCATGAGTGAAAAGGGGCAAAGGACATGACAGCAGGGACAGACAACAGTTATGGGATGGGACCCGACCCCGGGAACAAGTGGAACAAGTGGACTCAGTGGAGGATGATGTCTATGAGTGATGGGCTGTTAGATAGCATGTGGGGGAGGGGACTTGAGGACTAATAGGCTGACACCACGTATGAACAGGGGCCCACCGAAAGGAATATCCATTCTGGACCCCCCCCCCTCGGTTAAAGGCATAACACTAGGGGGGGTCCGAAATCCACTGTGATCCATTGATCTGCGCACTTGTTTCCTAGACGCAGATCTTAGCGCGCTCTTTAATACTCATTCCAGACCCCCCCCCTCCATTAAAGGCAGAACAGACGGGGGGGTCCGGAATCCATTGTGGATCGTTGATTTAAGCGCTCTTCCCTGGGCCGTCCAGATGTGTGCCTAGGTTATTACCGATTCCGGACCCCCCTCCGGTTAAAAGCAGAATGGTCGGGGGGGTCCGGAATGCGCTGTGCACCGTAGATCTTGGCGCCTTGATCAAAATCGTCGGGATGTGCAGGAAACATAAGCTGGGAGAGGACAAATATGTACTAGGGGAAAAACTTAGGATATAAAGCATTTTATGGGTTTTCCCAATTTTTCACATAGACACCACCAAGGGGACATCATCTAAACTATTCTTAGGCAATGGAGACATGGTATAGCATTTTCATCAATCTAGTTTCATGGGTGGTGAAGCAAATGAAGCAACTAACCTGCATGCTAACCTAGCTTCCTAGGACAATTAACCCAGATTAAACTGTTGGGTTAAGAAATTACTCTACCTAAGGGCTATCTGACCAGGATTAGACAGTCTGGTCAGATTTATTCACTAATCTAACCTAAGGGCTATTTGACAAGGATTAGACAGTCTGGTCAGATTTATTCACTAACCTAGAAACATTAAATTTAAAAAGAACTTGGCCATGCTTGAAAGGTATGGCCAAGTTACTATTATTGCATGGGGCTTTTCTTTTCAATTTTTTTATGCCCTCTTTTCTTTTCTTTTCTTTTCTTTTTCTTTTTTCTTTTCTTTTCTTTTTTATCAAATTATTTACAGAATGAAAATCATTTGTCAATGAAAACACTCGATACAGATAATATCCAAGTCATCAGTTGATTTGCATAATTTATGGGGTGATAACAGTGGCTCCACCTGGGGATGGTACTTGCCCTGTTAAGTGCCAAGAATCCTGGTTCCTGTCATTCTGAGCATATCTACCTGGTGGTCTTCATTGGTCTTATTCTCAAAACTTGTAAAAACAATGGCCAGCATCTTAGGGCCTTCTCTTCGGGCTTCAACTGACTGACTAATGTTTCCCACTCAGAAAATGCAAGTGAAAAATGAAAATTAAACTGGTATGTACAATGGAGAGTGAGTTCTTCAAATCTTTTACTGAGGTGGGACATAATGTTTTAGCATTCTGCCATTCACAGGTGCTCCTGGCAGATCTGACCCATCGGCGTTATTTAGCAAGAAAGAATTGTTTCCTCGAAAAGCTTGGATCATGTAAGGACCTCTCCACAGGTTATCAAATTTCCCATGCTTTCCCTTGTCCTCATTCCTGGCATCCCATCTCAAAACCAGATCTCCCATCTCAAAACCAGATCTCCCAGCTCAAAATCAAAATCCTTGGTTCGTTTGTCAAAGATCTTCTTGATGTTTTCTTGGATGACCTGTGTTTTGTTAAAAACTTCTTCTCTAGTCTGTTGCAAATGAATCATCTGGTTGATTCTTCTCTGTGAGTCATTTGGCTCAGCTTGCACCTCTTGAAGCAATTTCATGACAGGGACTCCTAGAGAAGTAGGGAAAACTGCCTCTGTACCATAGACCAGTTGGTAAGGTGACATGCCAATTGACCTTTTGGTGGTCAATCTATCTGCCCATAAAGCAAATACCAACTTATCGTGCCATGATTTTTTGTTTTCCTGCAATGTTTTCTTGATGATATTTACCAAAGTTTTTTTTGAAGACTCCGCCAACCCATTCCCATGAGGGTAGTAGGTTGTGGAATGCCCCAAACCAATGTGATACCGGTTGCAGAAATCTATGAGTTTCTTCGATCAAAAGGCAGCTGCATTGTCAGTGATAATATTTCAAGGACAACCAAAACGAGATAAAATATTGTTTTCAAGGAATTTGATAATTACTGAGTTAGTGGCTTGCCTGCTTGGTACTGCCTCGATCCAATTGGTGAAATAATCGGTGGCCGTGAGGATCCACCTGTGTTGGCCTGAAGAAGGAGGGTGAATTTCTCCAATGAAATCGAGGCCCCATTGCTGGAAAGGGGGCTCAACTGATATAGGTTTCATAGGTAAAGGAAGGAGTTTCCTTTTGCCTTCAAACAGTTGACACTGGTGACATGCTGTTACTCTCTGATGTACATCTGCAAACAGGGTGGGCCAGTAAAAGCCAGCTCTGAGTATTTTGTTGGCTGTAACCTTCCAGTTCAAATGGCCACCACATTCTCCTGCATGAAACTCCTGCAACACTTTATCAGCTTCATCTTTCAGTAAACAGTTTAAAAGAATACCTGCAGGGTCTTTCCAATACAAATTTCCTTCTAGAATACAGAATTTCAAAGCCTTCAACTTTAGAAATCTAGCTTTAGTCTTAGTTAAACCAGGGGGAGCTTGTAAATTTTGTGAAACGAATATAAGGTCTGCATACCATGGAGAGTTGAGAAATACATCTCTAACGTTTGGAGTCACCATCTCACCCTGTTCATCTGCAACATCTAGAAAATTAATGTCAAGAGCCTGGAAGTTAGATTCAGCCATTAATTTAGCAAGGCCTTGGCCTTTGATTAGTTTTGTGGGCTTAATCTCTATATCGTATTCTAAAATTACAGCAATCCATTTTCCCCTTCTTCCATCAGGGTTGTCCTGTGTTAGAATATCATTTACTACCACCTTCGGAACATAAGCTATGGTGTGGGAATGGAGAATGTAGACCCTGAAGTCTTTTATAGCTTTTACCAAAGCAAAAGCTTGTTTCTCCATGATATTGTAGTTCAGGGCAGCATCTCTTAGAGCTTTTCTGAAGAAAGTTATGGGCTGTTCATACCCTTCACTGTTCTTCTGCAGTAATACCGCTGCTATAGTATGTTCAGAAGTGAAAGAAAAAAGATAAAAATCTTTAGTGAAATCGGGACTGATCAAAACTGGGGCTTCTGTGAGTGCTCATTTGACTTGTTCAAAGGAT
Organism: Picea engelmannii; assembly: GCA_009831015.1. Lineage (NCBI taxonomy): Eukaryota > Viridiplantae > Streptophyta > Pinopsida > Pinales > Pinaceae > Picea > Picea engelmannii. The sequence continues at coordinate 1,037,202 of ML780110.1, forward strand.
TGTCTGGACTCAGAATCCCATTTTATTTTTACGTCCTTTTTAAGCATGTTTGTAATGTTTCGGAGGAGTTCGGCCAGATTGGGAATGAATCTTCGTAGAAAATTGATTTGCCCGATAAAAGACTGTAGTTCCTTGAGGTTTCTTAGGTGCTCTAAATTTAGTATGGCCTCGATTCTACTGGGGTCTATTCTGATTCCATCTTTAGAGATGATGTGTCCCAGCAGTTTTCATTCTTCCAACCCAAAGAGACACTTCTTAGGATTTAGAGAAATCCCAAACCTTCTACATTTCTCTAGAACTCGTCTGAGGTGCCGCAGGTGTTCATCATCAGATTTGGAAAACACAGTCACATCATCTAAATAAACGATAATAAACTTACCATATTCTTCCACGAAGGCGATATCCATGGCCCTCTGAAACGTGGCTCCCGCATTCATCAGACCGAAACGCATCTTCACGTACATTAAAGTGCCCCATGGTGTGGTAAAAGCGGTTTTATCTTGATCATCCGGGTGAACTAGGACCTGGTTGTAGCCTGAGAAACCATCTAACAGGGATATCCTACTGGACCCGACCACCCTTTGTAGGAGGTGGTCCATTTTCAGTAATGGGTAATTATCCTTCAGGGATACTTTGTTCAGATTTCGGAAATCAATACAGAGCCTGATTTCCCCGATTTTCTTCCGTGTAGGGACTAAATTAGAAACCCACTTAGAGAAACGTAGAGGGACGATGATCTTGGCATCATACATTTTCTTGATTTCTTTTTCTATCAGAGGGAGCAACTTGCGATTTATCCTCCTAAGTTTCTGCCTAAATGGTTTATGGTCTTCCTTTATGGGAATCCTGTGTTGTATGATGCTGGTATCGTAGGATTTCAAGTCCTCATAGCCCCAGGCAAAAACATCTGAATATTCTTTGAATAGCTCAATGTATTTAAGCTTTTGTTCTGGGGGTAATGATTTGGACAGTTTGACCATCCTAGGCTTCTCTTCAGTTCCTATATTACATTCCTCTACCTCTTGTCCATGTGCTTCTATTTTTGGTTTCTTAGCTACATCGTTAATGTCAAACAGATCTTCTAAAGGAACAAGACCTCTAGGTAAAACATTTCTTTTCAATTGTAAAACATTGGAATCCATTTCGTCATCCCCTAACTCTCCTGAATCTACTGTATCTACTCCTGAATTTATAGTATTCACACTATCTATTTCAAACTCAGAATTATTTACATTCTCGTCTTCATTTTCTAAATCTATATTTGTACATTCGAAATCGTTCTTGCATTGCAGAAAGTCCTCTATCTGATCATGATTTTCGAGCACTTGCCAGTACCTGATATTATCGGGAACCGTCGGTCTGCATTTCACCTCAATAGTGTATGGGCGCGTTTGGCAGAAAGGAATCTTGCAGGAGGCTGCTGACGTAGCCAATCCGTCGGCCAGAATATTCTGTCCCCTCGGCATTACCTGCAAGTCAACCTCATTAAAACACTTCAAAGCATCAAGAACGACATTCCTATAGGCTCTAAGGCGCGGGTGTTTAGCAGCGTACTCACCTTTAATTTGCTTGATTATTAATTCAGAGTCACCCCTTACCATTATTCGCTTAGCACCAACCTTTTTCAACAGCTTCAGACCGAGCATTAAAGCTTCATAATCGACAACATTGTTAGTGCACTGGAAATTTAATTTGTAGGAATGATTCTATGAATACCTTTTTCGATGATTATGCAGCCAGACTCCAGCTCCTACTCCTTCTTTACTCATAGCTCCATCAAAATCCATGCTCCAGAAATCAGCGAGGAATTCTTCACTGATTACATTTTTCATCTTTGCTACCTCACCGATTTCTGGACCTTCCCCTTGACTAGATACATCTTCCATCAGCTGAGTAGATTGCTCTTCCATATCACCATCATTGTACAAGATGAATGAATCTAAATCGGAATGTGCAGAGTAAAGGGGGTAATTGTGCAGTTTTTCCTTACTACTGACCATGTACTTCATCAGTGTTTCTCTGTATAACCTCCTCTGTTGTTCGAACACTGGGATAGTGGCGTAAGACATATCCAGCTGCAGGGTTCCTTTCAACTTAGCTCCCCAAGACCGGGATAGCAACATTCCATACTTAGGTGGGATGTCTGCAACCACCACATCCATTACCATGCTTTTTGAAGGGATCTGAACCAGGGTGATGCATAGGTCCTTGATCAAACCAATACATTTGACTTTGTTGGAGTCGAATGGATGTAAATCCTTGTATGGTCTGGTGACCTCCAATCCCAGTTTTTCCATTACTGCTTTAGGCATCAGATTATGTGAGGCACCTGAGTCCAACATAGCGTTATGCAATATCAAGTCATGTATGTTTAAACTGATGTAAAAAGGAGCTACATCACCTGTATCGTCCCGACCATCTACTTCAGGTCTGAAAAGGAGTTCAGGATGATCGTCAGTAAGGTTCGCAGTGTCCGAATGAGTCACTGATCCGATAGTCAAAGCCTTGGTGCCTATGTCAGGTTCAATGGCCAGTGCTTTTATTACCTGTGAACGATACCCATCTCTGTTCATCAACTCTGTTAGTGGGATGGGAATTTTTATTTTTGCCAATTCCCCTTCAAGGCTAAAGGGCGTAAGAGCTCTGCCTTGGCTCATAGGTTCTGATTTGTCCGTCATGTTTTTTGGCTCAAAAGTACTCGGCCGGTTAACATGTGAAGCATCAGGTTGTGATGGTCTTTTCAGAATAGTGATGTTTTTCTTCAAAGGAGCGTCATATTTACTCTTCTCAGAAATCTTCTCGGTAGTAGTCGTCTCAGAAGTCTTCTCAGGAATCTTCTCAAAAGTCTTCTCAGTAGAAGGTTCAGGGGTGTTCTTGGTTTTGAATGTCTTCTGTGTTTCAGTCATCTTCTTGGAAGAAGTCCCTTCTGTCTTTGAGCTCCCTTCTGTCTTCTTGCTACGCAGATTGTATTGCCGGTGTACTTCCAGAATAACATTCTCAAAGGCCTGTTGTTCCGCCTCGTTGGCTTCTTCACTTACCTTTGTTTGATTTAGCAGAAAGAGTTCCTGCTCTTCTTGAGTAAGGAAAATGGCCTCGTTGTTGTGAATGCCCATAAGGTTGATGTGAGTGTCCTCCAATTCTTCAATCACTTATCCCCTGTCATCAACGTAGTTTTCTTGCAGGGGAGGTCTAATCTGCTGATCTGGGGCCCTCTGCTCTCTTTGATCCCGAGGATCTCTCTGTCTGATCTGAGGAGGATTTCTCCTAAAGTTGGGGTTTCGAACCTGAGGGGCAGGTGTGTTGTCTCTTGGAGGGTTTCTGTCTGACACACTCACTCTTTCCAACATTAGTTCTAATGTTCTGAGCATAGAATCCCATTTGGAATCAGTGTTCGACGGGGAAGGTTCTTCCTTGATCGTGACTCTCCTTTCTAACCTCTGTCATGCTCTTTTTGCTAATAAATTGGCCTCTACACTAATAGCACTTTTCTGCATGTCCTCTAGGGTGGCAACATTTCTTTCTCTTAATTGGTAAGACATGTCAGCATCAAATCCATCAGGGAATTTAATCAATGCCAGACCTTGGGGAGGTTTGATTTCAGTCGGGATTGCGTTGTAGAGGTTGTTGAAACGGATGCAATAATCTTGGACCATCTCACCTTGGTTTCTCTTTATATTCTCGTATTCTGACAGTATCTGAAGAGTGTTTTTCTTTACCTCCCATCTGTCAAGAAAACTTATTTGGAACACAACAAGGTCAGGGACTGAGGCTACAGGTAAAGCTTTGAACCATTTCTTGACGTCGTCTGTCAGACTTTGAGCAAACAATCGCATTTGCACGTCCACCTCATCAACTTCTTGCAAGTCAAAGTAATCATTCATTTTGTCCACATGTTGTTGGGCGCTTAATGGTCTGGTTGCATCGAACTGTAGAAGTCTAGTTTGGTAATCTTGGGACATGGCATGTAGCGGTGTAGCCAACACCAACAGAGCATATCAAGCTTCCATGATGGGTGGAGGAGGTTGGAGAGAAACGTGGATGGTCGGTGATGTAACACCTGAAGACGAGGACGAGGAGGGACTGGGCAGTACTGAGGTAGTGATTTGTAGTTTGGTTGTGGGAGACAAGACTTCTGGGGTTCGGGGTTGCAACACAGTTGGGTCAAAAATGAGTTTAGACACAAAACTGTCGGACAGTGTTCTAACCAGACTTCGAGGTGGAAAGGTATCAAGATCAAGGTTTTGAGAGGTAACGAGTTTTCCTGAAAAGGAGGGTGACTTATGCAGGGAAGTATAACTCCCTGAGCCGGCAGCCGAGACCTTTCGCCTAAGTAAATGTTCGGGGTTATCTATCACTATTGCGAGTTCTGGGTCGGGATGAGATCGAGTGTGAAATTTCTTGGAAGCCAGAACTATTTTTGGT
>ML780110.1:1041714-1057245 GCA_009831015.1 Picea engelmannii
TTGTGAGTCTAAAAATAATTACAAAGTTTGATCAACCTCTAACATTACTTTCTTCTCAGAATCAAACATTATTTTAGGGGAAAGAAAATGCGAAAATATCAATTTTTAGTTCGTCCCCAGTGGAGTCGCCATTATGTTAGCACTTGGTAAATTTCCTAGAGGTTGAAACAGAAGAAATCTACGAAGGTAACTTTATCCAACCGCTTTTAAAGCTGGGAATCTAGCCCTTCCAGCTTCAGAGAGGGATCTCTCTATATGATTTAGCTTTGTTTTCTAACTTCAGATATTAGGCTAGGTAAAGGAACAGGTAGGTTTTGTTGTAAAAGTGTTTTTGAAATGGTTGAGACAGTCTACACCTCCATTGGGCTATGGGGTCTGTGTTATAAAAAACATGAGATACAAACCATAAGCATAAAGGAAAACTCCCACAGGGCGAGATAATATACTCACTGGATATTTAATAATTTAGATGATGGACAGAAGAAAAGAGGAGAAAGATCATTCGACTAAGAAGCAGTTAAGAATTCCTTAATTGAAAACCTTAGAAGATAAACATTAAAACCTTTAAAGTCAGAAACAGGGTATCTAAGATAAATCATGCAACATACGTTACTTTTAAAGATTAGTTTCATAAAACAATATGATCACAGAGAAAGAAAAACATTCAACTTAGAAAAAAAAACGTCACCAATGAATACACGCAAGAATCCTGTAAAAGTGCTTCCTCTTTATTAATGGCAGATCTCTTCAAAAATAATTACAGTCTGATAGCGTTAGGGTGTAAAGATCAACAACCCCCAATACTTCGAAAGGTGAAGTATTTATAATTCAAATTACAAACGTTCCTGTCATAACTGATCAGGATGTGCTCATTCTATTTTTATCCTAACTAATTTAACTGATCAAAACTGCTTGATGACTCGGTACAACTGCATGCGGAATTTCTAGGGTAGGTCGTTGGCGAGGTGTAACCTCTTCTGATTGGACAGGTGACTAGACCTGGGCAGCTCATCTGCTAATCGAGAAGATCGTAGATTTCTTCCCATCTGAGATGACTAGGCATGGTGACTTTGAGCAGCCTCTGATACACCTCGTCCATTTCTGTATATTTGTCAAACATGGGCTTTGTAAGGAATATGTATCGAATCTTGTGTTGGATGCTGATGTCAAATTGGAGCGCATCCAGGAATGCTTTGCCAGTGATACTCCCTTGTATTCCAGCAAACTTTGAACTGTCCTTAGACACTTCAGACAGTCTCTTTTTATAATCTAGGAGTGTCATCAATTTATCATTAATAACTTTCAGACCGGGGAGACCCTTCTTCTGGAGAGATTCAATCTTGTTGAAAAACCTTTGTACTCCCTGGTCCATTGTTTGAACCTTCTCTTCGAGCTGCAGCATTAATCCTCTCTTGGTCAAAATCCTCTTGACCTCAAGGATTGTCTCTGTTCTATGTTCTATCTTCAGATCTTCTATCTCTTCTCTGGTCTTGGAATTCAGGAACCTGATGATCTCATTTGCTTGTGTTGGCATGTCTCCCAGTTCCACTCTGATTTTCTCTACTGCCTGTTTTCTCCTCTGTAGCAACTCATTATGTTCAAACATAATCTAGATCATTGGCCATATTTCATTTATGGACTTTATGATGTCTGTCCATACATTCTATTTGACCTCAGCCAAAGTCTTCCCTGCCATTGTTTGTTTTTGGAGCTACTGTACTTCCTTCCTTAGCTTCTCAGTTACCTACTTCTCTTTGGACAGACTGGTTTGGAAAGAAGTTTTGATTTCTTTGAGGTTCTCAACTTCCTTCTTCAGCCTGCTGATTTCAGTCTCTTGCAGGTTCATCTTCTCCATGGATTTGGCAAGGTCTGTTGTCCCTTCTGCTAGTGACACTGGTGTTGCAGATGGAATTTCCGTTACTGTTGATGTGCTCAATCCTGCAATTGGGATAGCACTCAATGGGATGCCCTCCATTGGCTTCAACTGCTCTTTCTCTTTCAATAACTTTTCCATCTCATTTTCCATTTCCTTGAGCTGAGCATTCTGCTCCATGAGCAACTTTAGCATCTCATCCTTCAAACCTTCTTTCTCTGCTATCTCCTTCGCCTGTGAGTCCTCTGTGGGCGGGAGTTTCAGCTATTTTCTTAAGGATGCGATGTCTGCGTTCTTTTTCTTGATCATCTCTTCTGCTGCTTTGACGTTCACAGGATCATAACCGATCTTGAGGACCAGCTCCTCCAACGTCTTGATTCTATTGTCTTTTGCGAAAGATGATATTTTCTCCATCTTGAGTTGTGTCTGAGCATTATTCAATGACACCGGAAATTTTGTTGCAGAAGCTGAAGCGTGTGCCAATGTATGAAAAACCATCTCCCCTGTTTGTTTGTGCAGATCCATCTGATCTACTGGATGCACGTCCTTCTCCTGGAATTTGAAGGTGGCCCTCTTGTAGTCTGAGATCACTTTGGGATCTGGTACTTGGGCTTGGAGGTAGGCCATGTGCATTCTTCCCTTTTCTGTATCAAATGCAGACAGCATCCTGTGCTGCGCAGTTGACGACTGTTTCTGAAACTGGGCATATGTACTACTGGTGAGGGTCTGATTCTTTTTCTTGATCAATTCGTACTTCTCGAAATTGCCCAACTTGGGCCCAGTTTTTCTTGGCTGAGTATCCAGGGGAGAATCTGTGGATTTCTTCGGTATTGCTGTTGTGATTGCCTTATGCTGGCTCGAACCAAAGGGTAGAGTGACCGGCTTGATCACTGGGGTAGTTACTGTGGTAGGCGGGACTTCTTGTTCTACTGTCATGCCAAGCGTTGAAACTGTCTTTGGCCTCTTCATGTGCATCTGGAACTCCTCTAATGACACCTCTGTTACAGGCGGAGACGACTCTTGTCGGGGCCTCTTCTCCTTGGGGACTTGAGGTGTGGTAGTGGGTGGCACACTCGTTGAGGACACCTGTTGTTCCACTTCAACTTGTTGTTCCAGTTCGACTAAGGTGTCAGGCACCCATACTGTCTGATTTGCAAACTTTTCGATCTCGGGCTTGGACTCATGCACATACGGGATATTCTTATTCCTCACCCGCATTTCTGAAATGATCCTGCATGGATCATAGTGCCATGTGAAACTCGTAAAGAATTTCATCTCCTTCAGCATTCGATCAGCTTCTTCTCTGGCACCTCGACTGTTGCAGATAAAAGAACCTATCTGCCCCTTGATGCGCAGCTGCTGCTTTTTCTTCAATGAGACGAAATGAATGTCATCTGAATTCATAATCTGTCTAATATACTCTAATGCAAAGATTCTTACCATCATGTACTTTGGCAGCTTGTAGGGTACCAATTCGCACCCAAAAACTCTGATCTCAGTGTGGTTTTGATACAGGTACCAGTCTCCTGTCTTTGCATTGTCCGAAAGATGTAGAATTCTCTAGACCTCGTCATTTATTTGTGGCTCAGGCCTGCTGCTCACCATGCTTACCATCGGGTGATAGAAAAGATCAATGAAAACCTTGAAGCTATACTCTGTGTAGTTGTGCTTCAGAAGAGAAGTCGATGCTGTGACTGGCTGTGGCCTTCCGTCTGCGTCCATCTTCTGCATGGAGAAACTAAATTTGTTGGCTTGAAAGTAAATGAACATGTACGCCAGTATAGAAGAATATCTGAACATGCCCTCTGTGCCAAAATTCACGAATTGTTCGTGAATATTGTCGGCCAAGAAGGTGTTGTAATTGAACTGCATTGTGGGCTTTTCATCATTTGAGAAAATAGATAGAAAACCCAAGATGGGCTCATCCACCCATTGGTCAGAATAGTAACCTAGCAGGGCACAAAGGGAGGAAATGATTTGGTTTCCTTTGGTGGAGAACATGGATGATGGGTAAGGGGGATTTGTGGAAGGGACCTGAGCAGAAGTGGGGAGGAAAAGCTCGAATATCTGAGCTCTCTGGGGAAAGGTCATTTTCTGATATAACTCAATGAGGATTTCTAAATTGAAAGGGGACGCAGATTCAGCACGGGGAATTTGCATCATCTGGTCAATGTCTTCGGGAGTGATGAAAAAGACGACGTCTCTAGATGAAGAGACGATGGCCCTCTGATCGGGGATATAATGAGCTTGGCATTTGAGGGCAAATTTAGGAAAGTGGTGTATCTGGGGAAAACGATACAGGGGCAAATTGGACTCCCAGAGTCCAATTTCATCGCTCTGGTCCAGGAACACCTCCCGAAGCCATGACTGGAGATCTGAAAAATCGAAGTCGCAAATGGTATCTGCGATCAACCTGTCTTTATCAACCAATGGGATTTTGTCTAGGTCAATAGGAGGAGGAAGAAAAGGATTCTCTTCTCCTTCCGCTTGTCTTGGCTTTGACACCATTTCTGCAATAGTACCTGCAATAAACACGATGTTAGTGGGGTCGACTGACTGTGGATGAATGCGACGGGAAAACAATGGAGGAGTAGGAGGTAATCTGCTGTGATGGATGAATAGTGGATGAAGAAGGAAAACGGTAGTTTTATTTAAAACTGAGGTCGGTTGGATGCGGGAAAACGATCAGCATGACAACGGGTATGTTATCCAGTAATTAATGGACAACGGGCCACTTGGGGGTGATATGGCAGGTGACAGTGACCAAAACATACGGATGGGTGACGTGGCTGCTAGGGATTGGAGGTGATTTGAATTGAAAGTCACCATAAGGGGCTGGTCATGAGTGAAAAGGGGCAAAGGACATGACATCAGGGATAGACAACAGTTATGGGATGGGACCCGACCCCAGGAACAAGTGGACTCAGTGGAGGATGACGTCTATGAGTGACGGGCTATTAGATAGCATGTGGGGGAGGGGACTTGAGGACCAATAGGCTGACGCCACGTATAACCAGGGGCCCGCCGAAAGGAATATCCATTCTAAACCCCCCTCCCCTCGGTTAAAGGCAGAACACTAGGGGGGGTCCGAAATCCATTGTGATCCATTGATCTGTGCGCTTGTTTCCTGGCCGCAGGTCTTAGCGCGCTCTTTAATACTCATTCCGGACCCCCCCCCCCCTCCATTAAAGGCAGAACGGACGGGGGGGTCCGGAATCCATTGTGGACCGTTGATTTAAGCGCTCTTCCCTGGGCTGTCTAGATGTGCGCCCAGGTTATTACCGATTCCGGACCCCCCCACCCTGGTTAAAAGCAGAATGGTTGGGGGGGTCTGAAATGCGTTGTGCACCATAGATCTTGGCGCCTTGATCAGAACCGTCGGGATGTGTAGGAAACATAAGCTGGGAGCGGACAAATATGTACTAGGGGAAAAACTTAGGATATAAAGCATTTTATGGGTTTTTCCCAATTTTTCATATAGACACCACCAAGGGGACATCATCTAAACTATTCTTAGGCAATGGAGACATGGTATAGTATTTTCATCAATCTGGTTTCATGGGTGGTGAAGCAAATGAAGCAACTAACCTACATGCTAACCTATCTTCCTAGGACAATTAACCCAGATTAAACTGTTGGGTTAAGAAATTACTCTACCTAAGGGCTATCTGACCAGGATTAGACAGTCTAGTCAGATTTATTCACTAGTCTAACCTAAGGGCTATCTGACCAGGATTAGACAGTCTGGTCAGATTTATTCACTAATCTAACCTAAGGTCTATTTGACTAGGATTAGACAGTCTGGTCGGATTTATTCACTAACCTAGCAACATTAAATTTAAAAAGAACTTGGCCATGCTTGAAAGGTATGGTCAAGTTACTATTATTGCATGGGGCTTTTCTTTTCAATTCTTTTATGCCCTCTTTTCTTTTCTTTTCTTTTTCTTTTTTCTTTTCTTTTCTTTTCTTTTATTTTCTTTTCTTTTCTTTTTCTTTTTTCTTTTCTTTTCTTTTTTATCAAATTATTTACAGAATGAAAAATCATTTGTCAATGAAAACACTCGATACAGATAATATCCAAGTCATCAGTTGATTCCCATAATTTATGGGGTGATAACAGTGACTAGACGAGAAGTATTCAGAGGAGATTTGGAGATTCTGGGAGGACGAGGCATCTGATTGAGGACCAGTGAGCTTCAGGTTAGTAGTATGATCATACTACATAGAATTAGGGTTTCCTTTTTTGGGGAGGGACTGTAAGGAGGGCCATACAGGAGGGTTTATGAGTGTGGGCCCCCACGTGCATGGGCGATCCAGAAGTAGGCGTGCATACATGTGTACCTACCTACCGGATAGGCGCGCATGGGGGCGCCTATAAGGGGGAAAAGGGCATGCACTATGTGCGCGCTTATTGGTTGCACAGCTGCGCATGTGTGTGTGGCTTTGTATTGGACAGGCGTGCTCTAAAGAGCGCCTATAAGTTGAGCAAGCGCGCACGCGTGTGCGCCTGTGGGATTCACAAGCACGTCTGAGTGCGCGCCTATGTAGTGAACAGGTGTGCATACGTGCGCGCCTATGGAGTGAATAGGCACGCGCATGTGCGCGCCTATGGAGTGAACAGGCACGCACATGTCCGCGCCTATGGAGTGAACAGGAACGTGCGTGTGCGCGCCTATGGAGTGAACATGCACACGCGTGTGCGCGCCTGTGGGTTTAAACAGCCGTGCCTTGGAGGTAAGATTGACGGGTGTAAAACTTAGCTTTTTGATGTTGTTTATGGTCCATGTGGATGACTTAGGACGTTTTTATGTGGTTGTAGGCGATCATTGTCCACGATGTCGGTGGGTTGGCGAGAGTGGGATTGGTCTCAGTTGAGAGACACCATGGCTATTGAGGAGCCGGGGGTACGTGCGACTTTGGCAGCCTATGGGCTGTTGAATTTCTTTGAGTGCCCGTTGATACGGGCGCAGGAGTATCTCCTACAGTTTCTTATCTGGATGTGGATTCTGGACCTGCATTCTTTCATAGTGTGGGGAGAGAAGATTTCCTTCGCTGCGGTGGAGGATGTATACTTTTTGACTGGGCTCCCGTTTCGGGGAACGCCCCTACTGGCAGAGCTGGTGTTACCGAGGGATGTGTCGCTAGCAACAGTTGGCCAGAGATACTGTTTAGGGCTGAACTTTATGTCTGGCACTGTCGTGAGCATTGGGGCGATGGATTCCCTAGCACATCGTTGTATAGGAGTGATGATTGTGAGAGTTTATGGGTCTCTGAAGATGCAGCGGATCAGTGGTGGTCAGCTGTGTGTGATGGAGAGGGTTTTGGCTAGTGAGTACTTTTACTTGGGGCTTACGCTGCATGCTAAGATGGTAGGGCAGCTGGACCACTGTCGGTCCACGGATATAGGAGAGTTTGCCTTCAGGTCCATCCTGATGGCCTGGTTTCTGGAGAGGGTGCCTATGTTGCGCCTAAGGATTTTATTGGGTGTGCCTAGGGCACGAGAGCCACGACTAAAGTGGTGGTAGACTGTTTTGCTTCACCATGGTGGTGGTGAGGGAAGCCACTTCTTTACTGCTGAGGTGGCACAGGTGTGGCGACAGATGTCATAGGTGATATTGCAGTTCCCCTATGTCGGGGTTGACGGTTGACTTCCGGGAGGATCCAGACATGGTGCTACCTCCAGAGGAGGTGTTCGACCATCGAGGTATGTTGACAATTTTGATATATATGTTTTGTGAGATAGCATGATATATATGTATGATATAGATGCTGATATTATTTGTTGTTTGTTTGTATGTGCAGATGTGGCACCTCGCGGATGGGAGGTGGAGTTGCGGAGAGTGTCAGCTCGTTAGGAGCTGGAGAGACCGCCGTAGGGAGGGCTGCGGGTTGGAGAGAGACGTCGGCGTGAGGACGTCGTGGCGAGACTAGCTGATATGAAGAGAGCAACAAGGAGACACCGGTTTGATGACGCTGGTGTTGGTCCATCACATGCTCCTCCGGAGGATGCCAGAGTAGATTTTGAGGACATACGTCGTCGCCTGGAGGCGGTGTTACAGGGTGTGCCTAAGGGCATGTGGTCTCACATCCAGGATGAGGGGATCTTGGAGAAGTGTGTGGGGATTCCGCCGCCATGGTGGGCTTTGGTACGACAGGCAGTAGTAGTTGGTGCTGTAATGACTGGATGAATACCTCCGAGGTAGGAGGGACCAGTAGGGGGTGGGCAACCACCACCTGAGGGAGGGGCAGGTAGTGGTGCTCTAGAGGCACCTTGAGTGGTGCACTATGTATTTGTTGTATTTTTGTATATAGGCTGGTGAGCCCATTTTGCACCGAGGTGCTTCACTGGCCTGCGGATACGTGTATTTTTGTATGTAAACATTTGGATGGCACTGTGGACCATTTTATATATACATGAGTATACATTTTGAGATCTATGTGGTGTTTACATGTGTTTTGTTAATGTGTGGAGAATGTATAATCTATATATGTTGTGACAGGTTGTTGATATGTTTGTGTGGATGATGTATAATCTATATATGTTGTGACAGGTTGTTGATATGTTTGTGTATGTGTAGAGGTAGCTTGATGTGATATATGCCAGTCTAACACAATATTAGCTAGGTTATCTGTAATTTGATTCAATTGTCTTGGAATATGTGTAAATGTAATGGAATCAAAATGTCGAGATAAAATTCTAACCTGCAGGTATTTGCGAAAGAGGCAAGGATCGCGTACACGGTACACATTGTTGAGATGGAGGACGACTAGTTGAGAGTCGAGGAAGATGCTAAGGTGACGAATACGATGATGATGGGCATTGTCCAAGAGGCCAATGACGGCAGTATATTTGGCTTGGTTGTTGGTCCCTGAACCCAAACATATGTCGCTCGAATGGAGCATTTCATGTGAGGAGGTGTAGAGAGCCCAAGCGACCGAAGCGAGATTTGGAGTCCAACAACAGGTGCCATCAGCGTAACTAATGTGGTGGGTCGGTGGAGGAAGCATCTATCAATAGCACAAATGATAGTTTAGATGCGAGGGATGGAAAAAAGATTAAAAACACTATAAAAGAAGTAACCTAAAGTAGAATGACTACGTTAAGCATAAAATTTCTTTAAGTATAACCCATTGATGGGTTCTTTGAGAGAGAGGCCTTCAAGAGAAGCCAGGATGTATGCACCTTTGGTGAGGCAATGTTGGATGATGTATGGGCCATGCCATAGTGACTCGAATTTTCCATGGCCAAAGGTATCATGAGCGATATCGTAAGCAAGGACGAGGTCGCCTTCGTAGAATGAGCGAAGGTTGACATGTCGATCAAAGGTAGCCTTTGATCATTTTTTAGCTACCTCATTGTTCTATAATGAAGATTGATGATCTTCATCTAGGGACTCTAAGTTCAACAAGCGCTACTCCATTGGAGCAGTGTCAGGTAATAGCTCAATTGTGGTGCGTAAGGTGGGAATTTCGCACTCGATGGGAAGAGTGGCCTCAACCCCATGGACTAGATGAAATGGTGTGAAACCAGTAGCTATTTTCACAGTCGTACGGTAAGCCCATAGCGCGGAAAATAACATATCATGCCAATTGGTATTATGTTTATTAACCGTTCACTGTAACATGGTCTTAAGGACCTTGTTAACTGCTTTGACCTATCTGTTAGACTGAGGGTAATATGGTGAGGAAAACTCGTGGGAGAATCCTAACCGAGATGAGAGTTCGACGAAAATCTCATTCTCGAAGTGTTTCCCATGATTGGAAACAAGTAGGAGTGGTACGCCAAAGTGGGATATGACGTGGTTAAAGAAAAAATGCGTTGCGGTGTCAGCGGTGTTGCTGAAGGTGGGCATAGATTCTGCCCATTTGGTGAAGTAATCGACGGAGAAAACAATATATTTGTGTCCATTGCTGGAGGGGGGATTACAAGTCATGAAGTCGATGCCCCATTTACAAAAAGGGTCGGCAGTGATGACTGGATGAAGAAGAGCAGGTGGTGCTTGGGCTTTGTTGGCGTAAAGTTGACACTTCTCGCATCATTTCACGACGTGAATACAATCGTGAAACAAGGTAGGCCAAAATTAACCTACTCGGATAATCTTATGAGAAGTGGATATTCCCGAAAGATGGCCCCCACATGCGCCACTGTGACAATCATTCAAGACTCTATCAACCTCGTCAATGGTGAGGCATCAGCGAAGAATGGTGTTGACCCCTCGCCGATATAAGATGTCTCCAATGAGGAGGTAGTGGGGGGCCTAGTGGCGAATACGACGATGATTATCTCAGGAAAGGTGGTTGCCGAACTTTTGAGTTCGGAGGTAGACGAGAAAGTCGTCATACCAAGGATCATCTGAAGTGATGTAAAAGAGTTGTTCATCGGGAAAGTCTGTATTGACAGGGGCACTAGTTGTGTCAGAGGGGAGGGTCATGACAAGTTCAGCGAGAACGAGGTATTTATTGCTCTTGGGTTTTGAGAATTCAAGAACGTACTCCTGAAGGATAATGATCCATCGATCAAATTTGTCGTTAATTTTCCGACGACTGAGCAAGTATTGCATAGGGTTGGAATCTACTATAACCTTAGTTGTGCGAAGCAAAATATAGTGACGCAGTTTATGGACTGTGAGGACGACTGTAAGAGCTAGTTTCTCTTCGTGTTTATACATCAAAGGTGGCCCTGAGAGGTTTTTACTAACGTAATAAATGACATGCTCACGATTTTCATCACCTAGCTGAATGAGAACTCCTGCTACTGAAACAGTTGATGTTGATACATAGAGGATATAGTTGCGATTGTAGTCAGGTACACTAATTAAAGGGGCGTTGGAGAGTGTCATTTTAAGATTGTCAAATGACTATTGGGCATGTTCATCCCAGTGAAATGGGATGTCATGACGTAGTAAGTGAAGGAAACCGTGTGCGCGAATGGCGTAGTTTGGGACAAATCATCGTAGAAAGTTAGCCTTGCCTTGTAGGCTCTGAAGTTGACATAAATTCTGGGGAGGTGGAATTTCAGTGATAGCTTGGACTTTGAGGGGGTCCACAGTAATACCACTTTGGGAAATGATGAAGCCGAGGAGGCGCCCTGCGGTGACGTAGAAAATGCACTTGAGGGGATTCAAGCGGATGTTGTATTGACGACACTGTTGGAAGATGATTTGTAAATCATCAAGATGTTGGGTGTGTTTCTTGGATCGAGCGGTGAGGTCGTCCAAGTATGCAAGGATGATATGGGCCAGATCATGAAAAATGTATGTCATCGCCCGTAGGAAAGTTGCGCCAGCATTCTTTAATCCAAAAGGCATGACACGATATGAAAAAGTACCCCAAGGGGTAGTGAATGCGGTTTTGTACTGATTGGCTGGGTGTATTTGAATTTGATTATAACCAGAGAAACCATCCATGAAGGATAGAGCCTCGTGGCCTACACAGTCGTCGATAATTTGATCGATGAAAGGTTTTGGAAAGTTGTCTTTGGGACATTCGTGATTGAGATCACGAAAGTTCGTGTAGATGTGGATAGTGCCCTATTTTTTGTTAATGGGTATAGGTTTGGAAACCCATGATGTATAGGCGATGGGGTAGATGAACCCGGCAGCACGTAATTTGTCAATTTCGGCTTTGATGGCCGCTACTTTGGATGGGTGTAGCGGTTGTTGTTTTTGACTAACTGGTGTAATGTCGGGCCAGGTGTCGATGCGATGTTCGATGATAGAGGGATCGAGGCTAGGAATTTCCATGTATGACTAGGCAAAAATATCCCGATATTCCTAGAAGAGGGCTTTATAGGCGGTGATTTCTTGAGGAGTGCAAGCAGCTCCAATGGTGATTTCCTCGATGACGCCATTTTTTATGGAAATGTCGATTTTAATGGTCAGGGAAATGTTGTCCATATTTCCTTCTTCAAAAGCATCAGGGGCAGGAATGGGGTTTTTGAGCCAGTCAATAGGCCCTGATAGGATAAAATCCTTGGTTTCGACCGCGTAGATGGGATGTTGGTTAGGAGGCGTGAAATATTCCTGTGGAAAGAAGAGTGTGCAGTGGTGTAGCACATCCCATGGGTAGTCAGGGTTGTTTAACTCTTCTAGTAGTTCCTCGTCACAGTGGAATTGGTGGGAATACAAGGGGTCGGGAAGAGTTAGATCGGTGACTGTAGTCATGTGGCTGCCCCCTGGTGATGAAGAAGTCGGGGGGATGATGCAAGGAGATGGCGATGGTTTTCTTAACATAAACCAAATGTCAAAGTATTGAGGAGTACCTGTGGTAGTGGGGTGTAAAATTTCCGTAGGGAAATGAGCGAGAAAGTTGGGGGGATTGGGGGCTGAATCCTCAGATAAGTCATCCAAGAACCATGGAGGTGTTGGAAGGGCCTCAAGTTTAGGGGAAATGACCTGAAGAACCTCTAATGACGAGGTAAGGTCAACTATCGACTCTGTGGGTCTGTGAAGCAGGGTCAATTGGCATTGCCTGTATTTAATGATCATAGGAAACTGGTATGTAAAATGATCTAATGATTCACATAGAGAGCAAGGGAATCTCATACGTTCATTGACTGAAGTTATGACATAACGGATGTCAGTGATTGGGGGTGAGGATGACGTAGTTGGACTGGGTTCACTCTGGAAGCGTTTGCGTACGGCGGCTAATGTATGTCAAAAGCATGGTAGTGGTGGGCAATGGTGGGTATAATGGCCATATTCTGAACATATAGCACAAGTAAATTTGGTTTGCAACCCTTTTCTACCTGAATGGAGGGTGATAGCGGTAGTAGTAGCTAGAGTGGCGAGTGTTGAGGGAGTTTGATTGAGTGGAATCAAATTTCGTAACTCTGGTAGAGATGGGCAGTTGTTGGTTTGGTGTCCATCTTTCTCACATAGCACGCAAGGAGGTTGGACACATGGAGGAAGTGGAGTTGTGTGCTCCTTCTTCTTTCTCCTGCCCCCAGCTGCAGCAAGGGGGGTAGTGAGTGGGGGTGTAGGGGGTATGGTGGGAGTAAGTATGGGAATCGTCATTAGGATTCCTTCTATTTGGGGGGGAAGGGATGGTCAAGGGACCATCTCTGATGGATGTAAATACCAAAATGGAATTGCTAACACCATATTAGGGAGGGTAAGCGTTGTGGCTACCTGGAAAGCTTCGATGCCCGGTGGAGGGTAAAAGAAGGGGATTTGAGTGATGGCTTGGGGAACTGTCTCCCAAACTAGGATATGTCCTTGGGGAGATGTGGAATCGTGGACTGGTGGGGTTGACGAGTTCACAAGAGGCTCGTGAAGGGGAAGCTCTGCGACTAGTGGGACATCAGATATGATAAAAGCCTCCCTAGGAGGAAGGATATCCTATGTGTTAGTTCTGTTAGATGATATGACGCATACTTGATTGAAAGGATGAAGGAGTGGTGGTGCTCAATGGTAAGTTCCTAACAATGATGGATCTTTGAAAATGCCGGGACCCATCTCCACGAGTGGGTATGCGTCTTGACTCGTGTGGATGAGAGGAAGAATGTTATCAATGTTGGCAGATGGGTTAGGCTCGTAATGTGAGACTTGGTCAATGGTAATGATCTTCCCATTGTGGGGGAACATCATTGTTCGAAAGACGGAAGAGGAAACTACCTTCATAGTGTACATGTAGTTGTGACCGAACAGGATATTATAATCGAGTGGGGCATCGATAACTTCAATGTCAATGAGAATAGTCTTGCCCCCGAGTTCTACGGTGATATTTTGGAAGAGCCCTTCAAGAGAGGATGGTCGTCCGTCATAAGATCGTAAGGTAATGGTAGAGGGTATGAGTTCGGGGGAACCAAGTTTCTACCATACAAATTTGGACATAATGCATGTAGATGCACCTTCATCGATGATACACCGATGAACTGTGATGTTTCGGATTTTCACTGGGATTTGGAAAGCGATCAAGGCGGGAAGGCGAGGTTCTTTGTTGTCGAGATCAAATGTAATGAGTCGAGTATCTACGGGATCGACTGCCCCCAAGGCGGAAAGTAATGATTTCCGCTGAGTGGGACAAGTATGAAGGACTTCTAAGACTGACATGGCAGCTGAGGATTGTGCTAAGTCATCAACCAAACTGTAGTTATGAGCTGCCCTAGCTTGTGGGTTGTGGACATTCCTGCGCAATGGGATGCAAGGGATGCGAAGAGGTGGTTCTATGTTAGGGTGAGGGATCACCAACGGGGGTCCTGTTGGTGTAGGGTTTGTCTCTGGAGGGATGGGAGGAGACTCAGCGAGTGCATGATACTGACGAATACGTGTTTGCAGTAGGATTTATTCCTCACTAGTGAGGAGGATCGTGCGATCTGCTGGATTGTTGGGGTTGAGGTATTGTCCCACCTAAGGTGGGGGATGTTGCATGTCATGTTGGGTGTTTATCACACCTTGGTGTGGAATAGGATTCTGCAGTATGGTAGGGGGGGGTTGTTGCACATATTGTTGTGGTGCTTGCTAAGGGGCACGCGGTGCTGGAGGATGGGGTAGACTGCCTGATTCTTTCAACCATTTGAAATCATCGATTTGGGGGCAATGATGAGTGTAATGGCCAAACTCACCGAAAAGGACACAAGGGAAGTTGGTTTTAACATTATTGTTATTTCTCCCTTGACACCTATTATTATTGCCCCCCTGGGGGTTCTGATTCCCTTGGTTCTGGTTGCCCCCAGTAGGTTGGTTCTTGTTAAGGTCCTAACCCGCACATAGGTAGATCAATGCATTCGGATGTAATAAAGGTCAATATTAATAAGGCCTTTCAATAAAATAGAATAAGGTGGATGTAAGAAGACCTAATAGAATCTTCTGCTTCTAGAAGGATCTTCCTCTAGATGCTTCTCTTAATAGACATATTTAGTATAAATAAGGGTCGAGGGTATGAGAACCCTAGCTTGGAGATTATTGTAACAAAGTGTTGCTCGATTGGAGGTTTCCCCCTCGAAGAGGCCTGTGAACATTTCTTTATGAATCAAAGTGTTATTTATGTTGCTATTGTTATATCATTTATGTGTATTGTGAAGATTATGCTAGATATTTTACTGTTATTCTTCCATTTCTAGCATTTTATTTATGTTCTGCATATTTTATATATCTAGTATCTTACAAGTGGTATCAGAGCACTTTCCTTGGCAGAAATTGTGGGTATTTTTTTCTCAGGGTAGAGACATATTCCGGCGTCTTTAAGCCACAGAGATCTATCATTACGTGCATAAACCCGCGGTTGAGGGATTCATACACACAAGAAATACAAGTGGTTCTTAACCGCACATCTATTGGCCACCCTTGTAACCCCTGTTGGTACCCCTTCGAGTGGTAGCGCATCAGACAACACCTGTGTACGGATCGGCCTAGATTTCTTGAAGCCCTCTTTAGATAAACCTATCGGCCGTCGGACTGCTATAGTGTCACCAAGAACAACACTCGGAAAGAAACTCTCTAGTACTTGGGTAGTCGAGTAGTACGGATAAGGGTATGGTCTATCCTCCTTAGTTAGTGCCCTGAGATATTGGGCTGAGTACTACTGTTGGAGCCCGCACATATATCAGAGAGCTATAGCACAGGGCAAACCCTTGTCTATAGAACCCTTGAATACCTAACCCTTGGGGAACATAAACAAATTAAATCGGCGAGATCTATTGTCGCACATCTATGTTC
>ML780110.1:1071658-1088304 GCA_009831015.1 Picea engelmannii
GTGCTCTGATACCACATGTAAGTTTTAAACCTGCGAAGTAAAGCAATGCATATAGATTCTTAAGCAATACAGAAATTAATCAATGGCTCATACACAGAGTACACAGAGATTTTTACCGGAAACCCTCAACCAGGAAAACCTTTATTATTTTCATTATATCGAATTTCACCATTCGCCATACAATATATACATTGTTTTTAGGTATTTCGTAGATACCAAAACCCTAATCCCTTAATCCGGGATTAATTTACAAATCAGCTAAAAATAGCAAAATCCGCTAAAAATAGCAAAAATCGCCCAGACGCAGTTGTCGTATCTGACACACCCACGCACACACACATGCAAAGAATATAACACATACCCAACAAGGTCTACCCCTGTGCCAAAAACAATCATATCAGATAGTTGGATTAGATTGATGGATAGTTGGTATGGATTGTTAGTTGTCATTGATGTCAACCATTGGAGAGTGATATTGTATATTGATTTCAACCCTTAGTGATTGATATTGTATATTGATGTCAACCCTTGGAGAAAGTTCGGTAGAAAATCATGGTAGCACAAAGGTTTGGGTAATGGACCCAAGTTTATTTGATGTATGATGGTATGAGTTTTAATATGCCATTTCCAGTTGTATGTAGAACGTCACATAACTTCTCACGGTTAGAGAGTTATTGATGCAGGAGCATCACCAGCAAAGCACAAGCGTGGAGGACAGTTGGGCGCACTAGCGCACATTTTGAAATATTTTGAATTTCAAACTGATCAATGTATTAATGTGATATCTGACAGAACATTTTGAATAATGGATGTCTTAAATGTTCGAAGGATGAGCCATCACAGAAATCGATGGGGGAATGTATTTTTTTTGTAGATCGGATCGCAATACAGATTTGGAGGTTGCATTCTTATCTGTCTTATGCAATATTTATTGTAATGGGTGTTAAGTAGTTGATAGAATTTAATTCCATTCAAGGTAGCGTATAGTAGTTGGAGGGAATGCTCGAAGAGAACCTCTTTGTATAAAGCTTAGTATTATTTTCCAGCAAAGGTTGTTGTTGTTGAGCTATTGTTGAATCTAGTATGTGTAGATTGCCATTCTAAGATAAGAGCTGGGAGATGCAGAGAAATTTGTATGAATGTATGTAAGCTTTAGTTCGAGGAATATAACAGAGATATTGTCCCAAATGTGTGTATGGGTGTATCTATCTGAAAGAATGGTAGAGTTTCTGTTATTTTCAAATTCTCTATTATTTATGTTCTTGAATCCATGACTGCATTTTCTTTATTGAATGTATGAGTCATTTGTGTGAGGTAGAAGACTTCCAAATGGGTTATTTTTATTGAGTGAGTCCAAGGTGTGCATAGTGTCTGCAAGGAGTGCGCAACTGAGTTTGTTTTAGTTCAAAATATCATAAGAGATAGTGGAACTTATACGTCTACAAGGAGTGCATTGACAGTCAGAAGGAGTGTGAAATCATTCACAGAGGAGTGAGTGAGGAGAGAATCCTGTTGCAAGGAGTGCACAGGTCAATAATTCGACTAAGGGTCAAAGATATTGTTTAGGGGAACAAATAAAAGAAGGAAATCTCAGGAGGGAGAGTGGCGAAAATTTTCAAGGAAAGGAGACCGTGAATTTCTTATCGAAGCCAATGAGTGAAAGATTCATTCTCAGAAGGAGAAGAATGATTCTAGACCGTTAGATATGGTAAAGCTACATGGAGGATAGTTGCGAAGTATTTCAATATTTCATAGTTCGGAGAGTGGGAAAATTGACAAAGGATGGGTCGCAAAGTCCGAAGTCGTGATAAATATTGATCGTTGATCACAAGAGAACACATGACAATGAGATCCAAGAGTTCGGAAGTCGGGAGAGTAGAGATCGTAAGTGAAAAGACCTAGATTTGCATGGGGTCGTGAAGTCTGAACCATTGTGCAGCCAGAAATCTAAGGAGACATGTGGCATAAGTTCGGAGACTCAGAGTTGAGAGCTTCAGGAAGGAGTGAAGAAAGGATTTAGGTTATCTCTTAAATCTGAAACCGTGAAGGCGGTAGACCCATAGTCACATTCGTGGTCACTCGCAGAAATATTTTGTGTGTGTGGGTGGAATAGTTATGGGTGTCACAGAAACCCAAGGAGTCGCTCTGACTCGGAAATCCAAACGATCCAAGACCGGGAGGTCAAGCATCCCTTTGGAGGGAAGGGGGTTTGTGTCATGAGTTGTATCAGAGCAGAGTACAGAATTGACATATGTAGGGAGAAGGATAAACGTCAACACAATGCCTCCTAGAAGACGTGTTGACCCACCTATAGACAACAGAGCTATGGAAAGGGAGATGAGAGAATTGTGTGCGAGTTTGGATTCCATGGAAACAACACAAAGGAGAGCATCGGATGTTGGAGATGTCAGCGAGGCAAAAATAAAAAATATAGAGGTTGAGGCAGAAGTTGTAGCTGAGGACGTTGTGGAAGAAATCATGTTGAGAGCGGTTGTCAAATTGGGTGCCAGAGAGAATATTGACATCCCAATGTATGAAGGAAATTTAGACACAGAGGAATTGCTTGATTGGATACAAGAAATGGACAAGTATTTTGACTATGAGGATGTCTAAGAGGAGAAAAAGGTAAGGCATGTTGTCACTAGGATTAAAGGACATGAAGCAATATGGTGGGATGAACTGTAGGCTGACAGGAGAAGAAAAGGCAAGCAAAATATCAAGAGTTGGGATCGAATGGTAGCCAATTTGAAGGCAAAATTCATGCCCAAGGATTACCAGATAAATCTATTCAGGAGGATGTAGAACCTAAGACAGAGAGGATTGACTGTGAAGGAGTACACAGAAGAGTTATATAAATTGAACATTAGATTCAGATAGAGGGAAAGAGATGAGGAGAAGGTTTCCAGATACATTAATGGAATGAGATATGAAATTCAGGATGAACTCAGTATGACGACATTCAAGACTATAGAGGATGCGTATAAAATGGCAATGAAATCAGAAGATAAGTTGGCCAGGAAGCAGAGTCAGCAGAACAAAGGTCGAAGCTTGAATAGAGGCAAAGAAGTTTCCCAGGAGAAAACACAGCAGCCCAGAGACAAGGTTAACAAGCCACATAGTCACTCTGAGAAAGGCGTAAGTTCCAGAGGAAGACAGAGTGGTGGCATAATTTATTTTCCCAAAGGTAGAGGAAGAGGCAGAGGAGGATAAGTAAGGTGTTATTCCTGTGGAAATATGGGACATATGTCTTGGGATTGCTCCGAGAGAAAGAAAGGAGGTGAATCTCACATCTTAGAAGCGCAGAAGTGAGATGTTGAGGCAAGAGGTGAAGAGGATGTAAGGTCCTTGATGATGAATAAAGTTGTTTTGAAGCAATATCCAGAAGCCGAAAAGCCAGTGCAGAGGAACAATTTGTTTAGAACGGCTTGCAAAATGAAGGACAGAGTTTGCAAGGTGATAATTGACAGCAGGAGAACTAACTTAGTATCCACATAGATGATGGAGAAACTAGAGCTAGATACGATTTCACATCTGACACCGTACAAAGTCTCATGGTTGCAGAAAGGTCATCAGGTAACAGTTACTCAACAATGCCTAGTTAATTTTAAAATAGGAGGATATAGGGATGATATCCTGTGTGATGTAATTCCTATGGATGTATGTCATGTTTTGTTGGGAAGACCCTGGCAATATGATAGGAATTCTATTCATGATGGGAGGAGAAATACATACACCTTAGAGAAAAATGGTAGGACACACATGTTGTTGTTGATTGAGGAAAAGAAGGTGAAAGAGTAAGCCAGCGTGAGTATACTCCTCATGAGTGGGAAGGAACTCATGAATGAAGTAAAGAAGGAACAGGAGATGCAGTTTGTTGTAGTAAGGAAACCAAGGGTCATCCTTACCAATACTTCATTGGAATATTTTCCTGAGGAAGTTCAAGAGCTACTAGAGAACTTTGTTGATATTGTAGTAGATGAGTTTCCAAACTCATTTCCACCTATCAGGAGCATCATTCATCATATTGACTTGATACCAAGAGCAAGCCTATTGAATAAAGCAGCATACAGGTTGATGCCTCAAGAGAATAAGGAGGTGAAGAGAAAAGTTCAAGATTTGTTAGATAAAGGATTGGTCAGAGAAAGTTTGAGTCCATGTGTAGTACCAACTGTACTAAGTCCAAAGAAGGATGGAGGATGGAGAATGTGTACAGACTTGAGAGCCATAAATAAGATTACCATCAGATATAGATTTCCATTGCCAAGGATGGATGACTTGATGGATGACTTGATGGATTGCTTGAGTGGAGATAACTATTTTTCAAAAATAGATTTTAAAAGTGGATATCACCAGATCACGATGAGAGAAGGTGATGAGTGGAAAACAACATTCAAGATGAATGAGGGGTTATACGAGTGGCTTGTTATGCCATTTGGCTTAACGAATGCCCCAAGAACTTTTATGAGGCTAATGAATGAAGTATTAAAGGATTTCATCGGTAAGCTTATGATTGTGTATCAAGTTGATATACTGGTGATTAGCAAGAGTAAAGAGGAACACTTGAGACATTTAGCATTGGTGATGAGGAGGTTGCAGCAAGAGAAGTTGTTAATCAATTTGAAAAAGTCCTCTTTCTTGAAGATAGAGATCATATATTTGGGTTTTGTTATTTCTTCAAATGATTGAATATCGATCCTGAAAAGGTGAAATCAATCAAAGAATGGTTGTCACCAAAGAATATCTTTGAGGTAAGAAGATTCCATGGGTTAGCAAGTTTTTATCGGAAGTTCATCAGGAATTTTAGAGGGATTAGTGATCAGATGATGGATATAGTAAAGAAAAGACACAAGTATTTTAAATGGACAGAGGAGGCTAAGAGGAGCTTCAACATATTGAAGGAGAATATAACTAAACAACCGATTATGGTTCTACCGGATTTCAAAAAGACGTTTCAGGTAAGGTGTGATGCAAGTGGAATTGCAATTGGAGTGGTCTTAAGCCAAGACAATAGACCTGTTGCATATTTCAGTGAGAAGTTGAATGAAGCTAAACAGAAGTAATCCACATATGACAAAGAGTTATATGCCATAATCCAAGCATTGAAGAAATGGAGACATCATCTCGTACCAAAGGAGTTTGTTTTGTATAGAGATAATCATGCTTTGCAATTCATAACCAGATGGGAGAAGTTAAACTAGAAACATGCTAAGTGGATATATTTTATGCAAAATTTCACTTTTGTCATTAAACATATTTCTGGAAATGCTAACAAAGTTTCTAATGCATTGAGCATGAGGATTTTAATTCAGCGGGAATTTCAAATCAAAACCTTAGGGTTCAATCACCTTAAGGAAATGTATCACAGTGATCCAGACTTTGGAGAAGCATATGAAGCATGTGTGAATCCTGTGCTCAGAGACAGAATCTAGTGGGTCAAATATCTGATTCAAGATGGGTTACTGTTCAAAGGATGCCAGTTGTGTATACCCATATGCTCGATGAGGGAGAATTTGCTAAAGGAAAAGCATAATGGAGGTCTATCCAGACACTTCGGCCATGACAAAACATTTTCTCAAGTAGCCAGATCATATTATTGGCCAGGTATGAGAGTGGAGGTGAAGAAATTTGTGAAAAACTGTAAGATTTGTCAGTATGCCAAGGGGAAGAAACAGAACAATGGATTGTATCAGCCATTTCCTATTCCAGAGAGGCCTTGGGATGCGATAAGCATGGATTTTGTGTTGGGATTGCCAAGAACACAAAGAGGAAATGATTCCATATTTGTGATGGTGGATAGGTTTTCGAAGATGGCACACTTTATCCCATGCCATAAGACCAGTGATGCAACACATGTTGCAAACTTGTTTTTCAAAGAGATTGTAAGACTCCATGGATTTCCCAGGAGTATAGTTTTAGACAGGGATACCAAGTTTGTTGGTCATTTCTGGAGGACGTTGTAGAAAAAGTTGGGGACAGAGCTATATTTTAGTTCTTCATATTATCCATGAACATATAGACAAACCTCGGTGGTAAATAGAATCCTAGGAGATTTGTTAAGGAGTTTGGTCACTGAACACCACAGTCAGTGGGATCAAATTCTAACACAATATGAGTTTCCCTATAATGACTCAGTGAACAAAAGTACTGGGAAAATTCCATTTCAAATTGTGTATGGAATGAATCCGAGAGGAGTTTCATAATTAAGAGATATGAAGCAAAGTGAGTTTAGAAGCGCGAGAGAAGAATAGTTCGCTGCAGAGATGCAGGAACTTCACAATCCGATCAAGGAGCGGTTGAAGAAGACCAGCAGTGAGTACAAGCGCAGAGTTGATCAACATAGGAGATAGATTTAATTTGAAGTTGGAGATCAAGTTCTAGCACATCTAAGGAAGGAAATATTCCCGAGGGGAACATATAATAAACTGAATTTGAAAAAGATAGGGCCATGTAAAATCTTGAGGAAGTTGGGTGAGAATGCTTATGATTTAGAGCTGTCGGAAGATGTGGGTATATCGCCCGTATTTAAAATTTCCAACCTATATCTTTACAGGGAAGATGGAACTGAAGGAGTTGAAGATCAAAGGAAAATTTGGTGGGAGAAACAAATGCATGCAGCAGATAATCTGTAGATGGAAAAGATCATAGATCAAAGAGTTAGCAAGAAGACAAGAAGGAAGATGTATTTTGAATACTTGGTGAAATGGAAAGGACGACCAGCAGAGGATGCCAGCTGGGTCGATGAAGCAGGGATCCAGAAGCATGGATGATCGATGCAGGAGCTCATGGACAGGATCCCATGAATTTTTCAGCCAAGGGAGTATGATGCAGGAGCATCGCCAGCGAAGCACAAGCATGGAGGACAGTTGGGCGCACTAGCGCACATTTTGAAATATTTGAATTTCAAACTGATCAATGTATTAATGTGATATTTGACAAAATTCTTTGAATAATGGATGTCTTAAATGTTCGAAGGTTGAGCCATCATGGAAATCGATGGGGGAATGTATTTTTTTTGTAGATCAGATCACGGTACATATTTTGAGGTTGCGTTCTTATCTGTCTGACACAATATTTATTGTAATGGGTGTTAAGTGGTTGATAGAATTTAATTCCATTCAAGGTAGCATAGAGTAGTTGGAGGGAATGCTCGAAGAGCACCTCTTTGTATAAATCTTACTATTATTACCTAGTAAGGGTTGTTTTTGTTGATCTATTGTTGAATCTAGTATGTGTAAATTTCCATTGTAAGCTAAGAGTTGGGATATGCAGAGAAAGTTGTATGAATGTATGTAAGTTTTAGTTGGAGGAATATAACAGAGATATTGTCCCAAATGTGTGTATGGGTGTATATATCTGAATGAATGGTAGAGTTTCTGTTATTTTCAAATTCTCTATTATTTATGTTCTTGAATCCATGACTGCATTTGCTTTGTTGAATGTATGAGTCATTTGTGTGAGGTAGAAAAGTTCCAAATGGGTTATTTTTATTGAGTGAGTGCAAAGTGTGAATAGTGTCCGCAAGGAGTGTGTGACTGAGTTTGTTTTAGTTAAAAATCTCAGAAGAGATAGCAGAACTTATACATCTGCAAGGAGTGCATCGGTAGTCAAAAGGAGTGTGAAATCATTCATAGAGGAGTGAGTGAGGAGAGAATCCTATTGCAAGGAGTGCACAGGTCAATAATTTGACTAAGGGTCGAAGAGATTGTTCAGGGGAACAAATCAAAGAAGGAAAGCTCAAGAGGGAGAGCGGTGGAAAGTTTCAAGGAAGGAGACCATGAATTTCTTGTTGAAGCCAGTGAGTGCAAGATTCATTCTCAAAAGGAGAAGAACGATTCCAAATCATTAGATCTGGTAAATCTACATGGAGGATAGATGTGAAGTATTTCGATATTTTGTAGTTCGGCGAGTTGGAAACTTGACGAAGTTCGGGTCGCGAAATCTGAAGTCGTGATTAAATCTCAACCATTGATCACAAGAGAACACGTGACGATGGAATCCAAGAGTTCGGAAGTCGGGAGGGTGGAGATCATAAGTGAAAAGGCCTAGGGTTTTGTCGTGTTGCGAATTTTGAACCATTGTGGGGCCAAAAATATGAGGAGACACGTGGCATAAGTTCGGAGACTCGGAGTTGAGCACTTCGGGAAGGAGTGAAGAAAGGATTTGGGTTATCTCTGAAATCTGAAACCGCGAAGGAGGTAGACCCATAGTCACAGTCGTGGTCACTCGCGGAAAGATCCTATGTGTGTGGGTGGAATAGTTCTAGGTGTCACAGAAACCCAAGAAGTTGCTCTGACTCAAAAATCCAAATGATCCAAGACTAGGAGGTCAAGCATCCCTTTGGAGGGAAGGGGGTTTGCATCAGTTATGGCCATGTGAAGTTGGAGAACCTAGGTTTGGGTAATGGAACCAAGTTTTTTTTATGGATAACGGTATGCGTTTTGATATATTTGTAGGTAATACTATTCTATATGGATAGTACATGTCATGCCATTTCCAGTGGTATGTGGAACTTCACATAACTCCTCACGGTTAGAGAGTTATGGCCATGTGAAGTTGGTGAACCCTCATGAGTCATCTAGAAGCCCCAAAAGGTCAAAGTAGTCAAAGTGGTTTAAGATATTTTTAGAAGGTAAATAATAAAGTGAAGTGATGAGTGTACTATAATTCAAAGTGAATAAAAAATAAATTATTTAAATAATAAAGTTAATGGGGAAATTACTAAGTTGACAAGTGGTTAGAAGTGGGTTAGCCCTAAAATAAGGAAAGTGGTTTAAGATGGTTAGAAGGTAACCCCTTGAGGTAAAGTGAAGTGATGAGTGTACTATAAGCCAAATTGGATATAAAATAAATTATTTAAATAATAAATTTAATGGATAAATTACTAATTGGACAAGTGGTTAGAAGTTGGTTAACCCTAAAATAAGGAAAGTGGGTCAAGATGGTTAAAAGGTAACCCCTTGAGGAAGCTACATGGATGTATAAATAAGAGGAAAGGATCACTCATTTTAATCACACTTGAGAATATTGAATATCTACAGGTGACTGAGGCAACCAAAGGATATCTAAGCCAAATTTCAGAGAGAATGTGAAGTAAAGAAGGCATAAATTCAAGGGAGGATAAATTCTTTTGATGATGCTTTCTAAGGTATGTTATTTACAGGTCATCTCACCATTTTCGCAATAACGTTTTTTTCTAGAATTATTCAGACCTTCAAATTGAGACTCCATTGAGACAACGTATCCAAGTAGCTATGGTATGAATTTCAGCTTGTGTTTCGTTGCAGTTTTGGAGTTACACTCCATGGAAAATAGGGTTTGTGGCTAGTCCTGAAACTAGTCTAAAACAGGTGTTTCGGGTAAAAATGTCATAAATTCTTCATAATAGATCCAAATTTAGTAATACCAAATGTGTTGGTTAAAGTACATTCTTTATTATTCTGTGTAAAATTTTCATATCCATACACCAAATATTCTATGCAGAGCATATTGTACAAGAGCTCTCTCTAGAATAATCTAGAATTCAACAAGGTATGCCATTTTTTCTATAACTCCTTTTCTGAGAGGTTCCAAGCAGTGACACCTGGAGGAACTGCATAAAACACACTAAAGAATATTATGTACTATTTTTATATATTTATTCATTACAAGTACATAGTTATGATTATTTCAAGTTAGGGTTGTTGACTAATCCAAAACTAGTCATGTGAGACTAAAGAAAAGTTTGATGAAAATTCTAGTCTCTTGTTGTTAAAGTTAAGGAAGGTTTGCAGGTATGTGATCATATACACTAGGTCTATTACAAAGTTACAAATCAGATTTGGATGATGAAATTGATGAGGGCTTTTGGCTGAGGTACATGTTGGGTACATGGTTGAGACAAGTAGTTGATGAGTTGACGCATACATGAGGTGTATAGTTGATGATGTTGGTACATCTTGATGAGTCATAGTTGATGAGTAGTTGATACATGATTGGAACATACTTGGTACATGGTTGGAGGAACTTGTTAGTATTATTGTTGAAACATGGTTTATGGATGATGTAGCATACTTGTATTGGTATATTATTAGAAGAATATATTGATCTTGGTGATGATTATGAGTTGTTGTGTTATGCTTGGTTGATGCACATCTTTGAGAGTTGTCTTGGTGATTTATCTTGGTGATTAGATCTAATTTGGTTGATAATATTGATGAGATGGGTTGTTCTGATAGGTTGTTTGGACAATTTGTTGTAACAAGTTATTTGTACAGGTTTGGTGTATGGTTGATGCACTTATTCATGATTACAGGTTGAGGTACAAGTTGGTGCATAGTTTATGGTACAGTTTGATTACAGGTTGTTTGGTACAGGTTGGTGCATGGTTGATGCACTTGTTTATGGTATAGGTTGATTACAGGTTGAGATATAGGTTGATGCATGGTTGATGCATGGTTTAGGTTATTGGTACAGGTTGTTTGGTGCAGGTTTATTGGTACAGGTTTATAGCAATATATCTCATAGTGATAGTGTGACAGTGGTTCCATCATTCTACTTATATGTCAAGGCAGTGTTGATGGGTCCTGCATCCCTTTAACTCAATAGCAGGAACCAAACCCACCACCAAGGCCCAATTAGACTCTGCATTGTTTAATGGTGGAATGATTCTCCAGATCTTGCGATTCGGCCGAAATAATCGATGGGACTTACGTTTTCTTGTGAAGGATCTCTTCTTCAGTTCAGACGTTCTCTTTTTTGTGTTTTCTCTTAGGCAAGACTGATTATAATATAAGTCGGTATAAACCAACTAGGTAACAAAAGTGGGAACAAACTAAACTACTGGAGAAAAGGTTGGGCTTGGGATAACCCTTACACCCTAGCATGCAGACAATGATTGTATACCATAGGCCTAGTACTAATACATTAACCATGTGAATATTCCAATTACTGACTGAGATACAAATTATCAAAAGAAAACATGCATGTGATAAATAATGGTAAGCAAAATAATTCACTCAATGCTAATCATCCATTGTTAGGATATTTAGACACTTAGGAGTTAGTAAGATCTACTTGGTCTATTGTGTCGTTAGGTAAAGTTTGTTTTATAGTGTGTTTCTTTAGTATGCATTAGTATGCATTTGTAGTTAGGAAATCCGACGGTCACGATATTTTCCCAACATAGAGTGATCTGACGGTTCATACTCTTATCGATCTTAACAGCCATTGATCTGTGGCTTAACACTCGATTGGTCAATGATCTCTATTTAAAGAGCATGGAGGGTCATTTTCCAATGATCGATTGTGAGAAACTCTCTTTTAAAAGCTCCCTGTAATCTTTTTATTTTCATTAATAAACTGCTCCAAGTGGTCGCGTTGGTTGGGGTCGTGGATGTTTCCCTGTAGGGGTTTTACCACGTGAAAACATCGATGTGTTGATCTTTGATATATTTATTTGAGTGGTTACTGAAGGTTTTCGCCCTCTGTTGGAATACATGTGTTTCCGAACATGGTATCAAAGCCTGTTTGAAGACTCGCTCCTGTTGTAGATCGAGATCGTGAAGATGAGTTGCCTCATCTCCCATTTTTTGAATTTTTGTGCATTTATAGGCTGAGAGGACTATTCCATTGCATCTAGAGCACTCGTTTCATTTAGGAACACTTTTCGTTTCACTTGAAAAGCTTTTCGTTTGCCCAAGATACATCCATTACAGTCAGATCCGGAGGTATAAAGCCTGAATACGCATTTTTTAAATTTTTGCAAAGTTTTATTTTGATTTTATTTTGGTTTGTATTTTTTATTTTCGGGTTGCTACTCTTTTAGATCTGTGTATTCTCTTTGCCCTGCGCCCTATGTAATCTCGTCAAATCAGAAACAGATAGGAAAAGGTGCATCTTCTGGGTAAGCTAACTAAGATCTAACCCTTGTTGTCATCGAGAAGCGAAAATTTTTTCTTGTGTGAAAAGAGTTTGTTTTTAGCATGCTCTCTAAAGCTGTCAACAACAACAACAAAAAAAACACCCCCAATCCTCCTTCTGAACATTACAATATGTTTTGCTAGACCATTTGGTTAAAACTTGCCTTAATAAACAACAACAAAAATCCTCCTTTTGAACATTACAATATGTTTTTCTAGACCATTTGGTTAAAACTTGCCTTATTAAGTAAGAGGTCTTGAGTTCAAGTCTCTCTTTTGTTACTTTTTTTGAAAAAGTTCATGCTAAAAATTGTAAAGTGCATTTCACTTCAAGTATAAATGCAACTTTTCTGTTATAAGGTAAATTCATTGTAAAAGTGATCCCCACTTCTCTTTATAAAAGTGGGTCACTTCATAAAGTAGCTTACACTATCACGTGGTTATTTGGTTACCGTTTACGCCTTTTTTTAAAAAGGCATAACTCTCACATCGGAAGTCCGTTTTCAGTGCCGTTTTTTTTAAAACCGCATAACTTTTCGAGATCTTTCCATCCAAATCATTAGTTTCAATTTGTAAATCCACATTATCTGCATATTTAATATGGCTTCTACAAGTAACGTCTTGCTTACCAGCAACAACTACTTCCAATGGAAATCTCATATGGAAGCTTTATTAAGAAGTAAAGGCTTGTACTGGATTACCTTGGGAAAGGAAACAACACCCACTGATGATAATGAGAAAGACAAATGGGATAATAGGAATGACGAAGCACATGGACTAATCGGAATGTCCGTCTCTCCTGATTTAAGGTACCACCTTCAAGGAATTGATGACCTCGAAGAAGCTTGGAACACGATTGAATCTGTGTTTGGTAAACTCAATATTATTCGAGAACAACAGTTAGAAAATCAAATACTGACCTTGAGTCCAAGTGATTTTTCTTGCCTTGGAGACTATCTATCTAAGTTTAAAACACTCAGAATTTTATGTGAAGAATGTAAGATAAAAATGGAGGAAGAGCATTGCATATATCTTATTCTTTCTAAGATAGGTGGTGCATATTCTATGTTTGTATCTACATTTTATGCCATGAGAGAGGCTCTAGGGAAAGCTTATGAAAAACCCACTCTTGAGTCCTTTTGTGCTTCTTTGATTAGAGAGGAACATAAGCTTGTACAACTTAGAGTGATGAACACTGCAGGTACCTCCAACAAAGCCTTAGTTTCCCAGAAAAAAGATAAACCCAAGTATCCCAAGAAGAAACATCCTCACTACAACAACAAACAACATAAGGGTCCCAAACCCGCTCAGACAACTTCAGCTCCTAATGGTGACAAAGGAGAAAAATATAAAAGTAAGAATCCTAACAGACATTACAACTTTTGTGATAAAGATGGTCATGATGAGTCCAAATGTTTCAAGAAGATGGCAACCTTAGAAGCAGCGATGAAGAAGCACAACATCAATATTGATTCTTCTTCTTCTTCTTCTCATGGACATGCACTTTCTGCTTCTAGTTTCTCCTTCAATACACCTTCTACTACTACTTCTTCTTATGATGAGTGGCTTATTGATTCAGGAGCATCTTATCATATGGCTAAGGATAAAGCCATATTTTCTACTCTAAATGAATGTAACACCAAGAAAATATTTGTTGGTGATGATAGATCTCTTAGTGTTGTAGGATATGGAATAGTTCAGGTAGAAAATTGTCATTTCAATGATGTATTATGTGTTCCAAATATTTCTTGTAACCTTCTATCAGTATATCAAATCACTCATTCAGGTGAAGGTAAAACCGTAGATTTTTCACCTCACCAAGTTGTAATCAAGGATCTAAATGATCCTAAGCATGTTCTTGCAACTGGAATTGTTGATGATATTACCAGGTTGTACAAATTTGACAACTTTGGGTCATCAACTTTTTCATCAGTTTTTGTTGCTCATAGCGATGACTTGAGAAAACTTTGGCATGAATGGTTTGGTCATCTAAACTATCGCTCATTGCAGTAACTATGTAATCAACAGATGGTGATTGGTCTTCCTCTCGTTTCATGCAGAGATGGTGTTTGTGTCGGTTGTGTTCTCAGCAAACATCATCGGGACAGTTTTGACAAACGTGCTTCTTGACACGCCTCGGGCCCTTTACAACTTGTTCACAGTGATTTTTGTGGTCCACTTTCTTCTCCTTCCTTTTCTGGATGCAAGTATTTCTTAACTTTCATTGATGATTTTTCCAAACATACTTGGGTTTACTTCTTAAAACTTAAGAGTGAAGTTTTTGACAAGTTTTTGGCCTACAAGGCCCTTGGAGAAAAGCAATCTGGACATCAAATTCAAAAGTTAAGAATAGATAATGGAGGTGAATATGTGAACAATAATTTTACAAGTTACTGCACTACACAGGGCATCCAAATGCAACACATTGTTCCATATACACCACAACAAAATGTTGTTGCTGAGAGAAAGAACCACGCATTAAAAGAAATGGCTAATTGTATGATCCAATCCAAGGGATTAAGTCTAAAGCATTGGGTGGAAGCAATCAACTGTGCAAATTACATAGTCAATCACACTCCCACAAAGGCTCTTAAAAATATAACACCGGAAGAATCTTGGACTAAAATTAAACCAAATGTAAGTCACTTCCGTGTATTTGGCAGTTAAGCATGGGCTCACATTCCTGATGAGAAAAGGAAAGCATTGCAGCCTAAAAGTGAGAAGTGTATATTTGTTGGTTTTTTTGAAGATGTCAAAGGTTACAGAATTATTCAATCACATTGTAATGAAATTATTATTAGAAGAGATGTTAAATTCGATGAAAATATCTTGGCCTGCGAGCCTAATTGGAAATTGTGCCTTCTTCGTCCTGCGAGCCATCTTCGACATTTGTGCCTTCTTATGATCTCATTTCTTCTTCAGATGATGACAGTAAGGATGAAAATCCACCTCTGCCTGCTCACCCTCCTCCAGATGAGTCCTTTGAACCTGAACCAGCACCAGCTCCACAGCTTCCTCGATGGGTATGTTCAACATGAGAAGCAGTTGGTGATCTTGTCGGTGATCCTTCAAATCAGCGTCGGACACATTCACAGTTCCAGTGAGCCTCTTCTCTTTTGGCTCAAGTTTTAGAAACTCATGATCCAGAGACATTTGTAGAAGCTTCAGGTCCTCTAGATTGGGATACCGCAATGAATGAAGAGTATCGTTCTTTCATGGAAAATGATACTTGGGATCTTGTACCTCTTCCAAAAGGAAGAAAACTTGTTAGATGCAAATGGGTCTACAGAACTAAGTATGCATCATATGGAAGTGTTGAAAGACACAAGGCTTGGTTAGTTGCCAAAGGATTTTCCCAAGTTGAAGGAATTGACTATAATTAAACCTTTGCCCCTATAGCAAAAATGAATTCCATCCGCCTTGTTCTTTCCCTTGCTGCCTCACATAAATGGGAGGTCCATCAGATGGATGTTAAATCCACCTTCTTGCACAGAGATTTGCAAGAAGAAATCTACATGGAACAACCTCCTGGCTATGTCCAGAATGACTCTAGCCTTGTTTGTCTCATCAAGAAATCTCTTTATGGTATCAAGCAAGCTCCTCGAGCTTGGTATGCCAAAATGGATAGCTTTCTTATTGCCATTGGATTCTCTAGATGCCATTCTGATCCTAATGTCTATACCAAGAAAGTAGGAAGCCATCTCATAATCCTTGTCCTTTATGTTGATGACCTTATCCTTACTAGTAGTGACTCAAAACTTTTAAACCATGTGAAAACCAGCTTCAAGAAGAAATTTGAAATGACAGACTTAGGCTTTTTGCACTATTTCCTTGGCCTCCAAGTTTTGCAAACCAATGAAGGAATTTTGTTTTCCCAGTCTAAGTATGCTTGTGACCTTCTTCGTCACTTTCACATGGACGATTGTAAACCAACCCCTTCTCTCTTCCAGTCTAGAGTCAAGCTTTCTGCCACCTATACTTCTCCTGAAGTTGATGCCACCCTGTATCGTCAGTTAGTTGGTAGCCTCTTATACTTGACTCATACCCGTCATGATCTTTCCTTTGTTTTTGGTATTGTTGTGTGATATATGAAAACACCCCATGAAAACCATTGGAAAGTAGCTAAAAGTATACTTCACTATGTTCATGGTATAGTTCAGTTCGAGATACATTACAGTTTCGGGGGGACTCCCTTATTGATTGGTTTCACTGATTCATATTGGGTCGGCGACCCCGATGATCGAAAGTCTACTACAGGCTATGTTTTCAGCCTTGGTTTAGGACCTATCACTTGGGCCTATAAGAAACAACAGGCTATTGCACTTTCTTCAGCAGAAGCAGAGTACTGAGCAACGGTAAATGCAAGTCAGGAAGCCCTATGGCTTCGACAGATCCTTTCAGAGTTTGGATTCCAGCACCCGCATTCGACCAGCCTTTGGTGTGACAATCAAAGTGCCATCAAGCTCGCCAAAGACCCATTTCAACATCAGCGCAGCAAACACATCGAGCTACACATGCACTTCATCAAAAAGCTCATTCATGATCAAGTTATTGAAGTGCTCTTTTTCCCTACAGAAGATCAAGTTGCAGACATTTTCACAAAGTATCTTACAAAAGTGAAGTTTTCCAAACTTCGATCTATGTTAGGAGTTCAGGAAGTTGTCATTAAGGGGGGATAGGCTCTAATGCCTCCTTCCTTCTCCTATTGTGTCACTATTGTAAATCCTTCAATCCTATCCCAAGTTGTTC
>ML780110.1:1088354-1134961 GCA_009831015.1 Picea engelmannii
ATGTTCCCGACATAGAGTGATCCGACAGTTCATACTCTCCTCGATCTTAACGGCCATTGATTTGTGGCTTAACACCCGATTGGTCCATTATCTCTATTTAAAGAGCATGGATGGTCATTTTCCGATGATCGATTGTGAGAAACTCTCTTTTAAAATCTCTCTGTAATCTTTTTCTTTGCATTAATAAACTGCTCCAAGTGGTCGCATTGGCTGGGGCCGTGGATGTTTCCCCGTAGGGGTTTTACCACGTGAAAACATCGGTGTGTTGATCTTTGATCTGGTTTTGTGAGTGGTTACTGAAGGTGTTCCCCCTCTATTGGAATACCCGTGTTGCCGAACATCGATCACATAATAACACAATGATTTATTTTCATCATTGAAGAAAGAATTGTAAAACATTGCATAAGATAACTTATCAATATATTTAATAGATCTTACTCGTTACTGCATACATTCGTGAGATGAGATTGGAAATGGTTCTTCTTCACATCCAATCATACACGCATTTGATGAAAACATACACTTGTCTTTGGTCCAGAAGGACTTCTCAATTAAAGGAAGCTCCAAAATAATTCTTAACAAAAATAGAAATGAGAGTTTCTTGCAACAACCATCGACCCTTAACTAATCGATTGATGCCCTTATTTATAACATAAAATTGACTGAAAATAATGGCTAAAGTACAGATAAGTAAAACAAAATTCACCATGTGGTGTTCTCTCCTATTAGTTTGTCTAAGAGTCATCTCAAGATATCACTTAAGAGGGTGTCTCTTCTCGTACTTCACCCACTTGATGAACAGCTCCTCACAAGTGTTGGCCTATGGGAATCTTTGTTGTTCCATCGGGGCCACGTAAATCTCTCTTATCTCTACCGCATGTGCTCGATACTTGACTAGATTGGCACTTAACTGTTGCAGCATAGCCCAAGTTTGATCGAGTGTTCCATAAACTGTCGCACTTGACCTAGTGATGTGTCTGTCACCTTTTCTAGTTCTTCAGCCAACGATGAATCTTTCTCAGTGTGTGATTTGACTATGTCGCATAGGTCAACAAAGTCGGCGGGTGTGCCAAACTCGGGGATTCCGATATCTTTCATTTCCTTGTTGATTTTGACCTGGCTCTCTTCGCGCTCAGAGGCATATTTTCTATAATCAAAACATAAAATCCTTTAAAGACTATGCATAGAGAAACATTGGGTAAAATATATGTATGAAAGAATGAAAAATCCAGACTGGTACATACCTGTAAATATGGATAAACCTGGTTATTTGATACTTACGGGATCTCTACAGCTTTTGAATTGCTTGCTTCGCTCTTGTTAGCGCCATCATTTTTCTCTCATTAGGGTGAATCTCAGTGTGCCACAACATGAAATATATATTAAGGAATAATCATGAGAGTCGAAGTCACGCTAGTGGCTAGTTGGCCCTTGGAGTCGGGAAAGGATGTCAGAGTCAAACATGTGTTAAGACTATGAGTATGTTCCAAACGAGTCAGGTCTTTTCATAAGGGTAGTCGTTATGTGCTTCAGGTAGAGGCAAGTGGTCTAAACAGAATTCACATTGGCAAGTGCAACAACCATCATCAGCTCATCATGGAGGATGGAAAGATAAGAAATCACGGCATTTGTATCACATATGCCCTGTAACTCTTAATGACTATACCTTACACACCCTAAAACGTATTGGTCACACGGATGTGCCACAGAAAATATTTAGTTTGCTTCAAAACATCCAGTAGCCATAAATTCAGTGTTCCCTGGCACATTTCCACCTAGTGCACGCTTAGTTATAAATTATGGATGTTTTGCATGCATTCTACTCACTAGTCGAGCTTATGCATTGTTGGTGGTTCATGTCGTGAGCCTAGGTTGATCAAGTTTTATGCCTCAGGCCCTCGCCAAATCCCCTGTGTATGAGACAAATACATTTTGCACCATGGGAACCTCTCACAACATAATAACAAGCAAGTGAAGCAGTAGAACCACCAGGCATGATCCCCAAAGTTATTGGGATTCGTTCTTACTCGCAGCGGGCAACCCCGAGGTTTGAAAGGGAGATTCCCATCTGCGCATGAAAACGATGGTATCACACCTCGTGAAGGCAGAAGTGAAATAAGACACATCGAAAGGAAAGACATTGGAAGACATGCCTCCCCAACAACAGATACCTCGGAGAAGGGGCAGGCCAAGGAAGAACAAGGAAGTTGTGGAAACCCAAGTCTTAAGCAAGCTGCGTGCAATATCGGTCACCAAGGAATTACTTATGCACGCTATTCGGTTAGAGCCTGTCGAAGGCACAAGTCAGGAAAGTGGGAGAAGAATGAGGAGGATAAATTTCATGGACGCTAATGTTCAAGAGTCGACTCAGCAGCTGAAACAGGCGCAACTTTCCATTGTCGAACTGTACCAAGAAAACATAGAATTAAGAAGACAATTGGCAGGAAAGACCCTTGAGGTGTCGGCATCGCAAGGTCGCGAAGGGAACCTGACATGGCTCAAGAGACAGCTCCAGGAAGTGCAGGATACTACCGTGCAGCTGTGTGAAGCACAAATAACATCGAAAGAACAACATGCGAAATACCTTAGAGAACGTGAAGTAATCGGGGAGAAACTCCGCGAGGACCTTGCCAACGCGTAAAGGAAAAATGATTAACGAACTCTATTTTTTGTATTCTTATACATGGCGTCGATCTTGTCAATTTTGAAGAAAAACTCACCCGACCAAATAGTGTAGACAATGTTTGTTGTATGTAATTTGAGCTTATTCTAATGCAAAAGTCCTTAAACTTTTTGATGAAAGGATTCTAGTTGTAGCAGTTGGATGTATTGTTTCTTTTCTTTGTGTATGCATTTCCTTTGTTATTAAAAAAGAAAGAAAGAATATGTCACTGATTGATTTCATCGTTTGGTGTTGTCGTGACTAAACTGACTCCGGGTGTGATGTGGACCTTGGGAAATAAAAATGACTCGGGGTAAAACTTAGATCGTAAGGTTGTCCAATCAGTCAATGAGGACAAAAGAATAATCCATGTGTATTAATCGGGGTCGAGGATTTCTTTAAGTTGCGCGCTCCAACATGAACCTGGACTCTCTGATGCCGACAAGGTATCGGGGATCGACGATAGGAGAAAAAAATATCACTAGTTTTCCCATGGATTGGTTTCCTCAAACCTCCCGATGCTGAAACATTTCGGGAGTCGAAAATCAAAGAAAAACCTTTTAGCGTAGTTCGAATGTTGGTCGTGATTTGTTCTTCTTCCTATTTCTCTAAGCGCATTGGGTATCGGCTATCAGTGATATCATTTCTCTCTTTGCTAATGTTTACTCTCTTCTCCTTTTACCAATGTTGAAGGGGATTGGTTGCTGGTGATATCCTTGTGTGATGCTCGTTGTGAAGGAAATATTCCTTTCATCAATAGCCGATGAATATCGGGGCTCAACGATTGAGGTTGTCTGATGGATTCCTTTAAACTTCTTAATTCCTTCTGATGCCGAACTTGGGCACATCGGGTGAAATGTTTTGGCTGTTGATTCTTTATTTAAAATTTAAGTCTTTTAAGTCGTTATTTTTCATAGATTCAAGAAAACTTTGAAAGACTTAATGAGAGTCAAGATGATAAGAAAAGGCAACATTTTCATAATGAAGTTGAATTAGGTAGTGCAAAGGATCAAGTGGTACCCAAAAAGTAAAATTTGACAAAGGATTTTTAGGGTGTGTTGAGTGCTCAATAGGCGGTTGGATGGGGCAAGGACAGGTGGTTGTAGCTGGAGAACTATTGGGCCCCAACAACTCCCCCTAATGTTTTACAAAATTTAAAGGGCCCCCCATTAGAATCTTGATAATTATAATGAGCTACAGAATGAACCTTTTCAAATAGTTCCATACCTTGACTTACTTTGAGACAAACTTAAGACATTCACTATAGTATGAGACATTCATTACAAAAGTATATGTCAAAATTTAGAAACGAGCATAGAAATCTCAATTTAAACAAAAACGTTAATTTTTATCAACTGTTTACTTCTGTTTAAATTATGATTATGTGTTCATTATTTTACTCATTAGCAAGTTTGACTATTTTGAATAATGGGTTCAATACTTCATCAAATAATATCTTGGTTGGTTTGATTTAATATTCTTTTCTTTTGTTTGGTTTGAATTTCATGAAATTTAAATGTCATTTCGTTTTGCTTTCTATAGAGTTTTAATGTTGATGGACGAGCTTCATAATTTGAGAGTTTTTACTACGACACATCTTTTCTATGACATTTGTTTACATTTGATCAAATTTGAATGAGGAAGACGAACATGGAAATCTTAATTTAAACGAAAACCTTAATTTTTATCAACTTTTACTTTAGTTTAAATTATGATTATGTTTTCGCCTTTTTCTCATTAAAAATCATTTTCACAAAATCATTTGGTAGGTTTAATTAATTAAATTATTTTGTTAGTTGTGCATCTCATTTCAGAATAAAAATAAAATAATAATAAAAAAAGAATTATTTATCATTTCTTTGATTTTGTGAAAACCCAAAATTAATATTTTTCTCCTCTCCATCAACTTGAAGTTTCTAGAATTTTAAGATCATATTTGAAAGGAAAATATAAACAATGTTTGTTTAGAACTTCTAGTTAGTTTAAATTCATTTTTTATTTTATTGTTTTATATTTTGTTTTATTCACAATTTTTAGGTTATAAATTTAGGTTTTTTTTTTGTTTCACGTGTTTCTATTATCAGTTATTTGGCATGGATCTGATCATGGCTTGATTTTATTATCTAAATACGTTCAAGATGATTGATCCAAAAATAATATTGGATTGCTACAAATAAATTTATGAGCAACAACACATAAAATTTGGAAATGCGTCAAGACCAGACAAACAATTTTGTGGGATTGATTTCAGCCAAACCGTGAGGAATCTGAAAAAACGGTCGAAAACTCATTTCCAAAATGAACCCATTTAGCTTACACGAGGGAATTTTCTCAAAACAATGCACGATTTGAGATATATTGGTGTCTATTTACGAGGAATATTTTAGGTGGCGGAAATTATTAGTGACGCCCAGACTATTCATTCATTGTATAAATATATGAGAAAGTTCAAAGCCAAGGATCGAAGAATTTGAGAGGACGATTTTTATCCT
Source organism: Picea engelmannii (assembly GCA_009831015.1). Taxonomy (NCBI): domain Eukaryota; kingdom Viridiplantae; phylum Streptophyta; class Pinopsida; order Pinales; family Pinaceae; genus Picea; species Picea engelmannii. Next base: position 1,093,509 of record ML780110.1, read on the forward strand.
TTCTCTTTTGTATATTATTTCTTTTGTAAACATTTTTATTTTCAAATGGAGTAATGGATGGTTGGAATTGTGGGAGAATGGACGAGTGTTTTCGAAGAAGAATATGAAATTCCAGATTGCTTAATGGTTTTTGTCCTGTGAGTAAAATGGTTTTATTTTCATTATAATATCTTCATATTCTTTGAATAATTGATTATGCATTGATTTAAATTAGCTTTAGTCTATTTTATCAATACATGGTTAATTGCTATCATTTATATATTAATTTTTTCAATCTTTAAGAGTTTACTATCCCAAAAGTTCTTCCTGGACCATATGATGAACATATTATGTTTGAAACTATATGAGAAAGCAGTTTATTCTTTGGTTTTCGTCTTGTGTAGACTTTGCAGTGTGTTTTCATTGTCTTCTCATGTAAGTTATTGATGTGAAATGTTATCTGTGTCGAATTAGCTTTAGTCAATTCTACACATAATATTTTATATCATAGTTTTATTTATGTTGTTCATTATCTTTTGGTTTAGTTTATATCTGTGACTGATCATCTATTCAAGTATTTTGAGTTTACATTTGATGCTAGATAGTTGGTAACACCATTCCTGAGAATTGGAATTTCTTTCATTTTCAGTTATTGGACATTTCAAGGTCACAAGATATATAATATTTGTCTTTCTATCATTATAAACTCGCTCCAAAATATGAAACACTTCCTTGAATTTCTTCAGGAAGTATTATGCTTGTTTTTGTCATAGGTTTACACTTGACACGGGTTAAGAGGAGCTCATACAAATACAGAGAGATGAATTTAGTTGATCAATGAGAGGTTAGTAGGTGCATTGTTTTCTTTTATTCAGATTTGTTTATATATGAATGAGATGATGATTGCATTAATTAACTTTGGTTGTTTTTGTCTCATTGTTTCCATTGTATTTTCTTAGTATTTATTAGTTTAAAATCTTTAAACATTAAAAAAACAAAAAGATTTGTGTTCTTACTTTATCTTATTTTGAAACATTATTGTGAACATTCATTTTCGCAAGATTTCAAGTAAACTTTGTAAACTGTATATAGATTGTTTATAATCATTTGTATATTCATGTTTTTTTTTTAATAAACATTAGTAAGTAATATATAATTTGTTAGAATCATAGCTTTAGATTAGTTTATTTCTTTTACTTTTTTTAGGACTTTAGTTGGATAACGGATCCATTAAACCCGTCGGGTCAGATAATACCAAACGGATTGGATTAATTAGACAACCTCGGTCTGGATATAACCCTTCAGTTGATGGTGTGTCAATTATGCCCATCAACAAGAACATAGGGGGATTTAGCCTCCTTCTGGTTGTATCCAGGGAATTGGGGAGTTGGAGCTTCCCTCCGGTTGTAGCCTGAGAAACTAGGGGGTTGGAGCCTCCTTTGATCCAAAAATGGAAGGAATTATTAACAAATTGACATTAACAATATGCTCATGAATTATTAAAGAGTTCGGTCATCAATAACCATGCTAAAAATAAGATAAGTTAACCGCAATAAAAAAAGATACAAAGACAACAAGAACTTGATAATGGAGTTCACCAATATGTGGCTATGTATCCGGGCCCGCTTCCAAGTAGACTTTGCAATGTTTTTTCATTGTCTTCTCATGTAATTTATTGATGTGAAATGTTATCTGTGTCGAATTAGCTTTAGTCAATTCTACACATAATATTTTATATCATACTTTTCTTTATGTTGTTCATTATCTTTTGGTTTAGTTTATATCTGTGACTGATCATCTATTCAAGTATTTTGAGTTTGCATTTGATGCTAGATAGTTGGTAACACCATTCCTGAGAATTGGAATTTCTTTCATTTTCAGTTATTGGACATTTCAAGGTCACAAGATATGTAATTATTTGTCTTTCTGTCGTTATAAACTCGCTCCAAAATATGAAACACTTCCTTGAATTTCTTCAGGAAGTATTATGCTTGCTTTTTTCATAGGTTTACACTTGACACGGGTTAAGAGGAGCCCGTACAAAGATAGAGAGATGAATTTAGTTGATCAATGAGAGGTTAGTAGGTGCATTGTTTTCTTTTATTTAGATTTGTTTATATATGAATGAGACGGTGATTGCATTAATTAGCTTTGATTGTTTCTGTCTCATTGTTTCCATTGTATTTTCTTAGTATTTATTAGTTTAAAATCTTTAAACATTAAGAAAACAAAAAGATTTGTGTTCTTACTTTATCTTATTTTGAAACATTATTATGAGCATTCATTTTCGCAAGATTTCAAGTAAACTTTGTAAACTATATATAGATTGTTTATAGTCATTTGTATATTCACGTTTTTTTTAATAAACATTAGTAAGTAATATATCATTTGTTAGAATCATAGCTTTAGATTAGTTTATTTCTTTTACTTTTTTTAGGACTTTAGTTGGATAATGGATCCATTAAACCCATCGGGTCAGATCATACCAAACAGATTGGATTAATTAGACAACCTCAGTCCAGATATAACCTTCCAGTTGATGGTGTGTCAATTACGCCCGTTAACAAGAACATAGGGGGATTTAGCCTCCTTCTGGTTGTATCCAGGGAATTGGGGAGTTGGATCTTCCCTCAGGTTGTAGCCTGAGAAACTAGGGGGTTGGAGCCTCCTCTAATCCAAAAATGGAAGGAATTATTAACAAATTGACACTAACAAGATGCTCATGAATTATTAAAGAGTTCGGCCATCAATAACCATGCTGAAAATAAGATAAGTTAACCGCAATAAGAAAGATACAAAGACAACAAGAACTTGATAATGGAGTTCACCAATATGTGGCTATGTATCCGGGCCCGCTTCCAAGTAGACTTTGCAGTGTTTTTTCATTGTCTTCTCATGTAATTTATTGATGTGAAATGTTATCTGTGTCGAATTAGCTTTAGTCAATTCTACACATAATATTTTATATCATACTTTTCTTTATGTTGTTCATTATCTTTTGGTTTAGTTTATATCTGCGACTGATCATCTATTCAAGTATTTTGAGTTTACATTTGATGCTAGATAGTTGGTAACACCATTCCTGAGAATTGGAATTTCTTTCATTTTCAATTATTGGATATTTCAAGGTCACAAGATATATAATATTTGTCTTTCTATTGTTATAAACTCGCTCCAAAATATGAAACACTTCCTTGAATTTCTTCAGGAAGTATTATGCTTGCTTTTGTCATAGGTTTACACTTGACACGGGTTAAGAGGAGCTCGTACAAATACAGAGAGATGAATTTAGTTGATCAATGAGAGGTTAGTAAGTGCATTGTTTTCTTTTATTCAGATTTGTTTATATATGAATGAGACGATGATTGCATTAACTAGCTTTGAATGTTTCTGTCTCATTGCTTCCATTGTATTTTCTTAGTATTTATTAGTTTAAAATCTTTAAACATTAAAAAAACAAAAAGATTTGTGTTCTTACTTTATCTTATTTTGAAACATTATTATGAACATTCATTTTCGCAAGATTTCAAGTAAACTTTGTAAACTGTATATAGATTGTTTATAATCATTTGTATATTCACGTTTTTTTTTAATAAACATTAGTAAGTAATATATCATTTGTTAGAATCATAGCTTTAGATTAGTTTATTTCTTTTACTTTTTTTAGGACTTTAGTTGGATAACAGATCCATTAAACCCGTCGGGCCAGATCATACCAAACGAATTGGATTAATTAGACAACCTCGGTCTGGATATAACCTTTCAGTTGATGGTGTGTCAATTATGCCCATCAACAAGAACATAGGGGGATTTAGCCTCCTTCTGGTTGTATCCAAGGAATTGGGGAGTTGGAGCTTCCCTCAGGTTGTAGCCTGAGAAACTAGGGGGTTGGAGCCTCCTTTGATCCAAAAATGGAAGGAATTATTAACAAATTGACACTAACAAGATGCTCATGAATTATTAAAGAGTTCAGCCATCAATAACCATGCTGAAAATAAGATAAGTTAACCGCAATAAAAAATATACAAAGACAACAAGAATTTGATAATGGAGTTCACCAATAGGTGGCTATGTATCTGGGCCCACTTCCAAGTAGACTTTGCATTTTTTTTTCATTGTCTTCTCATGTAATTTATTGATGTGAAATGTTATCTGTGTCAAATTAGCTTTAGTCAGTTCTACACATAATATTTTATATCATACTTTTCTTTATGTTGTTCATTATCTTTTGGTTTAGTTTATATCTGTGACTGATCATCTATTCAAGTATTTTGAGTTTACATTTGATGCTAGATAGTTGGTAAGACCATTCCTGAGAATTGGAATTTCTTTCATTTTCAGTTATTGGACATTTCAAGGTCACAAGATATATAATTATTTGTCTTTCTGTCGTTATAAACTCGCTCCAAAATGTGAAACACTTCCTTGAATTTCTTCAGGAAGTATTATGCTTGTTTTTGTCATAGGTTTACACTTGACACGGGTTAAGAGGAGCTCGTACAAATACAGAGATATGAATTTAGTTGATTAGTGAGAGGTTAGTAGGTGCATTGATTTCTTTTATTCAGATTTGTTTATATATGAGTGAGACAATGATTGCATTAATTAGCTTTGACTGTTTCTGTCTCATTGTTTCCATTGTATTTTCTTAGTATATATTAGTTTAAAATATTTAAACATTAAGAAAACAAAAAGATTTTTGTTCTTACTTTATCTTATTTTGAAACATTATTATGAACATTCATTTTCACAAGATTTCAAGTAAACCTTGTAAACTGTATATAGATTGTTTATAATCATTTGTATATTCACGTTTTTTATTAATAAACATTAGTAAGTAATATATCATTTGTTAGAATCAGAGATTTAGATTAGTTTATTTCTTTTATTGTTATTAGGACTTTAGTTGGCTAACGCGGCCATTAAACCCGTCAGGTCAGATCATACCAAACGGCTTGAGTTAATTAGACAACCTCGGTCCATATCTAACCTTCCAGTTAACGGTGTGTCATTTATGCCCGTCAACAAGAACATAGGGGGATTTAGCCTCCTTCTAGTTGTATCTAGGGAATTGGGGAGTTGAATCTTCCCTCAGGTTGTAGCCTGAGAAACTAGGGTTTTGGAGCCTCCTTTGATCCAAAAATGGAAGGAATTATTAACAAATTGACATTAATAAGATGCTCGTGAATTATTAAAGAGTTCGGCCATCAATAACCATGCTGGAAATAAGATAAGTTAACCACAGTAAGAAAGATACAAAGACAACAAGAACTTGATGACAAAGTTCACCAATATGTGGCTATGTATCCGGGCCTGCTTCCAAGTGGAGGACCTCTTTATTGATCTTCAAATGCTCAAGTTCTCTTTGAAATGGCTCCTTGTTGTTACAAATAGGCTTATGATCTGTTGTACAAGACCTCCTTATGCAGATGCACACATACCTCTACAAACTCCTCTCAAAACATGACAAAATGTCCCTCAAAACATGAGAAATGTGTCAAAAAATCCAACTCTTCTTTACATTCAATGCATAAAAAGTACCCTCTCAAGCTCAATAATCTTGATTTATATAGTTTTTAGGCTCAGTTGGGGAATCCCAACTTCCCACAAAGATCTGGCCTCTTTTTGGGATCAAATCCCCTTCCAAATGGCCAAGAAATCTCCAAAACCGCCCAATATGGGCCAAACTATAGGCAAAAAACCCACCTGTGTAACAAAAAATCAAAAATATCCCCTTAGGGATGGGCACGTGCTCTAGAATAGGGTCACATTGTGTAAAAAGGATAAGATCCACCCCCTAAGGGTTGTGCGATGGCCCTTAGCCTACAAATAGTGGTCATATGTTACAAGGTGATATGATAATGCCCTAAAGGTGTGCCCAAACCATGGTTACTGCCCTCGAATATATGGAGGTTAGGTGCTTAACATCTGCACGCTTGATCTAGAGTGTAGTCGGGCAATAGTGGAGCGCCCCCTTAAAAATGTGGTCATTGTTACACATTATTTTGGTCACTCTAGTGATGTCTCTACAGTTCTGTGTTCAGGCTCTCATAAGGACCTTTTTCCTAAGAAAAGTGATTACTGTCTTCTTCTACAAAACATATTTTTAAGATGAGTTCGCAGGCTACATGTATTGTAGGGTGTGAGAAACCCTGATTCTCACAGGCAACCCTATACTTGGAGTGTGATATGTTCGCAGTCTGCTCTATAGGTAGGGTGCAAACCTGTTTCAAAGCTTAAAAGGAAGAGGAAGTTACCAAGGTTCTAGAAGAGGATATTTTAGAAAATGAGTTGGCATTCGCATGGTTGGCATCCTACTGACTTCTCAGATTTAGTGGGATCATCCTCATCCCTTTAAACCATCTCTCATTCTCCTATATAATGAAAGGTTTCTCAAGGAAGAGGTTAAGCAATATTGAATAGAGAATTGATGAAAGAATAGATTCAGAATTGTGCGAGGAATCGTGTTTGAATTGATGCTTGAGGCCTCCATTTGTCCATCAATCCATAGTGGATCTTCTTCATGCAAGTTTGGAGAAAGAGTGTGTGTTAGAACAAAGGACCACCGAAAGGAATCTTGCGACATCAAGGCGATATGGTTGTATCTTCTACTTTCATTTAATATAATACAGTGGCATGTCCATTTCCCATAAAATCATTCTTATTTTATTGCATAATTTCTTGATCATATGCATAGGTTGTCATTGAATATACTTTACTATCTTCACTTTGGTTGGTTTTTGTTGTCTTGGATCTGATCTCGCAAGAGCACCGAAGCGAAGTAGGAACAACAAATACCTAAGGAAGCGATATAAAGGTATGTCACTCATCCCTCATTTGGTAGTAAATTCAATGATAGTTGCTTAGGGAAAGCATCATGTCCTGTCATGTTTTGTTCTAGATCCAGGTGGATCTAGGGAGATCTATTAGTGTCCACATATACTGATTTATCCGATAACAAAATTGGTGACTCCACTAGGGATACAACTCATTTTGTGGTTTTTTGTTGACCATTTTCTCTTAACCTACTTTTTTCATTGCCAACCAGTCTCTGAGTCTGTAGGAAACCCTTATAGACTCTCTGGACCCAGAAGTTAACTCAAAAATTTTGTCATTTTTCCAATTTTTTCTTGATTACAAACCTTCTCGCACTGTACCTCTCTGTGGCCTGTGAGAATCATTGATGTTCACACCCTACTGTTTAGTTCAGTGTGAACTTCTTTCACCCTACCTGTATCTAGACTACAAGAATCCCTAATTCTCGCACTGTAACCCACTACCAGGCTGCGAACTCATTTATAAAAGTTTTGGAATAGGTCTTCTTGTCTTTTTGATGCCTAAATTTGTTTGTTTACCTGGGAAGAACTTATTTTTCCATTGTTTGACTATTTCTTGACTTCAAATCTTGCGATTGATTGGTTTTCGGAGATCAAAAACTCTTCTTACTCGTTTTCCCAATTTTTGCTTCTTAACCTTTTATCAACAAGGGTATAATCTCCCATTCTGAAATCCGAGTGCTTGTTTGGTCAAAAGCCTTTGATTGGATTAAAAGTTGGGATTAATTGTCCTTTTAGATTGCTTGTTGCCTGGAAAAAATTTTGGTCCATGTGTGTTTGAAGAGATCTTTTCTTCTCAATTTATTATTTTTATCTTCATTGAAAGATCGACTTGGGTGTTTGTTGAGTATTTTATTTTCATTGGTTGCTTACTTTTTCTTAGTTCCATCCCTATTTTTTGGTTTCTAAACAAAAAAAATTAAAGTCTTTTTCTTTTAAGCAATCATTTATTCAGAAAATATTGGTGTTAAAGTATTGAAAGAGAACGAATAGTGAATTCACATTGTCGATGATTTTTTGGTACTACATTTCAAAAGAGATCGTACATCGTAGTTTGCATTGTTCCAAAAAACTCCTCTTTCCCTGTTGTAGATAGAATTCATCGAACAAAAGTTTGTATTATTCATTTCTATTTAGGCATTGTTGGGTCAGAGTCTTACACAACATTGGTTTCATTTCCGCCTCCATTTTGCGTAACAACGGCCTTTAATAATATTGCGCAACTTTAAAATTCAACTAGTAACATTTTCTAGGGCTCTTTCACACCAACATTAGCTAGGCTAGAGCTTTGGGATAGGCAGTGAGACACACTCTCCAAAACGCAAAACACACAATAGTATCTTGTGATAGGGAGTGTCAAATTCCATTTGCAACATTTTGTCCTAGGAAGCCCTTCTCACACAAGGGTCAAACCTGAGGTCGTAATGAGATTGACAGAGTTACTCACCCTACTTTGTTGATCTCGATGTAGAGATTGCACGTATTATGGGAGTCTCTTGAAGGTATACCCACAATGATGAGTGGAAGCCTCTCGAGTTAATTTCGGGCTAGATACCCTGCCCTTGCATGTGGATCGGATTGTCGATTGTTCCCCCAGACATCATTGTTTTTTGTGGTAACTTTAGTAGCCTATCTTCTTAGCATCTTACACAAGGTGACTGTGGAGGGGTAAGTCTTCATAGTACCTGGAATCGACGTTGGCCAGACTCACTCGGGCTCCTTGGAGGGTATACCCATGATTATGTGTGGGAACTTGCACTAGGGTGTAATTCCATTAAGAAGGTTGTCAACATAACTTTTCCACCCTAGCCCAGCCCCTTCTTGTTTTGATGTCGCAACGTTGGATTTCATCACCAACTAGTGACTTTGGGATAGAAAGGTCTTGTTTGCTTGGTTTTTTATTCCTAGATTTTCCTAGTGTCTGTTGTTTGTTCCCATAAGATTGACCATAGAATTTCTTTTATGAGATTTCAGCTCAATCACCATTGACCCTCCACATCGCTCACGTAGAATTCAAGGACTACCCCTAGAAGATATGGAAGGTTCTCAACCCTTGCCTACCAACTCACTGGAGGGCTCTCCTCAATAGAGTGAAGTCCAAGACGTTGCCACTCCACGAGTGGAAGGAACTAACCCTTTAGACCAATTCTGAATTACAGATTCCCTAGAGGGATTGCGACTTCCTCCCGACTCTGTGAGACGTATTGTTCGAGTGAATTCATCCATAGATATTGTTGTTGATTCTTCTAGATTACCAACCTGACCTTTCATAGGCCCTGAAGGTGAGGATCCTTTTTGGACTACTAGCATTTTTAGACAGGATCTCTTTGGCTCAGGACAAGGCATTGATATCACTGTCACACCTGAGTCGCTCGAAACATCTGATCCAGACGCAATACCTTTTACTACTGCCTATTATTTCTCTGGTTCAAACGCTTAGCCAACCGACCATATCTTGATTGTCCCCCTTCAAATGGCCCATTATACAATGGTCCCAGATACTACAAATCTTCACACCAAGAATACGGTGGCTATACAGGCCCCCATTGGCACATCGTTGTCACCCAGACTCGCCCCAACGCTTCCCCTTAGATATCATGCATTGAATGCTTCTATTCTTGTTCCTACAAAAATCCCTTCCGGGACTACGGGCATTTCCACTCCTTATGGGCACCATTTTGTTCTTGGTTTTATTCCAATACTTCCTCAACCCCCTTCCAGAGGGTCTCTTCCATCCCCTATCAGAGGAACCGACCCTAGTGGAACCACCCACTATTTCACACCTAATTACCAGATTCCTATTGGTGAACAATTTCACCTTGGAGGCCAAACGCAATCCCCTTTTGGAGGTCAAATCCAAATTGGGACGCAACCTCCGATTGGAGGGAAAGCCCCACCTACCCCACCCCCTGGATAGAATATACCTACAGCCTTGGCCCAATATTGGAACTATCATATCCAAAATAATCCTCAATCAACTGGGGGGAAACAGCCTCAAGCTAGCTCTTTCATACCCCCTAGTACGGGCCAACCATATCCAGGTCTGTCCAATTCCAATTGGGGCTTGAAAACTAGACCCAACGTCCCTATTAAAGGGAACCACCCTAACCAATACAACCCTATAAATTACAGGCCTCCACACCAACAACTGAATCTGCTTGGATCTTCACATTATATGCAAACTACTTACGATCCTACTGGTATACCTACAGTACTTCCTCCCCAAAGTCACTAGTACCCCCACGTGAATAGACAGTTACCCTTCTTAGCCACCCTAGACCTCCCTGATCTGTCTAGAATTTTAAATGATCCTATCTGTCACTCTCCTCAATGGCCCGTCATACCGTCCAAACTACCATCCGACATTCCAAAGTTCAATGGTAAACCAGGAGAGGACACGAACAATCATGTAATGACTTTCCACCTTTGGTGTTCATCCAACTCTTTGATGGATGACTCTATTCGTTTACGTCTTTTTCAGCGAACTCTCACGGGTTCCACCGTGAAGTGGTATATAGAATTACCATGATGTTTCTTCGCTGACTTTAACACCCTTTCCATGGCTTTCCTCACCCACTACTAATTATCGATCTGATATGAAACGGGAACCAAAATTTTGAGTTATTTCAAACAAACCAAAGCCACTCATATCTTTGATCACATTCATGAGTAGTGACGGAGATGATGTCTCATCAAACTTGAGCTCCCCGATCAGTTACTGGCAGAGTGGCTCATGAAATCATTCATGAATGATATCACTCATGACATCACCATGGGTGGAGTTGTCACAAAAGAACAGGTGATCAGTCGTGCTCAATACCTTGACCTCATTTACTCACAAATGGGTACTCTTTATGATTTTCTCCCTGACGCACCTCATCCTTCTACTATTGCTACTTCAACTACTCATGTTGCTTCTCATGTGGCTGATGGTTTGATTGGCACTTTCAACACCCAACCCCACTCCACAAAAGCATCTGCCACCAACCCCAAGTCTGTTGCTTCTAATGTTCAACATGCTCTGTCTCCTACTCCTCCTGTCGGCAAAACTTTTGAGGTGAACTCTGTTCAATCTACCCCTGCCAGAAAGAACAAATCCAAAAAAGGGAAGGGTAAGAATAAGGAGGATAAAACTAATCCGCAATATAAGAAGACCAAAACACAACCTGTTGACAATAAGGATAAGCACAAACCCCGATACCCTTGTCTTATATGTGGTGATGATCACTACACTAAGGATTGTCTGAGACAAACCAAGGTTACTAAGTTCCTTCAAGGGACCCTGAAACTGCCTACCCCGGCCGTGTTGTCACAACCCTTTCCTTCTCAATAGCAAGCCCAATTGGTCATTCATGACCAACCTCCCCCCCCCACTACATCCTATGTCTTAATGTGTACAGGTGATTCAAAGAAGAATGATGTCACACTTACCACTCGAGCCAAAGATTATTCTTCCTCCAAAGAGAAGGTTGATGAAATACCTCCTTCCTTGGTCCAACCATCTCCATCGGCTCCACCTACCAATGGTCCTCTTCATCTCGAACAACCGAGCCTAGACATAGTTCTTCACCCTCCCCCAAAGGGTGTTGTTCGAAAGTCTTCTTTCAATACTCATGTGTGTGTTGCCTAGAACTATAGTATTGTAGAAGATCTGGCCCAAGCATCGTCTCTGATGTCAGCCCTCGAAGTCCTTCAGAGTTGTCCCACACAACGAAAGGCACTATTGAAAGCTATTGGTGGAATCAACCCTACGGATACAAATTTAATAATTTTTTACTTGGAAGATCACATTCCAAGGTTACCCCCTCAACTCTCATTTCAAATACAAGTTATTGTCTCTGAAAAGAACATTTGTAGAATAATTTTTGATGAGGGTGCCTCAACGTGTGTCATGTCTATTGCCTGCTGGAAATCCATCGGCTCTCCTCCCTTAACTGAATCACACAACATGCTCAAAGCCTTCAATGGATCTGGGTTTAAGCCTTACAGTGTCCTCCCTTCATTACCTGTTATGTTAGAAGGAAAAACGGTCAACGTTGAAGTTGAGGTCTTTGATGCTCCTCTCGATTACAACCTTCTACTTGGTCATAGCTAGATCGATTCCATGCGTGCAGTTGTATCCATTTTTTTCTATGTCGTACGTTTCCCACATCAGGGAAAAGTAATTAAGATGGACCAATTGGCCTTCTTTAAATCTGATACACATACCAGCAACGTACCTTTCATTGCGAAAACACCCCCTGGACATGAGAAGGTCAGTGTGGGTCTTCGTAAAGATTCCTTGTTGATGGGTACTTACCCCATTCCACCACTTGCTATTCCACATCCATCTATCGCCTCGATCAACATGATTTCCACCTCTGTTCGAGAAACCCCTGTGTCTTCTGACCCATGGATAGTACCCAACCCCGGTGATCATCTTTGCTATGGCAACCAAATTCCTTTAAGTCCAGTCGAATCCTCTTATCAAACCATTCAATCAGCAACCCCTTCTACCCCCTCTCTTGGTGATCTATCTCTGGATCCTTTTCGTGTCATTTTTCCTGCAGACGAGATGATTATGTTTGTTATGTCCATGGAAGATACCCCTTGGGATGATGGACATCATCATTCCATTCTCTTCCTGGAACAACACACCATTAAGAGTTACCAACGGATCTCGACTTTATCGACCGTTGTCATCATTTCTACCGTTCCCAAGTCTACACACGATATGTTCTACGAAGGGAACTTAAGTAATATCTCACCCACCATCCCCCTTGACATATCCATTAAACCTGGAGTTGTTGAAAATGTGCATATCGGAGCTTCGTGCTTCAATGACAAAGTTGTCACCTACAAGTCTCTTTTTCAATAATTTCGTGGTGTCTTCGCATGGAGCTATGAAGAAATGTCTGGTATTGACCCCGACATTGTTGTACACGAGATTAATACATACCTGGGCACTAAACCCGTCCGGCAATGACTTCGTCTGGTCCACCCACGTAAAGCAGCTTCTATCAAGCTTGAAGTTGAGAAACTTCTTAAAGCTGGCTTTATTTACCCTATGGCTCTAACTAACTGGGTTTCCAATCTTGTTCCAGTTAACAAGAAACAAGGTACGATCCACGTGTGCATTGATTATAGGGATATTAAAAAATCCTGTACTAAAGACAACTTTCCCACCCCCTTCGTTGACAAGATCGTCGACGATTGTGTCGGGAGTGAAATATTCTCTTTGATGGATGGTTTTTCCAGATATAATCAAATTAATATCGTACCCGCCGACCAACACAAGACCGCTTTTATTTGTCCTTGGGGCACTTTTGCCTACCGGAAACTACCCTTTGGTTTAAAGAATGTTGGCGCAAATTTTCAACGTGCTATGTCTTATGCCTTTCATGATATAAAGCACATTGTCCAACCATATCTCGATGACCTACCGACTCATTCCATGCACCGTGTCGATCATCCAGCACACCTCCGAGCCATTTTCCTCCGATATCAGTTTTACCGTATACGCTTAAACCCGCACAAATGTGTTTTTTGTGTAGAATCCAGCTGACTTTTGGGCTTTATTATTTCACATCAAGGGATTCGGGTAGATCCTTTGAAGGTCGAGGTGATTCTAAATCTCCCTCCTCCTTCTTCACTTCGCCAACTACAAAGTTTGCAAGGGAAGGAAAACTTTCTACGTCGTTTCATCCAAAACTATGTTGAGTTAAGCCTCGGATTTACTCGACTACTCAAGAAAGGTTCTGAGTTTGTATGGGATACCCCTGTCAACAAAGATTACGAAGATTAAAACTGACTTTAACCCGTACCCCACTACTTTTCCCACCCGATTACAGTTGAGATTATTTCCTGTATCTTGCAGCCTTGGACTCTACCATTTCTATGGTTCTAGTCTAGGAGGATGATTCTCATGACGAACATGTCATTTATTATTTGAGTCAAAGTCTCACGACTACCGAAACCAAGTATTTACATGTTGAAAAACTGGCCTTGGCCGCCATCCAAGCTGTCCAACGTTTTCGGCACTACATCCTTTTATGCAAGACTATTATGATTTCCAACTGCAATCCTATGCAACACATTCTTACACGCCAATTGCTAGGGGGAAAATACTCCAAAGGGATCGTAATACTCCAGGAGTTTGACTTAGAATTTGAACACGCTAAGCCCAAGAAATCCTTGGTGTTTTCTAAATTGATATACGACCTTCCCTGTTCTGAGACGGAAAATGTAGTAGAGGATTCATTACCCGATGAATCCCTTTTTCTGATCAGTTCCAATGAACTTTGGTATGGGGATATCATTATATATCTCCAGACTCATACTTTCCAGCCCAATTTGTCTAACACTGACTGTCATCGAATACATTACCAAGCCCGTCAATATATTATCCTCGGTGATACTTTTTATCGTCATGGGATTGACTCCATTTTTCGTCGATGCCTCACTTTTGACGAAGCTGAGAAAGCCTTGAATGACTACCATTTTAGAGCATGTGGTGGTCACATGTTTGGGTATGCTACTGCCCAAAATATCTTATGAGCTGGGTATTTTTGGCCTTCTTTATTCAACGATTGTATTATCGTTTTCCAAAAATGCAACAACAAAATACGATCACACCCTGCTCCTCTACACCCTGTAGTCTCTGTTGGACCTTTTGAGAAATGGGGTATAAATTTCATGACATGTCACCCTCACTCGATCGAGGGGCATGGATACATTATTGTAGTCGTAAATTACTTTACGAAGTGGGCCGAGGTGATGCCTACATTCGACAATACCGGAAAGACTGTAGCACTATTCATATTCAATCACATCATTGCTCAGTTTGGATCAAAGACATAAAAACATTTTATATAATAAAATTTTCAAAAAACATTAAAAAGAAAAAAATGTGTACTTCTTACCTAAGTCACCCCACTAAGCATCTTCAGGCAGAACCAATTCCAAATATCCTTGGAAATCCAAGCCAAAATATGCATAGTCATCGATCATTAGCATCTGGGGCCTCAACCAGTCAAAAAACTAATCGTTATATTTGATTATAGGCCCTGCTACGTGCCGAGCCATGAGGTTTCACCACCTAAACATCCTTAGATCCTGTGGGGCCAGTAAACCCCAATCTACCTGTAGACGCAGAAGTGGGACCCTCTCAAGGAAGAATGACACAAAAAGTGATCTGTACCCAAACTGTTTCAGGTTGACCCTTCTGCACTTTGTCAGTTGCCTCTTCATACTGCAGAGAACCGCATCCGACCAATTAAAAACTCGAGGCTCTATGCACTCTATTGCATATTGGAAATAGCTCTGTAGAGCCATGTGCGGAGCAGCTCTCCTAGCCATGCGTGCAATGGTGAACAAGATAGTCCATAAGGTCAAATTTTGGACACCCCAAATGGCGACTTTACCCTTTCTTCTCTCCGCCTCGGGAACACAATATTGGCGAACATACTCGCTCATAGGAAGTTCGCTGCCTCTACCTCAGGTCAGAGTAGCATGGTATCCATGACGTGACAACCCTGTCATAAAGTAGATATCCTTGATATCTAATGTGAGAGTGTGGACCATTACATGAAATACATGTTGATCCACATCCCACATGTGGACCAGGTACTCTAACAACCTGAGTTGGGCTCTCATGCCTGGGATCCTGAAAATTTTTAAGAGCCCACATTCCCGGAGGGAAGCAACTGTACCCAGATCATTTTCTGTAATGGCATTATCCTCCTCGTGTTCTCTTTCCCTCCATTCCAACATCGTGATGATCAATACCTGCAATGGAGCCATGAGAAGGAAGTTAACAACTTGTTTTAACCTCTTGTATAAATTTTTATTGAGTAAAAACATGCATGAAAATCCATTTTTCGGCCCTCGCGGGTGAAGCTTGCACACAACGAAAGATTCGTGCAGGTGCATTGAATCCCATCTGCGAGAATCTTAGGTTCTCGCAGGTCCCGAATGGCCCACCTGCGAGGATGCATGCGCACCCACCGGCCCTAAAATGGACTCAAACACTTAAATTTACCAATAAAAATCAATTTTAATCCATGAAAAAGTTGAAGGATCAGGAGATTACCTCGTTGCCCAAAACCGTTTGCCGAATGATCGCTTGTACCTCCCGCAATCGAGCAAAGAAATTTGGGGAAAAAAGAGGTGTGTTGGACAAGTTTTTGACAAAGTAACAATGAAATGGTAAAAAGGGCTTTTCACCCATATTTATTCACCTTTTTACTATTTCTCATTGATTTTTATATTATTTTTATTATTTTTCTTAAAAACCTAATACCCTAATGGCCTTGTGAGTATGGTTTTTCGCAGGTAGATGATCTAGAGGCTCGAACAATGGTGTACGCGTATTTTTTCCTTTTTCGTCCCATATACGAATACCTTTTTAGGGTTTTGTAGGAAAAACCTTGAGCTCAGTCTTCGTTCATTCTCGTGCTTGAAAATACATGAGAACACAACCAAGTATACTTTTCTCATCTTTTCATACTCATCATGGTAACAAGAAAAATAATGAAAATAAGGGAGTATCCTTTAAGCTCTTTTCACGCTCCATAAAAATGAAAAGATTGTCGAGCGATCTTGTTCTTTTCACCCTCGTAAAAGTATTTGAAGAAAACATTTGATGAGCGATAGTTTATCACTTTTTCGGTCTCATCGAACTAATTTACGAAAAAGGAACTGGGAAAGTTCTCTTCAAGTGTTTTTTAGACTCTCAAAACATGAAAAACCTTCGAATTTTCTATCTTTGGACTCGTTAAACAAACATCGAAAGGCCCTTTATGGGACCAAACCACTCCTTCCTAGGGTTCGTTAAATGTACTCTGAGGGACTCATCCAAAGGATGAGCTTATATAGACAAGCATATCCTATCCCCCTCAAGCTTGTGTAAAAATAAAAAGGTACTCGCCAGAAATGGTGGGGGAAATTTTGGGAAAGGGATGATTTTTAGTATTTGTATTAATGGCAGTAAGCGTCGCTCTTGAACATGACACCCCCTGTTCATCATTTGAATCTAGGTTGGGAAATCCATTTGTCTCTCGTCTAACTTACTACAAGGTCATATCTTGGGTCACCTTTGAGTCAATGCTGCCAAGACCATTGTCGTGTCGTTCATATGTTCAAGAGAAGTCCAAACAATCCCTCCATTGATTCGACCATCTGCAGCTGTCCATTCTTACCATGTCGGCCTTCCCTGTGTCCATTTCAAATCATATTCATACTTTGAATTACCCTCAAAATATGTTAATTATTTCGGGTCATTGATGGGGGATACATCAAGGCCCTCCTGTGATGAGTCTTTTTCCGTCGACTCCAACTCATTATCCGGGAATAAGACTTAGAAATCATTTAGTACCTTAGAACCTGCATGCCTTAATGGCAGGTCTCTTCGCTTTCAACAGTGGATTCACATCATTGGTCCTTGATTGAGAGATTCCACCGAGTGTTCGACTTCAGCTCATTTATTCGCATTCATTCGGATTGTACTTAGGTACCTTGGGATTCATTGACATCAATGGTGATTTCCCTCACACTTGTTAACGATTTTCATCAATGACCGGTAATCAAGTGGTTTCTACCATGTTCGACTTCGACACATGTAATCACATGGCTAGATTCATACTTTCAGACGATGGGATTGAAGACCCTGGGTCTCATCCTTTTGGTCCAAGTTGTGATGGAGTAGTTATGATTTGTATCGACACATAGATCCACAGTGTATTCTTGGAGGCTATGTAGCATTTTAGTGACATGGATCCATGGTGTATGATTGGTGGTCGTGGCCTACATTTATGATTTCATTCATTTGTGGTCTGAGCATGGGAATGCCTACCTCAGAATTGGTATTATATTCTGCAGATGTTTGATTGTTTGCAGGTTTCTGATTAGGTGTGCTCCTTGTTTCTGACACCTACACGCATTTTATAAAGTATTCCGGCTGTCACGAGTTCGAGCCTCATACTTTGGGGGGCATTTTGTTACACATTATTTTGGTCACTCTGGTGATGTCTCTACAGTTATGTGTTTAGGCTCTCATAAGGACCTTTTTCCTGAGAAAAGTGATTGTTGTCTTCTTCTACAAAACATATTTTAAGATGAGTTCGCAGGGTACATGTATTGTAGGGTGCGAGAAACCTTGATTATCCCAGGTAACCCTATACTTGGAGTGTGAGATGTTTGCAGTCTTCTCTATAGGTAGGGTGCGAACCTATTTCAAAGCTTAAAAGGAAGAGGAAGTTATGAAGGTTCTAGAAGAGGATCTTCTAGAAAATGAGTTGGCATTCGCATGGTTGGCATCCTACTGACTTCTCAGATTTAGTGGGATCATCCTCATCCCTTTAAACCATCTCTCATTCTCCTATATAATGAAAGGCTTCTCAAGGAAGAGGTTAAGCAAGATTGAATAGAGAATTGATGAAAGAATAGATTCAGAATTGTGTGAGGAATCATGTTTGAATTGATGCTTGAGGCCTCCATTTGTCCATCAAGCCATAGTGGATCTTCTTCATGCAAGTTTGGAGAAAGAGTGTGTGTTAGAACAAAGGGCCACCAAAAGGAATCTTCTGATATCAAGGTGATTTGGTTGTATCTTCTACTTTCATTTAATATAATACAATGGCATGTCCCTTTCCCATAAAATCATTCTTATTTTATTGCATAATTCCTTGATCATATGCATAGGTTGTCATTGAATATACTTTACTATCTTCACTTTGGTTGGTTTGTGTTGTCTTGTATCTGATCTCACAAGAGCACTGAAGCGAAGTAGGAACAACAAAGACCTAAGGAAGCGATATAAAGGTATGTCACTCGTTCCTCCTTTGGTAGTAAATTCAATGATAGTTTCTTAGGGAAAGCGTCATGTCCTGTCATGTTTTGTTCTAGATCCAGATGGATCTAGGGAGATCTGTTAGTGTCTACATATACCAATTTATCCAATAACAATCATATATAATCATAAGTCTGTGGGTTGGGGCTAGGCCCCAACCCCCTTCTGCCTCTGATTTGACATAAACAACACTTTAAATATTTTTAAATGGACTTGTAATAACAAGCTCAAGCCAAGGCGCATTGGCTATCCAACCTTCCCCAAGGAATTTCTCCTAGAAAAGGTCATGGGGTTGAATCCCATGACCTCCAAAAATTTTGACCAACCATCAAATGATAGGGTGCCACATGGCAGCCCATGCCTGGGCCACTTGGCATCATTTAATTTGCCTGAGAATGTGCCACTTGTCAATATCTGATTGGATCACTGTCATCTTCCCAGTCATCCTGTTGTTATGTTTCCATATGTCTCAATGTTATGTCAGCATGACATCGTGTTGACATCAACATTAACTTTTTTTGCATGTTGACCTGTTGACTTTTTACATGTTTGGGAAAATGGTCAAAGTGTGATAAATCTCGCATATGGCGTCTGTTTGAGGAAGTAAATATATGGATGGAATCAGCACGATGATACAGACACAATGGAATTGGTTTCATCCAATTCTGAGAAATTTCATTTTTTAGCATTATCTAAACTTGGGGAGCCTCCTGGATCATTCCTCCCCACTTTGAAGCTTTTGGACCACCAAAAGTCTAGTATGAGTTGGTAAATAAGAGAGGATATTGTGTCCTCACCTTTCTAGTCTCCATCCACTTGACCTTAGTTGTATTTGTTCCCTTCAATCCCACTTGAAGATACTCCACATCGCCCCTGCGAGAAGTACAGACTCTTTTGTCCAAAATGGTGTCTTCCTACAACTCGTTCATATATTTAGGAGATAAATATTATATGGTAGGAATATGAACATTCTCTCCTTGTTCCTCAATCATAGGAGGCTCATATAATCTCAATTTTTCCACATTTACAACTGAATAAATTTGCATATATGGAGGCAATTCTAACCGGAAAGAACTAGTACAAATCTTGTCTAAAATTTTGAAAGGACCATAACAAATTGGTTTAATATTTTTACCTTCTCCTTCCATCCTTTCCTTGCTGATGTATAACCACACTTGATCTCCTTCTTTGAACTGATGATCAACTCGATGCATATCACTCCTCGCCTTGTACTTGGCTTGGCTTTTCTCCAACTGTTCATGTATTTCCCAATGAATCAACTGGATCCATTCAATGAACTTTGTAGCCCTGTCCACATCATTGTGTCCTTCTGTTGCAATGTATTTCCCAAAGAAAAAATCCAAAGGAGATTTTGGAAAGTACCCCAAACATGTTTCAAATGAAGATCTCTGAGTAGAAGAATGCTTGGCTTGATTGTACGCATGTTGTACATAACACAAATGTTCATCCCAAATCTTAGGATGTTTTTTTCAATATGCCCAAAGTAGATGCACTATTTTCCTGTTCACCACCTCTATCTACATGTTCATCTGTGGATGAAATGGTGTGCTCTTATTTAACTTGGTGTCCATAAGTTCCCACAAGCTTGACCAAAATTTCCCCAAAAACCTGGAGTCTTGATCAGATATAATAGAAGTAGGTAACCCAAAATGAACCCATACATTTTAAAATAACATTTGAGTTGTTTGTTTAGTTGTGACTTTCTTTTTACAAGGAATTAGAACACACATACTATTGAACCTATCCACAACTACAAATAGGTAATCATGATTTTTTCTAGACATAGGTAATCCCCCCACAAAATCCATAGATACACTTTCCCATGGTCTAGAAGGAATAGGAAGTGGAGTGTACAATCCTATTTTTTTGTTACTTGGTTTTCTTATTGCACACATAGTACATCCCTTTACATACTTAGACACATTTTCATGCATTTGAAGCCAATAACAAAATCTTTGTAACTGGGCAACTGTTTTGTCTACACCAAAATGTTGTAACGATCCCCCTGACCACCCTGAGGCCAGGGTACACCACTCCAGAGAAACCACTCATGCTCTGACGCTATTCAATAACATTCCCAGCCTTCAGGCCAACCATGCTACTCTAGGGAACACTTTCATTCCCATACTGCGGAACATACAGTAGCATACCCAGTAGTCAACTAAGCAATGCCACCTAAATTTATTCTTTAGACTGCATGCAACTAAAACATATATATACAACACGCTCTTGGAACCTTTACATCTAAACATGACAAACAATTATTTTCTGTAACATACGAATTTTATATTAAAATAATAGTAATTACTGATATGCATCATTTACAGGAAACTACCCATAAGCACACAAGCATTCATAGTCACATATATGATAAAATTGTAACATGGGCATGTAAATAAAAAAATAGCATATCCATATATCATACAATTGGTACTTATCTTAAAAAGGTTGTCACCAACTACTTACAGACCATCCATGAACCTCCCAGCCATAGATTACACTGTTCATCACTCTCAACAGTGAATCACCCTCGAGTTGGGACTGAACTCCACCCAGGGTAAAGGGATTCCTATCCAGGCTAAGGCTCATGGACAACAGGAAAGAATCTGTCTCAAATGCTCACTCAACTAATATCTTAGAGCCTCTCATTCCCCACATGCTTGTCCCACCCAAGGAAGTGTTCCCCTTCTCTACTCAACAGTCCCTCGGTTGCCCCACTTCCCTTCCAGGGCTTCAGCAATAGGCTAGACCAGAAGTCTCGGAGCGTTGTAGTTGCAGTTTAGCACCAATGGAAATCAATCCCTAGCAATTCTCTTGCCCAGAGAACTGCTCATGGGCCTGACAACCCACTTCTTCAATCCCAGTCCAAGCTAACCAGGTACACCAACCAAAAGGGACGGGAAACAAGCTTCGGAAAGGTGGAATGGTTGTCTCAAGGATAACAGAATGTATGAGTGAAGTGGTCATGGATTCACTGACTGGATAACTGAGTGTGTTTTTGGAATCACTGTGAACTCTCTGTCCCCATGATGGTCCACCTGATGGTTCCCCCTTTCCTTCTCTTTTTCATTCGTAAAGTCCTCCTCCTGAATCCCCACTAAGCTAAGTTTCCCCACGATATGAATGCATGTCCCCAACTTGACACTTGTCATATCAGAAGTTACTTTTGTCCACTTGTCCCCAACTTTAGGACTTAGGATAAACTAATTATCCATACTTTATGTTCTAGAATATTAATATAATATTCCCTTGACTTTTGGCCCTCCCTTTCCCTAACTGGTGAAGTTCAGTCACCCATTTCTTTTATCATGGTCAGTCTGCATGCAGTGATGTATTTTATATTAATCATGAGTCATGTACAAAGTAGTTGTATTGGCCCTTGACATCTAGGCGTTCCGGCCTAATACCAAAACATAAGTATTCCAGCTTATAATACTAGCTCACTAGCCTATAATGCATATTTTATACACAAAGGTTCGATGACCTTAATATTGCGCGCACTTAGTTACTGTGTGTTGTATCCTCTGTCTTTAGGTTTGCGCGCACCTTAGTTACTACACGTGGTATTAAAAAATGTGTACATTACATCCCTTTACTGCACAGTATATGCACGCACCATGCCATGAAAGGTGTATTACAAAAATGATGTCTAAACGGCTCACTAGATTAAATATACTTGGATTATATTTACATTTGGGTTCGACCAAGGGATATTACAATCCCCTCCCCTTATTTATGCACTTTCCTCAGTGCATCATGTACCCATATACAACAAAATTCTCAAAATTCTTCAAAAATATGCGGGTATTCTGCCTGCATTGCATCCTTGTGCTTCCAAGTAGCATTTTCATGTCCGTACCAGGTCCATTGGACCTTTACAATCCCTATGGCTCGATTCCGGAGTTGTTTGATTTTTCAATCCAGGATGCGCACTGGATGCACTTGGAAAGTGCCTTCTTGCTCCACCTGAATAACATTCCAATCAATAACATGATTAGCATCAGGTATATATTTCTTTAGAAATGATACATGGAAGACATTATGAACAGACATAGATGCAGGCAATGCAATCATATAAGCAACTAGACCAATCCTTTCTAGGATTTCAAATGGTCCACAAAATCTAGTTTCTAACTTGGCACAACTTCCCAACTTCAGGGAGCTCTTGTTAGCTTTCACTTTCAGGGAAACATGATCACCCACTTTGAATTCTTTGTGGAATCTATTTTTATCAGCATAACTTTTCTATCTGTCTTGGGCAGCTTTCAAATTCTTCTTAATTTTTAACATTTGTTCCTCCATCTCCTTGAGCAACTCTGGCCCGACTATTGTTCTATCAACTAGATTATCCCAGCTTACTGGAGTATTGCACCTTCTGCGATAAAGTGCTTCAAATGGGCTCATTTTCAATCATGCCTGATACCCATTATTATAAGTGAATTCTACCAAGTGTAGGTAGTCTTCCCATTTCGATGGTTTGTCCATCACATACATTCTCAACATATATTCTATCACCTTAGTCACTCTTTATGTCTGTCCATCAGACTCGGCATGATAAGCGGTACTAAAGTTCAGATTTGTTATGAATCCTTTGAACAATCCTTTCCAGAAATTCGAGGTGAATTTTGGGTCTCTGTCAGACACAATCATTTTAGGAATTCTGTGAAATTGTGCCACTTCCTTCATGAAAATATCAGCGACATCTGCTGCCTTGTGAGTAGTTTTTAGTGGAATAAAATGGGCATATTTTGTAAGCTCGTCCACCACTACCACAATCGAATCATGTAGCTTTCCTATTCTGGGCAATCCTGTAATAAAATCCATTGTCACCACTTCCCACTTCCATTCAGGAATGGGCAAAGGTTGCAGCAATCTTTTTGGGTGCCTATGCTTTGTTTTAACTTCCTAGCATTCCATACACCTAGCGATGTATCCTGCAATTTCTCTCTTCATACCTGGCCAAAAGTATTGGCTCTTGATCGTTGTTATGATTTTCTGATATCCAGGGTGTCCTACATAAGGAGCATTATGCATCTCATGCAAAACTATACGTTTCAAGTTCTAGACATTTGGTACAAAAATTTTGTTCTTGTGCAGCAGTATTCCATCTACTCCCAACTTATAAATATCCATCTTCTGGGGTGTCTTACCTTGTTGTATCATTGCTAACAATTCTCTGTACTGCAGATCTGTATTTGCAGCCTCCGGAAGTTTTCTTTTAACATCAGTCTGATACATGTTGATGGTTGTAGCATGAAGCTCATGCACCCTCCTGCTGAGTGCATCAGCCACTTTATTTTATTTCCCTTTGATATGCTTTATATCAAAGTTATATTTTCTTAGAAATTCTAACCATATGCTTTGTCTAGCATTTAGATTTGGATGATCAAATAAATATTTCAAACCATTGTGGTTTGTTCTTAACTCAAACCCTTTCCCCATGAGGTAGTGTCTCCATTTCCTCAAGGCATTCACTATGGCTACCAACTCCAAATCATGAGTGGCATAGTTTCTTTCATGCTCCTTCAACTTCCTTGATTCATAACATATCACAAATCCATTTTAGTTGAGGACTCCACCAAGTCCTTCATTACAGGCATCTGTGCATACAATGAAATCTTCATTTGGGTCTGCAATCCTTAGTATTGGAGCACTTGTCAATAATGGTTTCAAATGTTGGAAACTCCTTTCACAGTCTGTCGTCCACTGAAACTTCATACCTTTCCTTTGCAATGAAGTGATTGGGTGTGCTATCTTTGAGAATCCTCCAATGAATCTCCTATAGTATCCTTCAAGGCCCATGAAATATCTGACTTCTGTCACATTCTTTGGTGCTAACCATTCTCTAATGGCTTCTACCTTCTCAGGGTCCACTGTTATCCCATCTTTTGAGATGATATGTCCCAAATAATGAATTTGTTTCTAATAAAATGAGCACTTGCTCAATTTGGAATATAGTTGATGCTCCCTTAATACTTGCAACACCATCCTCAAATGATGTTCATGTTCTTTCTCTGACTTGGAATATATAAGAATGTCATCCAAAAATACAATTACAAACTTGTCCAAATACTCTCGAAAAACACCATTCATTAAGAACATGAAAACAGTTGGTGCATTTGACAATCCAAATGGTATCACCATGAACTCATAATGACCATGCCTTATCCTGAAGGCGGTCTTTCTAATATATTCTTCTTTAATTCTTACCTGATGGTATCTTGATCTGAGATCTATTTTTGAAAATATCCTTGCATCCTTCAATTGATCAAAGAGGTCAACAATCCTTGGTAGAGGATATGTGTTCTTAACAGTCACTTTATTCAATTGTCTGAAGTCAATGCACAATCTTAACGTTCCATCTTTATTTTTCACAAACAAGACTGGGGCACCCCAAGATGATACACTTGGGCGTATATACCCCTTCTTCAGAAGTTCTTCAAGATGCATTTGCAACTCTTTCAATTCTAGTGTACTCATTCTATAAGGAGTCTTTGATACTGGCACTGCTCTAGGCATCAAATCTATAGAGAAATCAATGTCTCTCCTTGGGGGTAGTCCTGGTACTTCCTTGAATACATCTTCAAATTCTTTCAGGACTAGATAATCCTCCAAATTTGGCACCTTGTCTTTAGGTGTCTCCTCCATATGAGCTGAAAATATTTGACATCCTCTTCTATAACATTTCTTCAACTGCAATGCTGAAATTTCTCTAACGGTTATTTCCCTGGGAATTCCCTGCACTTTCTTTTGGTTCCCTTCTTCATCCAAGCAAATAAATTCTTTGTTATGACAATCCAATAGAGCATGATGTGGGTCCAACCAATCCATCCCAATTAAACAGTCATAGGAACCTAAGGGAAAGATGTTCAAATCTGCCCTGGTATTTAGTCTATTCATGTCTATGAGGTAGGACTTAACCATCTCATTAACTTTTCTTCTGGCTCCTATAGCCAGTTGCACCAACCAATATTTCCCATGCTTGCTTCTTGGTAAATGCAAAATTTTCAGCATCTTTGGGTCTATATAACTATGGATAGCTCCTGAATCAATTAAAATAACAAGGATTTGGTTGTTGATCATACCTTCCACTTCAATCATGTGGGACTGATATTCTTCTTGATTGTTGTCCAGGGCTGCATAAATCCTTGGCACATTTCTTCCCATGTCCTCTACTGTCTCAGCTTGTTGAACATTGTGAACCTTCCTACCTTTTTCGCCTCTGTGAGGACAATGTCTGAACCTATGGTTTCCTTTACAACCCCAACATTGCATAGGTGGTTGTCTTGGCCCTTGAATCCCTATGTCAATCACTCTAGTTTCCTTATGCATTTGCTTCCATTGTGGATTATTTCTGAAGAATGGTGTCTTAGATCCCTTCTTCCTTGGATCCATATTGAATTTATTATTGTCTTCCCAAGCCTTTTGGAAATTTGGTCTTGCTTTCCGCTGGTCATATAAGAATTTAGCTCTCCTTATGGTCTCTTCTAATGTCTTGGGATCATCATATTGTATTTTGTCACTGATGAACAATGGAAATCCACTTAAGTACCGTTGAATCTTGATTGTCTCATCCTTAATAAAATATACATATTTAAACAGCTCCTGAAACCTTCTCTCATATTCATCTATGGTTGTACTTCAAAGCTTAATTTCAAAGAACTCTTTCATTTTCTTGTCATAGTATCTCTTGGTCAAGTACTTCTTCTCAAAATACTTCTTGAATTCTCTCCAAGTAACACTTTTCTCTACAATGCATTATACCTGCACAAGTTGATCCCACCACATGGAAGCCTTTCCTTTGAGTTGATAGATAGTGATTCTACCTTCAACATGAGAAGAATAATTATGCAATTGAAAATACTTCTTCATCCCTAGAAACCATGTTTTGGCATCTTCATCCTTCTTGTGCTCACCATCAAATGTAGGAGGTTTGATTTTTTTCATTTCTCCTCGCAGCTCATCCATCCCAGATCTCTTATACCTTCTGACAAGGGATATACTTGAGTTGTTGCCTACTCTCTTATGGGAATGCCTATGGGGATGATGGTAATGTCTACTAGCACTTTTTACTTCTCCCTTCTCCTCTGAAGATTTGTGACTCTCAGATCTATTTGAGTTAATCTCCTTAACCATTTTCTTCTCTATTCTATTCAAACCTTCCAATAGCTTCATGTTGAAGTCATCTTGTTGCTCTTTGGCATTCATAAGCCTTTAATTATGAGCTTTATGGCTTTGGACATCCATCCCTCTTCTCTTCTCTGGATGACTATAATTTCCCTGTGCCTCTTCCATTCCTACAGACTCTGCACTGGTCTGACCTCACCGAGTTGTTGTTAATTCTGCAAAACATGCAACCATCAAAACTAATCAGATTAACAAATCAACAATTCATGAGAATATGCACCATTTTGATTCAACATACACATCAGCATTATCACTCCTGATTTCCCGGTGTTATCACCATGACAATTCTAGAGAAGACCCAAGTCTCAAGAACACTGACGCGCACTGTCTTCTGAGATACACTTGTGCAAGAAGGTGGTATTGTCGAAACCACTTTCACGGAGACGTGGTATCACATGTCCCAACATGTCAAATCCACCACTCATGGAGTGGGTGACGGCTAGTCATTTCACCCCATTTCATTCGTTTGGTACTTCACATCCATGTGACATCAGCTGAACGCCACCATGTAACGAACTCAAAATCTAATCATTCGAAATGGATTGGTCGAGCATGGAAACCCAACGCTCTTTGTACGTAATCTGCATGTGCTTCATAAATGGAGTTCTATAATTACCACTCCCTAAGTATGAAGATATATGTGTATCCATAATTGTAGTAATATTCAAGCTGCTCAACTTCCTGCTCTCTGTAGAGACACATTTCGGTATCCCCAACCTGAGATACATGGACAAAGATAAGTCAAGTGAGACTGGTTATTCGAGCAACATGTTAGGCTTTCCTGTGAATAAGGAGGAAAGGGTCCTTGTGCACCTTCTAGCAACTAAGTTCCACACAAAGCCGATTATAGACTCGTGATTGGAAGTCGGGTTGAATCCCACTATAAAGGATTTAGTCATCAACAGGCTAGCCGCTAATAAGAAAAGGAGTAAGCGGAATAAGAAGGAGGAATCTACGGTTGAAGCGGTTGAAAGTGTTGGAGAAAATCAACCAGTCTGATTAGACTCCTCTTTAAAGGTGGAGATCACTAAGATGAAGTAAGTCTTCAACTAAGATAGCATGTCTCAGCGAATTTTGAATAGCCAGTAACGGAGGTAAAGAGTACCAGAGATGATAGGCATGTTCTTCAACAACCCTTTTTACAACAAGCTAACTGTTGTCATCACCCTTTTGTAATTTTGTGATTAATATGATTATATAAATACAAAAACGGATTTTAGACTGTTTTATTACAATTTCTATTTGGTGATGTTATGACCCTTGTTTTCTTTTATAATATTTTTTTCTTGTAATCTTATATTTTATTTTCATCTGTCTAAATCGGAAGAAATTAAATTTGAAATCAATTCTTCAATGCGGTTATGTGTTCATTTTTCTTTTATTATTATGAAATTTAAACTCAGACTCCTCGCCTTCCAAGTGAATTTGCATGCATTTACTTGACCTGTTCATTTATATTATCGTGCATAGCAATATTACAAGGTAAATGCTTCTCCACGCACCTAAATCTACTGTGTGTTTCTTCTTCGTCTTACCGACTACTTACGTGCACAATTCTGGTGTTGTGTGCCAATATCCACTACGCACATTTTTGATACTTCGCACTGATATTCTACATGCATTTTTTTCCTATGCATGCACCATGTCAAGTTTAACATATTCCTTCATGCTCAAATATGTGTGCACACTACTGAATACACTATCGCGAAACAACTTATACTCTTACTTATGCGCGTAACAACAAAACTCCCCTGCGTTAAGCAATACTTGTGTACCCCATGTGCACCTTACTATGTGTGTGCTTACCGCACAAGGCTAATTTCAGCGCGTGCATCTACACATAATAATCTTCCACGTGGTGCCATAATTTACCACGCACACTGGCACGCCATTATTTCCCATGTGGTGCTAAATTTACCACACACACCAGTACGCCAATCTTTTCCAAGGAAATTTTATGACTCTAATTCTGGTCACTTCAAAGTTACTTTTCTGTGAATATTCACTTCGATTGCACCCTTCTAGTCCATCCAAGCTCAGTGTTGAACTGAGGCTCTGATACCATACTATAATGATCCCCCCGACCATCATGAGGTCGGGGTATGCCACTCTAGAGAAACCACTCATGCTCTAATGTCAGTCGGTAACATTCCCAACCATCAAGCCAACCATGCTACTCTAGGGAACACTTTAGTTCCCATACTGCGGAACATATAGTAGAATACCTAGTGGTCAACTAAGCAATGCCACCTAAATTTATTCTTTAGATTGAATGCAACTAAAACATATACAAATAGCACGATCGTGAAATATTTACATCTAAACATGAAAAACAATTACTTTCTACAACATACGACTTTTATATTAAAATAAAAGTAATTACCGATATGCATCATTTACATGAAACTACCCATAAGCACACAAGCATTCATAGTCACATATATGATAAAATCGTAACATGGGCATGTAAATAAAAAAAAAACATATCCATATATCATACAATTGGTACTTATCTTAGAAAGGTTGTCACCAACTTCTTACAGACCGTCCACGAACCTCCCAGCCATAGATTACACTATTCATCACTCTCAACAGTGAATCACCCTCGAGCTGGGACTAAACTCCACCCAGGGTAAAGGGATTCCTATACATGATAAGGCTCATGGACAATAGGAAAGACTCTGTCCCAGATGCTCACTCAACTAACAGCCTATAGCCTCTCATTCCCCACATGCCTATCCCACCCAAGGAAGTGTGCCCCTTCTCTGTTCAACAGTCCCTCGGCTACCCCACTTCCCTTCCAGGGCTTCAGCAACAGGTTGGACCGGAAGTCTCGGAGCACTGTAGCTACAGTTTAGCACCAACGGAAATCAATCCCCAGCAATTCTCTCACCTAGAGAACTACTCACGGGCCTGACAACCCGCTTCTTCAATCCCGCTCCAAGCTAACTAGGTACACCAACCAAAAGGGACAGGAAACAATCTTCGGAAAGGTGGAATGTTTGTCTCAAGGATAATGGAATGTATGAGTGAAATGGTCATGGATTCATTAACTTGATAACTGAGTGTGTTTTTGGAATAACTGTGAACTCTCTATCCCCATGATGGTCCACCTGATGGTTCCCCCTTTCCTTCTCTTTTTCGTTCGTAAAGTTCTCCTCCTGAATCCCCACTAAGCTAAGTTTCCTTATGATATGAATGCATGTCCCCAACTTGAAACTTGTCATATCGAAAATTACTTTTGTCCACTTGTCCCCAACTTTAGGACTTAGGATAAACTAATTATCCATACTTTATGTTCTAGAATATTAATATAATATTCCCTTGACTTTTGGTCGTCCCTTTCCCTAACTGGTGAAGTTCAGTCCCCCATCTCTTTTATCGTGGTTGGTCTACGCACAGTGATGTATTTTATATTAATCATGATTCATGTACAAAGTAGGCACATTGGCCCTTGACATCTAGGCATTCCGGCCTAATACCAAAACATAAGCATTTCGGCTTATAATGCTGGATCACCAACCTATAATGCATATTTTATACACAAAGGTTCGCTGACCTTAATATTGCGCGAACTTAGCTATTGGGCATTGTGTCCTCTGTCTTTAGGGTTGCACGCACCTTAGTTACTGCGCACGGTATTCAGAAATGTGTACATTACATCCCTTTATTGTGTAGTATATGTGTGCACCATGCCATGAAAGGTGTATTACAAAAATGATGTCTAAACGGCTCACTAGCTTAAATATACTTGGATTATATTTACATTTGGGTTCGACCGAGGGATATTAAAAATGTCCTGCTATAAGAGAAGTATGTGGCTCCCTGATTACATGGACTCTTTCACTTTCTGGAATGCATAATTTTCCCAAATGATACAAAATTTTGACTTTAATATGATAATTCAATTCTTCTGCTCTTTTACCATGACTTAAAGTTACATAGACTTCCTTAAAATCTTTGTCCTCGACATATTGTTCAATGTAACTTTCATGAGTAATTTAAATTATGCTTAAGGATTGTAGAAATTGTACTAGGAGGCCTAGATAACATATCAACTTTATTATGAATGCCCTTTTTATATCTGATGACCAAATGAAATTGCTGCAAAAACCCCATCCATCTAAAATTCCTTGATTGTTGTAGCTTAGTTTGTGATTGTAGATACTGTAATGGTTGACGATCAGTATGTATTATTGTTTCTTTTCCCATTAATTAATGTTTCCACTTTTTAACACTTTGTAATAGAGCATTCAATTCTTTATCATAGGTTGGATAGTTAATTACTATTGTAGTGAAGGTCTCAGAATGATAGCATATGGGCTTTCGGTGTTGCATCAGCACTGCCCCCATGACATAGTCACTTGCATTGGTTTCAATTTCAAAAGACTGTTGGAGATCTGGCAATGCTAGAACGGGAGTTGTACTAATATTCACGAGATCTGGCAATGCTAGAACGGGAGTTGTACTAATATTCACTTTCAAAGTATTGAAATCATTTTGTTGGCTTCCTCCCCACTAGAATCCTCTTTTCACACTTATCAATGCATGTAGAGGTGCTACAATCAGAGATAAGTTTGCAATAAACGTCCTCCAATATTGCGTTGCCCCCATGAAGCTTATTACTTCAGATACATTTGTAGGCTTTGGCCAATTTACAATGACCTCAAGTTTAGAGGGATCAATCTTTATCTCTCCACCCCCTACAATGTAACCCAAATGTACAAGAGATGTTTTGCCAAATTCACCTTTTGACAATTTTACAAAAAGTTTCTCTCTTTGCAACACTGAAAGTATATGCCTAACATGTTGGACATGCTCTTCCCTAGTCCTACTGAAAATAAGAATATCATCTAAGTAGACTATTACAAACTCATCAATGAATGGCCTGAATACATCATTCATAACCTACATAAAAGTAGCAGGTGTGTTAGTAAGCCCAAATGGCATCACTAACTATTCAAACAATCCCTGTTTTGTTTTAAAAGCAGTTTTCCATATATCCTATTTAGCAACCTTGACCTGATGGTAACCACTTCTTAAGTATAACTTAGTAAAATAAACTGCATGTTTCAATTGATCTAATAAATCATCAATGCGAGGCAAAGGGTAACGATTTTTTACCGTGATTTTGTTCAAGGCTCGAAAATCCACACACATGTACCATGTGCCATCTTTCTTTGGCACCAAGATGATAGGTGACCCACATGGAGAAGCACTTGGTCTGATGACCCC
Source organism: Picea engelmannii (assembly GCA_009831015.1). NCBI lineage: Eukaryota > Viridiplantae > Streptophyta > Pinopsida > Pinales > Pinaceae > Picea > Picea engelmannii. Next base: position 1,125,594 of record ML780110.1, read on the forward strand.
CTGTTCAACCAGATCTTGTACATGTTTCTTTATCTCTACATTTTCCAAAACTGATAACCTGTACATTCCAATGTTCCTGCTGCAACAAAATCTCATGTTCAACTTGTCTCTTTAGAGGTAATCCTTTCGGGACTTGAAATATCTCATCATAGTCAGAAACAATTCTAACTAAATCATATTTCAACTTTATATCACAATATTTGAAAGTATCAATTATAATAGTGTCTTTATCTTTTACAACCATTAATATATATCTCTTATTTGCATTTACAATTCTCTTCATTTTCCCTGAGTTCATTAGTGATAGATTCAACTTCTTTTCCATCTTTAGTTAATTGATACTTATTGTCTCACGGTAGAATATTTCCTTTATATCATACAAATATGGACTCCCGAGTACAATACCACATATATCTAGTGGAACCACATCCAACTCAACCTCATCTATAAATTGTGAATTGATAGAAAACTTTAGGACACATTGTCTATCCACTTGAAATTGATTATCATTATGAATCCATCCTAAGGGGTATGGTTTCTTATGAGGTTTAGTGATTAATCCTAACTTTTTAACAATTGTATCTGATATCAAATTTACTTGTGAGCCACTGTCAAATAGAGTATCAATTTGTGTATGTTTGTAAATTACTCTTATCTGAAAAAGTTATGTTTGTTTGACCTCATAAACTTCATTATCAACTTTTAAAGACTGAATTGAAGAAATTGTAGTAGCTTACCTTTGATTCCTGTGACTGTGACCTTTGTCTCATCTCTCGAATCTGACCCCAAATCTATTTGAGTTGTTGTAGTAATCTTTGGTTTTCCTTTATTCCCAAACTTTGTTGGTTTCAAATTTGGGTGAAGGATCCAACAACGATCCTCACTATGGCCTTCTTTATTACAATGAATGCATGTAGGTTTTTCCTTCTTCACTGTATTAGTTTTCTTCCCTTTGAACTTCTCTTTACCCTTGCCTTTGAATTTTCCTTCAGTAGGTTTAAATGGTTTTAAAAAATCAACATTTACATTCTTGCCTCTAGATTCAAGATGAGTCGCTTGCACACACACCTCATCTAAACTAGTTGGATTAAACATAAGAATGGTATGTCGCAAATAACTATGCAAACCACCTATATACTTAAGAAATGTCTCTTGAGTATCCAATGGTATTCCCAACAATAAATCTATTTTTTGAAACTCATCTGTATAACTTTGAACAGATTGTCCTTTTAACTGTCTAAAGTTCATCCATGACATAATAGCTTGTTGCATGTAAGCTAGAGGATAAAATTTCTTTCGTAAAGCGGATGTAAAATCAATCCATTAAGAGAGAGTATTACCAAACTTTTTAAGATCTTGTTTTGTCCTACTTTCCCACCACACAAGGGCGTTTCCTCCCATCTTGAGACTAGTAAGATGGATCATAGTCTCCTCGTCTATGATTTTTTGTATCCTGCATTACACTTCAATTTGTCTTACTCAATTATCTAACTTTTCCACATTTAGTTCTCCATCATACAAAGGCAACTCAAAATTAACATCAAGTTTTAACAAAGGCATATTAGACTTATGCTTATGTGTTTGTTTTTGAATGGTAGATGTTGTAGAATGAGAACTAGCATTTGAAGTAGAACTTGAAGAAGAAGGAGAAGATGGTGTTGAAGGTGGTGTAGGAGGAGGCTTTGAAGATTCTCCTTTTGCTTTACTTTTTCCCTTCATTAAAATTTCTCCCAAAACTAGTTTCTTTCTCTCCAAGAAATCCTCATATAACACTTTGACCATTTCTGACATGGAGAAAAGTCCATCTTCGAGCTTCTTGGTTGGTGGAGAAAGTTCTCCTTCTGAAGCTGTTCTTTTCTTCCTCATAAATCATTCTATCTCAAGAATGAATTCAGCCAATGATCCTTCTCCTCTTCGAGATTTCGATCTTGTGAGCATCCAATCCTACACTTGCTAAACCTTCCAAAACAACCAAAATCTCTAATACCAAAATACTTGATCCAAAAATGGAAGGAATTATTAACAAATTGACATTAACAAGATGCTAATGAATGATTAAAGAGTTCATCCATCAATAACCATGTTGCAAATAAGATACGTGAACAACAATAAGAAAGATACAAAGACAACAAGAACTTGATAACGGATTTCACCAATATGTGGCTACGTCTCTGGGCCCGCTTCCAAGTGGAGGGCCTCTTTATTGATATTCAAATGCTCAATTTCTCTTTACAATGGCTCCTTGTTGTTACAAATAGGATTTTGATCTATTTTGAAAGACCTCCTTATGCATATGCACACATGCTTCTACAAACTCCTCTCAAAACATGACAAAATGCCCCTCAAAACATGAGAAATGGGCCAAAAACTCCAACTCTTCTTTACATTCCCTGCATAAAAAGTACCCTCTCAAGCTCAATAAGCCCAGTTTATATATTTTTTAGGGTTAGTTGGGGAATCCCAACTTCTCACAAAGATCTGGCCTCTTTTTTGGATCAAATCCCCCTCCAAATGGCCAAGAAATCTCCAAAAATGCCCAATCTGAGCCAAACTATAGGCAAAATACCCACCTGTGTAACAAAAAATCAAAAATAGCCCCTTAGGGTTGGGTGCACACTCCAGAATAGGGTCACATGGTGTAAAAATTCTAACCTCCATCCCCTAAGGTTTGTGCACTAGCCCTTAGCCCACAAACAATGGTCATATGTTGCAAGGTGATACAACCGCACCCTAAAGGTGCACCCAAAACATGGTTACCGCCCCCGAATATATGGCGGGAAGGAGATTAGCATATGTGTGCTTGATTTGGAGTGTATCTAGGAAGTAGTGGAGTTCCCCCTTAAAACTATGGTCATATATAATCATAAGTCCACGGGTTCGGACTAGGCCCCATCCCCCTTCCGCCTTGGATTTAACATAAACAACACTTTAAATATTTTTAAATGGACTTGTAATAACAAGCCCCACCCAAGGCGCATTGGCTATTCGACCTTCCCCAAGGAATTTCTCCTAGAAAATTTCATGGGGTTGAATCCCATGAGCTCCAAAAATTGTTACCAACCATCAAATGATAGGGAGCCACATGGAAACCCATGCCTGGGCCACGTGGCACCGTTTAATTTGCCCGAGAATGTGCCACTTGTCAATATCTGATTGGATCATTGTCATCTGCCTAGTCAGTCTATTGTGTTGCCACGTGTCTCAATTCTATGTCAGCATGATGATGTCATGTTGACGTCAACATTGACTTTTTTTGCATGTTGACTTGTCGACTTTTTACCTGTTTGGGAAAATGATCAGAGTGTGATAACTCTCGCATACAGTGTCAGTTTGAGGAAGTAAATATATGGCCAGAATCAGCACAACGAGCCTGTCGCAATGGAATTGGTTTCATCCAATTCTGAGAACTTTTGTTTTTGAGCATTTTCTGGACCTGGGGAGCCTCCTGGATCATCCTTCCAGTTGCAACTGGAAAAAAAGGAAGTTTGTTCTTCCAATGAATGTAATTATTCAAGACATATAAGAAAAAGCATTATGTGGTTTTCTCTCACTTTGGGTTTCCATGTAAAAACACGGGTGTATTGTGTATGTGTACGATTGTTCATTTGTTCATTGTTTATTTACTCTACAAATATTGGATGATAATGCTACGTTGATATAACACTTGAATTATATGGTTAAAAAGGATTAGATTTCTCTATTACTTATTCACCCCCCTTCTCAGTAATCCAACAATTGGTATCAGAGCCGATTCCTTCAGGAAACAGTTTAACCAGTGGAAGGAGATCATGGATTATTCTGAGAATGGAGTACCAATGTTTAATGGTCAGAATGGTTTTAAGTATGATATGTGGAGCAAAAGGAAAAAAGTATTTTTACAGGCATAGAGACATTATATTTGGCTATCAGTTGTTACAAGATATGATAGTTCAAAAAGGGAAAAGATTGGAGCCAAGAAGGAATTGAAGAAGAATAACAAAATAGCAATGGATTTCATCTGGGAAGGATTACCTAATTTGATAAGAGAAAAGGTTGGTAAATTTTCATCATCCAATGAACTTTGGGATAAATTACATGAAATATATTCTTCACCCATCACAAATTCATAAAATTCCAAAGAATATGCAAATATAGAACAAGAAGAAAGATGATCATTATGTCAGACAAATTCAAAAGAGGAAGAGTATGAAGAAGCATAAGTTGATTGCAGAGAAAAATTGATCAGTGCAATTAAATATATAAAGAAAGAAAGAGAAGAAAACAAGTCATTCAAGAAAGAATTGATGAAGAAAAATGAAAGTGTTCAAGGTTCCGAAAAATATCAGCAAGTCATCAAGAATTTAAGAGCTCAACTAGAAGAGGCCAGAAGAATTGAAGAAACTCTAGAATATCAAAAGAAATGTTTAGAAGCCAACATAGCAGCACAAAAGGAAGAAGCAGAAAAGAGAGAAAAGATATGGATGGATCATCTCAAGGAAAGAACCAATGAATTAAACCAACTTGAGGAAGAGCTTGTTCAAGAAGAGAGAAGACTGGAAGAAGAAATAATTACATTGAAAATCCAACTTGAAGAAGAAAAGAGAACAGAAGAGGTCATGAAGTCTCAGTTAATAAAGAAAGAAGAAGAGGTTGATAATATTGAAGAATAAGTTGTCACACTAAGAGTCAAAATTGTCAAGCTCAACAAGAACATTGAAGAGATAGAAACATCCACTTCAGTTGTAGAAAATGAAGAGAAGCACTCTATGTTGCTAGAAAAGAAGAATGAAGAAAATAGAAAGAGTTATGCAGAAGTATTCAAAGGAAGGAATCATGGTCAACCAAAATCTCAGAAACTAATAAAGATACATCTTCAATATGACCATTCGTGTTCAAGCCACAAAGAAGCTTCAATCGTGATCATGATCAGTCGAGGCAGAAATTCAGAAGGACTACACCAGAAAGAAGATCATTCACTCCCAGGTATGCAAATTTATTTTATGGTCATTGTTTTTATTGTACTAACTTTGGACATAAGGTTGAAGATTGCAGGTATTATAAAAGAAATTTTCAAGCAAGAAATGCCTATGTGGCCCCACGTAACATTGAATGTTACAAATGTCATAACTATGGACACATAGCTAGTGATTGTAGAAGCATGATCGATACTTCCATGAAAGAGAACACTGATATCAGATGTAAGAAAGTGTGGACAAGAAAACATGAAGAGAAGGTGAACAAAGACCAGGCCCCAGAGATCACAATACTAGCAATAAAACGAGATGAAGAAAATTCTACAGAGAAAAAGAAAGATGTCAGATACAGAAAGGTTTGGAAAATAAGTGAAAGAAAAGAAGGATGGGTAAATAAGGAACAGGTTCAAGAGATTGTACTTTCAAGAATTGTAGTGAAAGTTGAATCCACATACAGAAAGAAAGAAGTCAGAGCTCAGAGATATGATGAATCTACCAATGAAGATGAGGATGAATACACATCATATCAGGAATTGTTCTGAGCCATTTAGCTTAGAGACTCTCGAGTAATATCAATATTAGACAGGGGGAGTTTATGCGATAGTTGTGATAAACCAAAGAACCATCCTTCGAGCAACTTGAAGAGTTTGAGAAGACATATCTAGAGCAGTTAGTTAGCAGAAGTACAGTTTGGTAGATTAATCAAGACTTCATGATAGTATAGTGATAAATGGGTCAGCATTATGGAAAGTGGCGCAAGTAGAGTCTTGGATAGTATGGACAGAGATGGATTCGTAATAATAATTAGTAGGTTTGGAAATATATATGAAAGTGGACGAGAGCATGGATTCATATATTGGTTCAGAGAGTGGTTCAGAGACAAAGGAACATTATCATAATGGATGATAATTACACAGGAAATGTCTTGAACAATGCTAATGGATTCCAAATTGATAGATATTTTGTGGACACATGCATTTCATACAACAGTTCACATTCAAAATAGAGTAATGCTCAGAAACAACAATGACAAAACTCCCTACGAACTATGGAAAAGAAGCGCAAACAACAACCTCTACATCAAGGTAACTCAAGGTAGTATTTTATTAATTGAAATTTATGTTGATGTTATTGTTTTGAAAGTAATAATGATAGGTTAAGCCAAAAATTTGCAAAGGATATACAGAATGAATTTGAAATGTCATTACTTGGAGAACTATCCTTCTTTTTGGGTCTTTAGATATGTCAAAGCAACCAAGGAATTTTTATTTCCCAAACTAAGTATATCAGAGAAATGCTAAAGAGGTTCGGAATGGAAGATTGTAAACTAGTTACCACTCCTATACAAACTTGTTGCAAGTTGAGAAAAGGTGATGATTCAAAGTCTACAAACCATAGGAAATACAGGTCAATGATTGGTAGCTTACTGTATGTGACATCATCTAGACTAGATGTAATGCAAGCAGTTGGACAGGTGGCACAATTTCAAGAAGCACCAAAGGAATCACATGTATTAGTAGTGAAGAGGATTTTTAGATATCTCAAAGGAACATAAGAGTTTGGATTATGGTATCCAAAAAGAAAGGATCTATCACTTATTGCCTACACAGATGCATATTGGGTAGGTTTCATTGATGATCGATGAAGCACTAGTGGAGCAACGTTCTACTTGGGTGAGTTTTTAGTATCATGTTTAAGAAAGAAACAATCATCAATATCCTTATCTACAACCGAAGTAGAGTATATTGCAGCAACAACATGTTGTACATAGGTTTTATGGATGAAACAAACTCTGACAGATATACAGGTTGAGTATGATGAGCCCATTACAATCTATTGTGATAATACAAGCGCCATCAGTATCTAAAATAACCTAGTGATGCACTCCAAGATGAAGCACATTCCAATAAAGTATCACTTTCTATGGGAACAGGTTGCAAAGAATAACATCAAAGTTGAATATATGGGCACAAAAGAACAAGTGGCAGACATCTTTACAAAACTGCTTCCACGGGAAGCCTTTGAGTATCTTCACCAGAGACTAGGAGTAATTTCTACTCCAAAATCAATCCTTTTGAATGCTTATCTTATATGTCTTATATGTACACGAGGAAGCACCATAAATAGGAAAATTCAGGTTGGGAGATTAGTTTCAGGAAGAGTTATGTTAGTGGGAATAGCCTCGGATGGAAAGATACATTTTCTATTGATGACAAAGGGAGAGAGATTTATCAGATGAAAAGGTAAATTCTTGGAGAGAGAGCACAAAGGAATGTTTCCAGGGAGAGCGATTGTCATAAGGGAAGAATGAGCGATATGACTTCAAAGTGATACCCTTTTTCAAAGGGGGAGATATTATTCATATGAAGGGAGAGAGAGTAATCACGGGCTTATAAACACAAAGAAAAATAAAAGGCATGTAGACAAGGGGAGCAGCCCAAATGAGAGTTCAGTTAGGGGGATCAGCCCCAAAGGGAGATACCCTTTTCCATTGATGTCAAAGGGGGAGAGATAGAAACATTCATATAAGCATGAATGCTATCATGAATAAGTGTTTCCATCAATGTTGGTGTTGCCATCAATGTCAAAGGGGGATATTGTCAGATAGTTGACTTAGGTTGATGGACAGTTGGTATGTATTGTTGGTTTTCATTGATGTCAACCATTGGAGAGTGATATTGTATATTGATTTCAACCCTTAGTGATTGATTTCAACCCTTGGAGAAAGTCTGGTACCGAATTCCGGTAGCACAAAGGTTTGGGTAATGTACCCAAGTTTGTTTGATGTATAATGGTATAAGTTCTAATATATTTGAAGGTAATACTATTCTATATGGGTAGTTTGTTTCATTCCATTTCTGGTGGTATGTGGAACGTCACATAACTCCTCACGGTTAGAGAGTTATGGCCATGTGAAGTTGGAGAACCCAAGTTTGGGTAATGGACCCAAGTTTGTTTGATGGATAATGGTATGAGTTTTGATATATTTGCAGGTAGTACTATTCTATATTGATATTACATGGCATTCCATTTCCATTGGTATGTGGAACGTCACATAACTCCTCATGGTTAGAGAGTTATGGCCATGTGAAGTTGGAGAACCCTCATGAGTCATCTAGAAGCCCCAAAAGGTCAAAGTAGTCAATGTGGTTTAAGATATTTTTAGAAGGTAAATGATAACTTGAAGTGATGAGTTTAATATAATTCAAAGTGAATACAAAACAAATTATTTAAATAATAAATTTAATCCAAAAATTACTAAGTTGGCATGTGGTTAGAAGTGGGTTAGCCCTAAAATAAGGAAAGTGGTTTAAGATGGTTAGAAGGTAACTCCTTGAGGTAAAGTGAAGTTATGAGTGTACTATAAGTCAAATTGGATACAAAATAAATTATTTAAATAATAAATTTAATGGATAAATTACTAATTGGACAAGTGGTTAGAAGTACAAGATGATTCCAAATGAAAATGTCTCCTTGGTATATATAGGAGACTAGGAGGTATAATTACAACTAATGGATTAAAGCCGGCATAAATAAAATAACATTACTAATGTAATATGCCCCAATTAAGGGGTAATGAGCCAATATCAGGGCTTAACATGCCACTCCCCTTGAGACAAGTGGTGTCTACAACGCTTGAGTAACTCTGGATGCTTCTATATAAAAGACTCATCTTCCCAAGTGGAATCTCCAGCCAGTGGTTTCCTCCATTTAATGAGATACCCTTAAATGAATCTATTCCTCAGCTGGAGAATTCTTGTGTCAGTGATGGATTTAGGCTCCAATATTATTTTTCCTTCCTCATCAAGTTCTGGAAATATAGTTTGAACTGGGATCTTGTCGCCTATAACCTTATTTAAGCATGAAACATGAAAAATTGGGTGTACTCGTGAATATGCAGGCAACTCCAATTTGTATGCCATAGTACCAATCTCTTGCAACACCTTATAAGGACCATATTACTTTGGTGATAATTTATTATCCTTCTTGGCTTTCTTGAGGGGCATCTATTCGTATGGTTGTAGTCTTAAAAACACCCAATCCCCTACTTCAAAACTTATTTCACTACGATGTTGATATGCTTGTTGTTTCATGTGATTTTGTGCCATGGTCAGGTTGTCCTTTAAGATTTGTAGAACTTGTTGTTGATGCTCGATGTGATCTTCCACTGCTTGAACCTTATATTTTTCTTTTAGAGAAGAAGCGATGGAAGGAGGGTGATATCCATAGAGTGCTATAAATGGTGTCATTTTTGTTGCAGTATGAAAGGAAGTGTTATACCACCATTCTGCCAAGGGTAACCATTTGAACCATTGTGTTTGTTTATCAGAGACAAAGCAATGAAGGTATCCTTACAGACATTTTTTCACTATCTCGGTTTGTCCATCATATGGGGGATGATAGGATGAGCTATGA
>ML780110.1:1147890-1164019 GCA_009831015.1 Picea engelmannii
ATGAGACCACTTGTCTAACAATATTTTTTCAAATTCTACATTGGAAAGTCTCATCATCTCCTGATAATCAAGCGATTTCCACCAAATGGCAGCATCACCTTGCAATTTGAGAGCTACCCAATGGTGCCAAGTATCTCCCCATGCTGATTTTCTTTCTTTAATGAATGATTCAATACTAGGGCCATCACATTTCCCTGTAAAAATACATCTTGCTATGAAAAAAACCCCAAAAATAGATCAATAAGTTATTCCTCTTACATTTATTATATCTAATTACCATAGTGGGCCTTATTTAATAATATAGTGGACCTAGTCCACCTTACATTGAATGACCTCCACTATTATCACTATGGGCCCTCTGGGCCCCCCCCACTACCTCTCTAGCTACCTTACAGATGATCACAAAGATGTCAGTTTACCAGAGATCATGAAAGAAAAACAGTGCATAGATACAAGAATTGGAGACTTCGACATAGACTGTATCTTGGATGAAGAAACACAAGTGAATATTATGACAGAAAACACTTAGGAATTTTTGGGAAAGCCTACTATAGTATCTTCATTAGGAACAATAGGTTTATTCAAAGGAAAGATGATAACCTTATGTGGAAGAGTTACTAATGTACCTGTTATTATTCATGGAACATCGACTGAAGAGGAATTTGAAGTCATTAAGTTTGTTGAGAACAACGCCCCTTTCCCTCTTTTGTTAGGAAAGACTTGGATTGAGAAAGATCAGATTAGAAGGAAACCAAAGGAAGCAGTTAAAGAAAATAAAAATCAAGAACTAATGGATTTCATAGCTAGAAAAATAGATCGACTGATAGAAGAACAAAAAGTTAAGTCGAAGAAACCGAAGGCAAGAGAATTAGTTGTCGAAGTTGAAAAAACACAAGAAGGTTTGAAGAAACTATCCATGCAAGAAGAAAGTATACCCATCCAGGAAGTGATAAGGGAAGGAATATTAACTTCGAACCCTTTGGAAGTACAACAACACTGTGAAGTCTCTAAGAATAAGAATGGAAAGAGGAATCCAGAAATAGTTAGCGAGATTCAGATCACAGGAAAGAAGGGAAGGAAGCTCAGTAAGAAGAAATCCAAGATGGAAAAACTACAGGAAGTTACAGAGAACAAATGGAATACTTTGCAGAAGGTAGGCTTGCAGGCTTTGAACCTCATCAGAACATCAGAACCGTATAGAATGGGACTTAGCCTCGACGAAGCTATATGACCATTGGAGGTGCCCTGACTATTAGAACGATGCTCCAGAATGGCTAGGAAACGCATTTATGGGTGAATAGACCGCGTTTGGGACGTTGATACCACTCCATAATGGACATATTCACATTGATGGAAGCATTCCTTCCCGTTAGAAGAATCAGTTACACTGCTCGCTTATTTAACCCATCTGACATTGCGTCAGGACCACTTTTGGCTACCTGTGATTATTTGAGACAAGAAGAGAAGTGCTTGTGTGTCGAGCCATGCTATCATAAATTGATGTATGTTTTCCTACCCCACTATCCATTCACCTACCTCGACCTATTTGTTAACAATGATAATTTTGGCCAAGCGCATTGAGCTAAAGAAGTCCATCGAAGAGGTTATGAAGAAGTTTATGGCTGATAAAGCTATGTCTAAAGGAATACAGGCATCGTCGACTAGGGGACTGCAGGCTTCCGCTTCAACTCGATGACGTTCGGTCTATACTAACCCCACAACCAAGAAGTGAATTAAGCATCGTGATGATCTGTCTAATGTGAAGCAGATCCCGTCGATCTTACCTAATTATATCCCATTGTTGGCTGGTGCAGTTAACCGCGACAACAATCCATGTGAATTTGAGTACACATTAATCACCACATACATTCTGAAGGGAATACGCGTAGTGAGAAGTCAGTTGGGACAGATCCTGCTACTGAAGAACATCGATTTCAACCTTGGAGACAAAAATAACTATTCCATCATCGCACCTCATAGATATTTAACAAAGACCACTGGGAAGAAGCCTCTCATCATCATCCGGGCATGGATAAAGAAGTTGGTGCGGTCCACGATACTTAATGTGATTAATATTCCTCATTTTGGCAGAAATTAGGAGGTTAACTCTTGCGTTAAAATCCTCTTGTCATTCTATCATGGTGGATACCTTTGGCTCGACAGGAAAATTATTGTGGATTCGGTGTTGATCCACCTAATTATAGAATTGAGCATCCAGGGACCCAACTCTTAGCAGTTCTACCCAGAGAAGACCTCAGATCGCTCCCTAGCATAGCGCATAAAGGAGGCATATGGAAAAGTTGAGAAGGGAAAGTGAGGCTACAAGGTAGCCTCTATCTAGGACGGTGCAATGCACCTCACTTACCAACTCATAGCTAGCAATATTGTAAGAAAGAATCACCCTACACAGGTCATCAGGTTCGTGGTATACCTCACAGGAAAATGCATGGAGGGGATGTAGATGAATTGGGTGAGTTACCTCATCAATGAGATTCAGAAAGACTTCCACAAAGCGTAGGATTAGGGATATGAGTTTAGTTGGCTACTTGTGTTGATTGCATTTGTCGCTTGGAAAATGACGGAAGGATCTACCTTCCCGGAGATTGAACCTTCGTAGTCATTTTTCATGAGGTTCTCAACCTTATGGTATACGAATGACATGTCGAAGCAATGGAAGTTGAAACCAGTGTTCCATGCCTACTATCAGCAACTAAAACTTTCCATTGAGTCATTCCCGTGCATGACACCACACACATTGCACCAGTACATACCACTTGCTAAGTTTCGTGCAGATCCACATTTTATTTATATCACTGCGTGCAGGGATGAGAGAAAGGAAGATTTATGGTATTACTATAATTTGACTGACGAAGACATGGAGAAGATCACAAATGAGTGGTTGGAGGAGTTCCTTGTACTGATTGATGATGCAAAACTCTCCAACCCCAACATCATAGGAAGCCCCTTGGTCACCCGGTTCGAGCATGCAGGACAGTCAAGTGCAAAGAAGAAAAATAAAAAGGAGGAAGTTCATAACATAGAGACTGATGAGGAGGACAGTGCCTCAAAAGAAAGTGGACTTGGCTCACCTGCAGGAGGAGGATGATGAGATGAAGTAAATAAATAAGTAGGAGGGAAAGAAGGAGAAAACAAAGGAGAAGGTGAAGCTACACCGCCGAAGGATCCCCCTACCGAGGCAGAAACATCGAAAAAAAGGAATGTTTCTCTGCATAAACCCTCAGCAAGAAAGAAGACTTGTGCCAGTAAGCCCCAGCTAGAGGCTACGCTCACAGAGGATGATATTGGTATAGTCCACGAAGTGATGGAGGACGTGTATGAATATCTCTTGCAGAGATATGGAGCAAATTAGGAAGAGTTGTATGTAAAGGTTGAGAAGGAGCTGAAGGAGATATAGTGAGCTATTCAAGTTATTTCTGTAGTATCTATTTCACCTTCCTCGTTAGAGACTGCAGAGTTGGGGGATAAACCGGCCCAACTTCGAAGACCTGCAGATCCAACAGAGGCTCGAATTCAGCAATTCAAAGAAGAGAAGGAGAAGGCTACAGAAGCCCTGAAGAAAGAGAAAGAGGAAGTCTTAGAGAAACTATGAGTTGCACGATACTGTGTAACTTCTTATGAAAATGAGAGAGATGAGTTTTGGGCAATGCTCGAGGAAGACAAATCAAAGATACAGAGGGAGAAGGACCAGCTATTCACAGAGCAGATTGCAGTCAAAGAAGCGGTGAGAAAAGCACTTTGCTCTATGTCAGGCTTGGCACAGGAAGAACATGAATCAGTTGAGGTTCAAGTGATGAAGCGCGTTGAGGCCATCCAGCATCTTCAAGCAAGGATAACAGAGTTGGAGATTCAAGTAGTACCGATCACTTCGCAGTAAGTGCACGACCAGAGGGAGGAATCCGATAAGAGTGCAATCGGAAGGATCAGAGCCCTTGCCTTAGAATGCAAACAACTGAGTGACAGAAGTGTGTAGACTTATGAACACCTCATAGAAGATCCAAAGCTGAGGAAATTGGAAGCACAACTACAGGAGGTGTAGAAGTAGGAACTGTCAGTACAGGTGCAAATGAATTTATTCACTGCAGTCGAGAGAATGAAGAAATCACAGGAACAGAGCGCAGTCCAGCAAAAGATCACTACCATCCAAGGAAGAGTAATGGAATTCACACAGAGGCTATAATCAGTGCAAGAGGAAGCTTGTGCGATGTTTGAAGAGATTGAAGGAAAAGGGTCACAACTGGACCAAGTGGTTGCGATAGTGGAACAGCACCTGGAAGGTCCTGTTACAAAGAAAATGATCTAGGAGTTCGATGAGTAGGAATCTCAGGTGAAGCAACAAGTTGAGGCAACTTGAGCTAATCTCGAGGCATTTGAAGTAGTACTACCCAAATTTGAGTGACTCGGGACGAGTCATAGGTGAGTGTTGGGGGCATGTTGGCCCTCGACAAGGTTTTGAGGAAACATTGGTCAGGTTTGACCACCTTTTTGGACTTCAACAGGTTGGTCAAAGATGGAGTGCATAGGCAAAGCTGAGATCGCGGGATCTCACTTGATTTGTGGACCTAGCATGGGGTTCTTAGGGTTTTGTAACAGGTTATGGGATGTCGGCCCATGGGTTTACCCATGATTAGGCCTTTTTGTAAATGTAAAAGTATAAATAAGAAATAATGTAATGTATTGGGGGGTGTGTAATTAGATAAGTGAAAGGCTAAGTGTAAGTATTTTTGGGTCGCTTAGTGCAACAGACTGTGTATGTAAGGCTCTGTGCTTAGTAAAGGAGTTGGCTATGTGCCTTGACTTAATTTTGGGAAGGTGGATCTGGTGCTTAGTGCATAGTTCAAATGTCTCATGTGAATCTTGGCTCTATGGCTTGGTGCACAAGAGCAAAAGAATGTAAGAGATTTGAGACTAATAAAGAAGAAGAAGTCGGTGGTGCACGTAGCCCCACGTTGGGGTGAACCACGTAGATCATGTCTTGATGGTTTTCTTTGTGCTATGATGTTTATGCTGTGAATCTGCTTAGTGCATTGATTTTTATGTATGATAGATAGATCTATAAATGCTTAGTGATTTATTCATGTTGAATATGCTAGATTGAACTTATGATGCTAAGTGCGATGTGTATTTGGTCATTGTTACTGCGTTGATCTATCCTTAGGCTTTGTTCTGCGATGTGAATCAAGATGATAAACTAATGCATGTTGTTTTTAAATACTCTGCGAAGTAATTATAATCACATATATGTGTCCCATCTTGGTTACAGAGACCTGAGTCCTGTAACCCCCCTTGTCTATACCTCGGGTGAGACTTTGCCTACTTCGGAGGTGTTGCCAAAAGGACTGGTAGTTAGGGTTTTGTTGGTGCGTTGTTGAAGACTTGAACCCTGGGTATGCCCCTTGTGCCAATAGATGTCGAGGGTTTTTCATACAATTTATCCAATGCATCCATAAGCTCCTTCGTTGTCTTTTATTTTGAAATATTGAAAGCCACCAATGCTTCCAGGCTCAACCATATCGTTGCTAGTGCCTTTCTTTCAAGAACTTCCCATTCTTCATCCTTCATGGTCATTTTCTTCTTTTCTATTCCACCCAATGGTAGGAATAGATCCTTCTGATATTAATAATTTTCCATCTGCATCTTCCATAACTATTATTTTTGGCTATTAATTTTTTCGACCCTAAACTTTTCATCTTCCACCATTACTCCCACTCAAACCAGGAACCCTCTTTTCATCGAGTTACCTTTTTCTTTTATACTAGTTGTTAGAAAAACAGGATCTCAAAGCAATAAAATAAAACAAATGTGAAAATAAAACATAGAAGATACATAATACAATAGAGACACAAATATATGTGGTTCACCCAGTGTGGGCTATGTCCACCGGAGAAATTAGCAGGTCCTTCCTTTTTCTTATCCATCAAAATGAAGGGATACAACCTACAACACACTTGTTGTAACTTCCTCTTCTTTCTCTCACAATATCCTCTCTCAGTATACAATATTTATGATGATACACTGCCATAATATAATTCCCTCATAAGAGAGGGTTTCCTTCTAAGGAAAAAAACCCTAAAATAACTTCAACCGACAGATCTAAGACATTTTAATGAACGGTCCAGATTGACTACAAAATTACAATATTTTACAAGGCAAATTTTCCCAAAAATTTGCTTTGGAGGTGCTTCCCCCGAATCCCCCGCCAGGGGGGCTAAAAGAATTGGCGTTGCCCCTGTACCCCCCTGGCAACAGTTATTGGGTGAAAATCCCCCCCTTTTATAGCAATATTTTCCTCACCCTAATAAAATTTTCTCAGAAGGCCTTTTTCCATTTCCCTATGCAGACTTGAAGTCCCTTTTTGCAGTTCCCGGAGCTAAAAATAATATTTTTCCACATATGCATTCCCTAACAGTTATATAGCATGTGTATATGCAGGTTGCACCATTACAACCCACGTACATCAGGTTTTGTGCCCAAATTAAAAAATGGTGTCGGGTTGATCCAGTTGGCTATTGGTGGCCACCCACCTATTCCAACTAGCTCCTCTTGTCCATTTTTATTTCGACGCGTTATTTTGTACTTCTTTGTAATTGTCGGTTCTACACTTTTGGGGTTGTCTAAAAAACTACACATATTCCAGGTGGATATTGATGGCCTCGCACCTAATCCAACTGGCTTATTTTGTATGTTTTCATGTCATCACATCTTGTTGTACTTCCATGGCCATTTTGGAGGCCTAAACAGTGTTTTTTTGGCTCACCATAGTCAAACTGTAAACTGAGTTAGATTTTTATGTTGGAATGTGTATTTATTTGAAATACCTTTCCAATGGGCTATCACGCACCTAAAACAAAGGTCGTATGCAAAATTTACAACCTCGGGAAGTTGAGGTACCAACTTACCCATAGGGGCCTACATGAATGTTGACGTTTCACCTCCTAGGGTTAGGTTTTTGGATGTCTAGGGTTTTTGAATTCATGAGTAATATTAAAAAGGCCTCTAGAGCCTCATTTTGATTCATTCTATTCAGACGAATGGGTGTAGTAGCGACATCTCTTCTCAGAGATAGCTACCACCATTCGAGAAAGTGTTTCAGTTCTACATTTTTACAGTTTCATCCTATTTCATTATTCAATAGAAGATATTGTTCACTGGATATCTGTGGTATTCTTCATATCTCTGTGTTTATTGTATTCAGTTTGTTAATCAATTAGTTCCGCTCCTAAATCTGGATCACGGGTTTCCATGTCACATCATGAGATCCATGATCCTTGACCTTCCATATACTGGAAACGTTCTGAATCAGCCCTTCAGTTCCATTTGAAGGCTATAAATGGGCCATATCCAATCTATGGAAAAAAGGAGAAGAGTTCAACTTTGAAAGCAAAGTTACTCTAGAGAAATTATTCACTTCATATTGAGTCTACATTGTTGGAGTTACTTCACACACACCTAGGATTTATTTTTCCTAAGGTTTTTATTTGTTCATTAGTCATAATTAGTCATTATCCAGTCTCCTATATTTTAGGAGAGAATATTCCACCTGGAGAATATTCTCTCTCAGTTCACACTTCAGTTTGACTAGTTGAGTTGAGTTTAGATGTTGCATTGGGATCATCACCATGCAACATTGGTATCATCACCATGCTAATTTGACCTTGCTTGGTGTCATCACCAAAGTGGCGCATTAGCCTTGATTCCTTGAGTTAACTCCTCACTACTTTCTATTCAGTCGGTTAACTTAAGACTGGTTGACTAGTTAAGTCAACTAGGTGGCAGTTCACTCCCGTAATTGCCTTGGGGACTAGAATAGGTGGCAGTTCACTCCCGTAACTGTTGGTGTGTGTCCAGATCACTCTATACCACCACTATGGTGACTTGGTTAACCTCAAGTCGAACTCATTGAGTTATACAGAGTATATCATGTGTAAATTATTCATTATTCATAACGGTTAATGAGAATTATTTCCATTCTTTCTCTCCTTCTTCTTCTTTTTCCAATTCTCCTTCTTTAGATATATCTATTATATGTAGGTCAACACATTTACATGGTATCAAAGCCGACAGAGTGCTAAGCAAAATCTACACCAAAGAAAATTTTACAAGTACAAAAGATTGAAGACAACGGAAAGATGGAATTCCAAAAAGAATTCATTCTTACACCTTACAACTATTTTGCATGGAAGGATAAAATAGCCATACATATCTGATCTAGAGGGTTGTATAGGTTAACCATGAATACAGATATAGAACCGACATCATCCATGGAAAAATCCAAGTACTTAAATCGCATGGATGAGCCACTCAGAACAATTTGCAGTCTTATTTCTCCCGATATCCTTTTTCATATATCTTCCTGTAAGACTCCCAATGAAGCCTGGACCATCTTGGAAGGGATATTTTGAAAATAGTATGAGATGATGGGACACATGCTGGAGGTGGATCTACTCACATTGGATCCAAAAAGATTTGAGAATATCCAAGATTTCTTTACAAAATTCAAGGATTTACTGTCGCAACTCAAAGCTTGTGGGGTTGATAAATCGAAGAAGGAGAAACAAATGGTTCTCACCATTCTCTCCAAGCTTGGACCTGAATTCTCTGTATTCGTATCCACATTCCATACTATCAGATTCGCCTCTGGATCCACCTGGAAGATGCCTTCTCTTGAGGACTTTATCGAATCCTTGACACAAGAGAAAACCAATATCATCAACATGGGTGCAATCAAAGGCCAAAGGGTGCATGCACTCACTGTGCATGATGGAAGCCACAAATATCAGAAATATAACTATAAATATAAGTGAAAATATCATGCACATACGAAGAAGGAAGGGTACACAAAACCCTTCACCGATGCCTCCGGATCCAAAGGAGAAAAGGGAAGAAAAGGAGAGAAATGTGCGTACTGTCACAAAGGATTCCATTCGGAATCTGCATGCATGCAAAAGAAAACATATCTGATGTCTCAGATACTTCATCAAAACAACCTTGGAGATCGCATCCCTGAGGCTGCAAAGAAGAAGAAGCCAGAATATCTGAATTCCAAGAAAGGCAATTCTAGCCATGCCTTGATTGCAATCAACTCCTCTCTTGATGCTTGGATCGTAGATTCAAGAGCATCACATCACATGGTTGCCTCAGAAGTAATATATTCTTCTTTGGATGAATGCAAAGTTCCTCCTATTCTTATGGGGGACAACTCTTCTATCGAAGTCACCGGCAAAGGAAGGATTGAACTCACCAACGGAAGCTTCGAGAACGTCCTGCATGTTCCCAAGATTTATGTCAACCTTCTCTCCATGCATCAGATGAAAAATTCCAGCACCAGAAAGAAATTCATATTCACACCAAATTTCTTGGACATCTACAACATGAAAACCAACTCCAGGGTTGCTACCAGTGAGGTAAATCATCAGTCTAGATTGTATACATTTTCTGAATTCATTGAACTTGATTCTGCTTTACTCCTTACTCATGCTGATGAAAGTAGTTGGATTTGGCACAAAAGGTTTGGACATTTAAATTTCAGATACATGAAAAAACTTAGCAATCATAGATTAGTTGATGGTCTACCAGACATCCATTTCTCCAAGGGAGTATGTGAGGGATGTGTTCTCGGAAAACACCCTCAAGAGAAATTCGACAAAGGAAAGTCTCAGGGAGCTTCCACACCTTTAGATATGATCCACAGTGAGCTCATGGGTCCTTTTCTGCATCCATAGATCATAAAAGTGAGGTTTGTTCTCATTTTTGTTGATGATTTCTCACATTTTATTTGGATCTACTTTCTCAGGAAAAAATCCGAGGTCTTTCAACACCTCAAAGATTTCAAAGCTTTGGTTGAGACACAGTCCGGAAAGAAGATCAAAGTCCTCTGAACTGATAACGGGGGAGATTATGTGAATCATAAGCTTCATAATATTTTCCATGAGGTAGGGATTCAGTTGCAACATACAGTTCCCTACACTATGCAGCAAAACGAAGTTGCTGAGCGGAAAAACAGATCTCTAAAGGAGATGGCATCTTACATGTTGCATGTAAATTCACTACCACATAGACTATGGGTTGAAGCACTTAACTGTGCAACATACATCCAAAATATATCTCCTCATAGATATGTCAAGGATAAGACCCCCTACGAGGCTTGGAGCGGCCTCAAACCAGAAGTGGCCCACTTTTGCATTTTTGGTTCACGTGCATGGGCCCGGATTCCCTCTGAAAAGAGGAAGGCACTTGATCCACAGAGCACTGAGTGCATTTTTGTTGGATACCCTGATGGTGTGAAGGGATATCGGCTTATTGATCTTTCCTCAGACTGACTCATCATTGAGCACAGTGTCCAATTTGAGGAAAGTGTCTTGCATGTACCTCAGCAGTCGCATGCAGACACCTTCACTCTTCCACTTGTCAGAGATGATGAGCATGCACATGTTGACTCTTCTTCAGACAAGAGTTCTGATTCATAGGACTTAGATGATTCAGATTCAGATTTAGTACAGTCAGATGCAAAGTCAGAGCATCCAAATGTAGTTGCAGAGCCAGAACAGAGGCCCAAGTGGGCACAGACTACTCTTCAGGATGGAGGGGATTTCGTTGGTGATCCAACCGATACTAGGAGGACTCGATCTGATTTCGAGGAGCCTCCTATTGCACTCACTTCCACTGAACCATTGCCTTCCAGACATCTTTTCTTGGTTCAGTCTTCAAATCCACAGTCTTATGGTGGGGTTGTTGGAAATTCCTTTTGGGAATCCACCATGCAGGAGGAGTACAACTCCCTCCTCAAGAACCAGACTTGGGATCTGGTTCCCCTTCCTTCTGGGAGGAAAATTTTCAAATTCAAATGGATCTACAGGACCAAGAGCATAGCGGATGGACAGATCAGCAGAGACAAATCCAGGCTTGTCACCAAAGGCTTTCAGTAGGTTCATGGTATTGACTATGATGAGACCTTCGCTCCAGTAGTGAAGATAGATTCCATACAATTGGCACTTTCCATTGTGGCAGCCAAGGGATGGGAAGTCCATTAGATGGACATGAAGAATGCATTTCTTCATGGTTATCTCTCTGAGGAGATCTACATGGAGCAGCCCCAGGGATTTATGAAGGACTCATCTTTGGTCTGTCGACTGAAGAAGTCACTTTATGGCCTCAAGCAGGCTCCGAGAGCATGGTATGCCAATATGGACTCCTACCTGTTGTCACAGAAATTTGTACCTTGTAAATTAGACCCGAATGTATACATGCTCAGGATGGTTGATTCAATTCTACTTTTAGTTCTATATGTTGATGATTTGTTGATCACCGGTTGCTCGACTTCAGTGATAGCTGCAGTTAAGAGGATTCTTCATGACAGGTTTTTGATGAAGGACATGGGTCCACTACACTTCTTCCTTGGACTTGAGATCAGTCAGGATGCATCAAGCATCAAACTGTCTCAAGCCAAGTATGCATGAGATCTCCTTGAGATATTTCACATGACAGACTGCAAGTCTGCTCCGACTCCTTCCTATCAGGAATCAAACTTGAGGATGGCGGGGAGACTCCACTGGTTGACAGCACACTATACAGACAGCTAGTGGGGAGCTTGTTGTATCTCACACACTCTAGACCAGACCTCTCATATGCAGTTGGCATAGTTTCCAGGTTCATGCAGGAGCCACATGAGCTACATTAGAAAGTTGCAAAGTGTATCCTTCGATATGTACAAGGCACCATCACCTTTGGGATTCATTATGGAGCAGACTCTACATTAGATCTCATTGGGTTTATTGATTCCAACTAGGTTGGCGATAGCATTGATCGCAAGTCCACATCTGGTTACTCACTCAGTCTTGGTTCCGAGCCTACCTATTGGTCAAGCAAGAAGAAAGTTGTCATTGCTCTATCTTCGGCCGAGGCAGAGTACAGAGGGGTAGTTAACATAACCATTCAGGCTATGTGGCTACAACATTTTCTCACTGAGTTGGCAATTCAGTTTCATCGGTCAATCGTCATCTGGTGTGACAACCAAAGCACTCTGAAGTTCTGCAGAGATCCAGTTCAAAGGCAACGAACGAAGCACATCGATATCCACATGCACTACATCCAGGACTTGGTACATGAGGGGATCATCAAATTACAATTCTTTCCTTTAGCAGAACAGATGTCAGACATTTTCACCAAGACCTTCATTGAGCAGAAATTCCATTCTCTGCGAGGTCGTCTTGGAGTGAAGGACACAGTTGCCTAGCAACTGTAGTTCTTTTTTACATACATTGTACCTTGAGGGGGGATTTTTCCCATGAGGTTTTCCCTCTTTCCTCACTTTATTTTCAGTGTATCTTTTGTACTTGGGTACCTAACATGGCCTCGTTGCTGGGACCCAATCTTTATTTTCACCGTAGTGATGTTCAGGGGGGGTGTTGGAGTTACTTCACACACACCTAGGATTTCTTTTTCCTAAGGTTTTTATTTGTTCATTGGTTTTTATTTGTTCATTAGTCATAATTAGTCATTATCCAGTCTCCTATATTTTAGGAGAGAATATTCCACCTAGAGAATATTCTCTTTTAGTTCACACTTCAGTTTGACTAGTTGAGTTGAGTTTAGATGTTGCATTGGGATCATCACCATGCAACATTGGGATCATCACCATGATAATTTGACCTTGGCTTGGTATCATCACCAAAGTGGTGCATTATCCTTGATTCCTTGAGTTAACTCCTCACTACTTTCTGTTCAGTCAGTTAACTGAAGACTAGTTGACTAGTTAACTCAACTAGGTAGCAGTTCACTCCCATAACTGCCTGAGAGACTATAATAGGTGGAAATAAACTTTTGTAACTATTGGTGTGTGTCCAGATCACTCTAAACCACCACTATGGTGACTTGGTTCACCTCAAGTCAAACTCATTGAGTTATAAAGAGTATATCATGTGTAAGATATTCATTATTCATAACGGTTAATGAGAATTCTTTCCATTCTTTCTCTCCTTCTTCTTCTTTTTCCAATTCTCTCTACAAATGTGGTGTTGTGCTACTTATATGTTTAGTATAATTCACTCATTAATTATCAATATAGGATTCATAATCAACAGAGTTACAAGACACCAGTAAGAAAGGTAATTTCTAATGTCACGAGTATAGAGTTAAACTAGATTATGCATGCTGGAAACAAATCAAAATAGAAAACTGCAATGCACGTTGGTTGTCTTTCACAGAGAGGCTATCCATTCCATTATGGCACATGCAAGTATGATATGGAATTGGTTTGACAGATCAACTCTGTTATCTGACCCAGAAAACTAACTATGCAATCCACACTGCTGAAAGGAAATCACACATCAATCATCAAAGCATAGCATGGGTAGTTCAATAGTCAATATGTTGGTTCTGATGTGGTTCATAATGAACTTCACTAGTTCTTATCCAAATATTTTTTACTATTACTACCAACATCTATGATCACTCAAGGAAATCAAATTCATGAGAACAGAAACAGGGCATATGCAAAATAGAGCAAGTAAAGATCTCTAAGCAATTATATAATGGAAATCCTAGTTTAAGTTGTACTACTATCATCTAACAGAGTTAAAGCTTTAGCTAATTTAATGTTTACTCTATTGAAAACAAATGCTAATGCTAATCTACGAAGATGCTGACCTTTGTTGGGCGGTGGGCCCTTGCCACTTCAACAGGTCAGCTACTGAAGTCTACATGAGGCTTGTCTTCAACACACACATTACTCTCACTCACATTTCAAAACATAAAATCAAAACTCTCGTTAACAACTCAACTCATACTTAATCATAGATTATCAAAATATGGAGATAAATGACATTCCATTAATATTTACTCAGAATATGTTATGTACTATCATACGTTGCTTTACATATTGGTAATATGCTAACTCTCCTACTCCCTCTACCATCCTTTCCATGGCTATTTAATAGTCTGAATCATGAAACACAAGGAGGTGAAGTGATTTGCAAATCAATCAGGTGTTGAATTCAATCATTCGGTTACATATTTAGCTTCATCCTCGTGACACGAAGTGCATGAGGATGAGGCAATCAACAAACCATTCTTATCATAGCCTTGCTAAAACAATTAGATGTCCACCAATTGGCTTAGGCAAGATCTGGAACTTAACTTAGTGCATTAGGCTTTTCCATATTGGTATCGGATCATAATAGGTAGATGGTACTGGATCATAACAGGTAGATGGTACCAGATCATGATAGTGTGCAAAAGGTGGTACCGGATCATGATAATGCAGGGCCATTGGTACCAGATCATGATAGTGCGTGTTGGTACTGGATCGCAACAAATGTTATTTTAGTACCGGATACGCTTGGTACCAGATTCGGACAGCAACAGTCTTGGTGCGCAGGTACTGGATAGCTGAGCTGGTACAAGAACGTTGGATATCTAGAGGTCAAAGATTTATATATGACAAACTGAAGAATTAGTACATGAAATATTTAATTCCCTAACTCATTAAACCACAAAATGCATGAATTAACCATACTTTACCTTATGACCTTATCAGTGGCTAATGGTAGCATTCTTGTCATTCACTCAAGCTTAGGTATGCCAAAAAGGTATAGATAAGGAGTATAATAGGGTAATGGGGATGTCAATTTTGGGTCTCAACATTCCCCCATGCCAAAATCATTGCATGTCCTCATGCAACTGAAAACAAACCCAAAATTTTTCAAAAACTTGAGACTATGTTCTTTACTTTGGTGGATCAATGATGTTGATGGTTGAAGCCTCTTCTTTCATCTCCCTTTTGATGACCCTAACATATTGTAGGAGTTGTAATACCTTATTGAGCTTGTTAGAGGTCTCTTCATGGTCATCTTGAAGTTGTTGGCTGGTTTCTTTCAATTTCTCATTTTCCTTTTTGATATACATGTCCAAGAGTTGATATTCCTTTACTTCTTGTTGGAGTTCCTAATTTTATTTTTGCAGTTCCCCAATCCTTTTCTTCATTTGTTCTTTTGTCAAGGCCTTTGTTGACTCCATCATCACTGGCTGGATACACTCCCTTTTCTCAACTTCCTCCCTCATCCCACATAAAGTAATAGTGGCTTGCTCCTCGGTCAAACTAGGGATGTCGTCTTGGATTGATAAATCCTCAGAAGGGGAGGTAAGGTCGATTGGATCTGCTTGTGTATGAGGACTGGCTATTGTTTTTCCCTTCTTTTACATGCTCCTCGTGGTTCTTTTACAAGGAGGTACCAGATCATGGATGCTCACAGGCTTCATTTTCTTCTTTTTCTAACTGTGAAATGGTGATAGGGGGTTGTGCCACAGACTTTTTACTTTTATTTTCTGAGCTATGCTTCCCTTTCTTCATCATTTTTGTCTGATGGCCCTCTTTCTCAACTGCCACCATTGAAGTCTCCTCAACTAATTTGTTTTTACCTTTTGATTCGGAGCTTTTAAAAGTTTTATTGACTGTGGAAGAGGATCCTGCTTTTTCATGTTGGCTCACTACCCTAGATGATGGTGGAGTTGTCTTATCATTCTTTCTCTTTTTCTCTTGGGGTTCCTTACTTTTCTTTGGACCATGTTGGGTTTCCTCCATAGATTTGTTTTTTGTGGGAAGGTGTTGTGTGATAAGGGTTTTCCAACTAATCCTCTATTTCCTAAGCTCATGTAAAACTAGCATTTTAATGAGACATTGATGGTAAATGCTAGTCTTCTCTGTTTTGGAGATGGATTTAACACCTCTTACCATTTTGTTCAAAATAATCTATAGAAAATATGGGAAATCAATTTCAGGGCCTCCTTCAAAATGCAATAGAAGCCTAATATGATATATGAAGGTCACGGCATACCTACCTTCACAGGTGACAAATTGTTGAAGACTGGTAATCATTGGATGGTATTCTTCTTTTATGTAGTTCCTAGGGATCCCCTTCTTCCAGTCAGGGTGTTGATGATCTGCCTTCAATAATTGTTGGCACATTTCTATGTTAATTCCTACACCTTTGAAGTATTTGGCTCCTCTGCTAGGTAGTCATGTGACCTCCCTTAAGGTTGCTTCATTGATTGTCAGTTGTAGATTGTCTATATGTGCAATCTCTCCATCATAACCCTGTATAAATTCCTGAGATAT
>ML780110.1:1165408-1175631 GCA_009831015.1 Picea engelmannii
TTTTTTTTTTTTTTTTAGATGACAAAAAGTGAATTTTTCAATCAGACAAGTATAGATGAGACATTTTTCAACCAGAACCCACTGCCAGCAAGCCTGTTCAATACTCTGGTGGGGTATTTGTGATAATTAGTGAGAGGTGCCTTCCCCAGGCAGAATGCCCCATTTCCAACAGGCATGTTCAGTACCCTGATGGGTTTGCCTAGTCATACCACAGACCGGTACCCACTGCCAGCAGACCTGTTCAGTATCCCGACGGGTTAGTCTCTTAAAATCTTTTTCCATCAGAGGCTTCTTGTTCATAGTCAACTATTTTGGTTTTTATTAAAGAGTGCTATGCACGGTGACAGGGGAGGCTCGTCTGAAAACCTTTTTACAGGGTGGGATGGTATTGGGTTGGAAGGCATATACTCTTCTTTTGTATGTCTTTTTAAATATTTGTCTGAAGGAAAAATAAACTTTTATGCACATTATTTATTTAGAGTGATCCAGATGTATAATTTTGTCTGAAGTTGTCCATAAGAGAATGACCTAAAGTTTCCTTAGGGTACTGGTACATCCTCTGCCATAAAATTTTTGGTAGTGTGCCCATGGTAGAGGGTGTTCATATACTCATATGTTACTCTTTAATAAGATAATCCAATGAATACTATTGAAGTCTGGTTAGGGTGAGATAGTTTCTTATAGGCTAATATATTTTTTTATTTTTCTTTTAAATCATGCTGAAATACTGGGTAAAGGCAACTTCTAGTCTTTAAACCGGATTATGGTTCTTTGAGCCATCATAGGTAAAGATTGTGTCCCTCTTTTTATTTTGTTTTTAAGCAACAAAACCAAAAGAGATTAAAGTTATTCTCAGCAAAAAAAACAAAAGAAATTAAAATACTTCTCAGTAACATAACCTAAAGAAATTAAAATACTTTCCTTTAGTTGTCAACGGAACCAAAAGAAATTATTGCTTCACAAGGGCTGCTATTTGATACTCCATTTGGCTTCGTGGTTCCATCTTAAGTGGTTGTTGCATGCCTTCGTACTTCAGATTAATTGACATAAGTGTTGCGCCTCTTCCATCACCTTAGTGAGCAAAATAGAGGTGCTTGCAAGCTCAGTTGGGTCTGTTGAGCAGGACAGCTGCAAGGAAAAGAGTTAGGGAAAGAAATAAAAAACTAAAAGTAAGAATTAAACTAAGAAATGCAATAACAACTAAATTCATGAGCATAGGGACATAGAAACAAAAAGAACCATAAGACCCATGTCACCAATGTTGAGGCTGATCTATTAGTGAAACAATACACCAAGAAGAAAGGGGACTATGAGTCCCTTCTTCCTCCAAGGGAGGGCTCTTGGACCCCCACTAGCTAGCTCTTCTTACAACAAAGAAAAATGGAAAATGATGAAAGAACTCTCTACAAATCCACTCAATGGGTGAGATGGATTGCCCAATGAAATGGTGCAAATATGCTCTTGACAAGGATGAAGTCCTCAAGAGGATAGAGGCAGCATAACATTACTTTGAATTACTTTGAATTCATAAATGAGTCATTTAGCAGGTGTGCGGCTTTTTGTGATAACAGTCACGCATCATAAGCATGTGCGCAATTTCTGCATTCCTGTTCCGCGCATGTGCGCGCGCGCCCAGTGTCTTCATAGCGCCCTTCAATTTTTCACTACTTTGTATAGTTTTTTACCCTTTTATGAATGCTTTGGTGTTAATTCAGGTCCATGGATGACTTCTTCATTGTCTGACGATGTTGAGTTCTTGTAACCATGTGCGGACGAAATTTCAGTGATAACAGATGCCCCCTGATGGATGAGGTTAGGAGAATATGTATAGCCGAAATCCATCAATGTTTCTTCTACTGAGAATGTTGTTGTAAGAGAGAGAAATAGTGGGATCATCCAGAGCGATCCGTTGGAGGGAAAAAGGAATCGGTAGGACCCGACCTTCCATGAGGTGTGTAAAACAGAAAACTGTGTACAAACGAGGTGGGCATGCCCCATGCACGTGTCATGTAACTCCAAAAAAGATGAATGAAGTGTTGGTGTAGACAACTACAGTGCCCTCAGGGGCAGTCGTGATAAAGGCAGAAGACAATTTTGCGGATGAACATACTCTGAATAGTAGGCAGTGATCTTGATAATGAGTATCACCGATTATGTGGCCAGTGATAGCCTAGCCAAGTTCAGAGGTCTTCGGCAAATGAAAGAACTAACTGCAATATTCGCAAAGTAAGACCCATCGTAACATGAGAAAGTGTTGGTGTCTAATGTTATGGGGGTCAATGACAGCAGGGAACAATGGTGTTTCACCCTGTGTCGTCTGAGATCTCTCATTGAGTGGATAATGAGAATCAAGATATTGTCGCCCTTCTGGAAAACTGTGTTGATGTCGACAAAAAGGGGGACGCGACTCCCAGAAGCAAATGGCTTCGTGAAATCTACTAGGTGAGGTGAGGAAGTGGGGGAGGTACATGGACGAAGTCAAGATGTGGGAAGACTCAAGACTGCCCTTGGTTGGAGTATGCATGAGATAAAAAGTGGTTGCAACCGTTCAACGAGGTCGAGTGTCAGGGGGACGACAAGACCGGGGATAAGTTGTGCCAGAGGCAGGACAAGGTGAAAAAATTTAGAGGGAAAAGGTAAGGGGCATGTGGGATACTCTGAAGATATGGACGATGGCGGTAAGGGTGGATGATAAGTAGTGCTCCAACCAAGGGTGACATGGGTTGCGGTTGGCCAAAAAAGGGAAGTAGGTCGCCAAAGGTGACGACAAAAAGGTAATGTAATGACTGAAAATAAAGGCATTTGTACAATAAATAATGAATAATTGGGGAGAAGTGTACAAATATAGAAACGGGTGCCCCAGTGTGATATGGTGGGCCTGTGTAGGGCATAATTTTCTCAGAGAACTGATGAAGGGTGGGAGCCCCATGGGTGGGTTTCTGTATGAGGTAGGTGAAATGAAGGGAGATTTGCAGATGGGTAGACAGATTGTGGATGAAATGGAGGGTTCATGCTACTACGGAGGTGCAGCCGAATCATAGAACCATGGAGAGATAATATGGGAGTCAGTTGGGAAAGCTAGCAAAATGAGGAGAAGGAGTATGTGGTTGATTCGCGACATGATGTAAGACTATCGGGACTCCCATCCCTAAAGGGTTTTGAAAAAACAGCATGAGTGTCAGAAGTGCCAAAAGGTGCTATGAATGGGACAAATCATGTGGGTAAGAATGCTACCGGGTGACAGTACCGAAGAGGTGTGAGTACCGTAGAGCCGGGAAAGGGGATCCTAGAGGAAAATGTCAGAGGGTGTCACTAAAAATGTAAGTGTGATACATAGGGAATGACTACATGCCAGTGTTGAGTATATACCTTAAGGGGTTGTGTCGATGTATGATGACCAAGTACCTACACACATGAAAACCAAATACCTGACGTGAACAAAATCTAAAGATAATCGAATATATGAGCATTTATTTGATAATTTTGAATATGTGCATGTGTACCTGAGTGTGTCATGGGTAGATGCTCCACCGGGAAAACGGGAAAATGATCACCAGATGGAAATGTTTGTATAAGAGGCCGAAGGTGGTTCGGAAGACAGAGCTTATGGGCTCCTTTACCAAAAAATGAAAGTGGGAAAAAGGGCTTAGATATGGACGGTGGGTCCATAATTCCATCCCAGGGTTACTGACACTATGGATGATCAGGCGTAATGTGGGGGGAGGACATGTGCTTCCCCTTTGCTCGAGGATTGATGAGGAAGTATAATGAATAACATTCACAGGAGCATTGGTATGGAGTGTCGGAGGAAACTTAGGAAGATATGTGTGGTGTGCCGCGGCTAATGTGTGGCAGACGTATGGGATAGATGGGAAATAGTGTGTATAATGGCCATAATTTGAACATATGGTGCAAGAGAATTTGGTTCGCAACCCTTTGCTACTTGAGTTAGGGGAGGTAGCGGAAGTACTTGCTATAGTGGCGAGCAGTGAGGGAGTGTGATTGAGTGGGATTAAATTCTGTAACTCAGGTAGAGATGGGCAGTTGTTGGTTTGGTGTCCCTCTTTCTCACATAGTGCGCAAGGAGGTTGGATGCGTGGAGGAAGTGGAGCTGTGGGTTCCTTTTTCTTTCTCCTGCCCCCAGTTGTGGTAGAGGGTTGAGTGAGTGGGGGTGTGGTGAAAGTAAGTATGGGAATCGTCATGGGGATTCTTTCTTTTTTGGGGGGGAGGGATGGTCGAGGGACCATCTCTGGTGGGTGTAAATACCAAATTGGGATTGCTAACACCATATTAGGGAGAGTAAGCGTTGTGGCTACTTGGAAAGATTCAATGCATGGTGGAGGGTAAAAGAAGGGGGTTGGAGTAATGTCTTGGGGAACTGTCTCCCAAATTGGGATATGGCCCTGGGGAGAGGTGAACTCGTGAACTGGTGGAGTTGACGAGTTCGCATGAGGCTCATGAGGGGGGAGCTCTGCGACGAGTGGGACGTCAGATATGATAGAAGCCTCGGTAGGAGGAAGGGTATCCTTTGTGTCAGTTCCTTTAGAGGAAACTACACACACTTGTGCTGAAAAAGATGGGTTTAGGAATGGTGGTGTTCCCTGACTAGTGCCCAACATGGGTGGGTCTTGGAATAATCTAGGGCCATTGTTGGCAACTGGAAAATCATTCGGGCTAATATGAACACAGGGGAGGATGTTATCAATGTTGGCGGAATGGTTAGGCTCGTAATGTGTAAGTTGGTTGATGGTGACGATCTTCCCATTATGGGGGAACATCATCGTACGAAACACAGAAGAGGCGACTGCCTTCATAGCATACATGTAGTTGCGTCCGAACAGGATATTGTAATCAAGTTGGGCATCGATAACTTCAATGTCAATGAGGATGGTATTGCCCCCAAGTTCTATGGGGACATTTTGACAAAGCCCTGTGGAAGATGTTGGTTGACTGTCATAAGCTTGAAGGGTGATGGTAGAGGGTACTAGCTCAGGGGAGCCAATTTTCTACCATACGTCTTTAGACATGATGCAGGTGGATGCACCTTCATCGATGATACACCAAAAAACTGTGGTGTTCTAGATCTTAACTGGTATCTGGAAGGCTACTTGGGCAGGAAGACGTGGTTCTCTGTTATCTGAATCAAATGTGATCAGCTGGGTGTTAGCTGTGTCGATTTCCCCCAAGGAAGAAAGCAAGGATTTTCTCTGTGATGGGCAGGTTTGGAGGACCTCCAATACAGATATGGTTGTGGGAGATTGGGCTAATTCATCAACCAGACTATAATTATGAGTAGCCTTAGCATGAGGGTTATGTACATGTCGTCGTAAAGGCATGCATGGTATGCAAGGAATGGGTTCCACGTTAGGACGTGGAATCATCAATGGTTGTCTTGTGGTAACTGGTCATGTTTCTGAGGTGGTTGGGGTAGAGGCAGGAGGCATACCATATTGATGATTGCAAGTTTGGAGAATAATTTCTTCACTGGTGAGGAGGATACTGCGATCAACCGAATTCCTGGGTTGAGTGGCACCCGGGGTTGCATATTGCCGCATTTGTGGTGGGGTAGGGTTGATCACTTGTTGGGTGTTCATCATACCTTGGTATGGAATGCGATTCTGCAGTACGGATGGGGGGGTTGTTGCACGTATTGTTGAGGGGCCTATTGAGGGGAAGTTGGTGTCAGAGGGCCCTGTGAGTGCATGGATGCCCTCATCCGTTGGAGGTCAGGAATTTGGTTCAGCTTATTAACAAAATTCAATCCACACCTATGTACAAAAAGTTTCAAATAAACCAATCAATCAATGCGGGTTAGTAGGAGGATCTCCTTCCTTACTAATCATCTACATGTCTTAATTCTGTAATATACGAGTCAGGAATTCTTCTTTGGACAGAGGTTTGTTGTAAACTCGCAACCAGTGACCATTCACAAGTAGTGGTGTATGTTGTTCATCAATTTTCTTTATCCTGATTGAACCATTATCATAGATAGTTTCAATTTCGTAAGGTCCCATCCAACGGGTGGTTAACTTACCTTTGAAGTTCTTGAATCTGTTTTCATATAATAGGGCTCAATCTCCTTGTCAAAAATTTTTCTTTTTGAGATACTTTTCATGCCATTTTGTTATCTGTTCTTGAATGAGGGTAGTCCTTTGAAGTGTTTCCTGCCTGGTTTCATCCAACTCATTAATATGCAAGAGTCTTTGTTGATTGTCTTCATCCAAGTTCATGCCGACTTGTACTACAGTCCTGAAGGTTTTGATCTGAAATTCTATGGGAAGAAGCACCTGCTTCCCATACACCAACTCATAGGGTGTATGTCATGTTGTATTCCTCCAGGTGATTCTATAAGCCCATAAGGCTTATAACAATCTGTCATCCCAATCCTTATGGTGCAGTTGTACTGTTTTGGTAAGAATGGACTCAATAACTTTGTTGGTAGATTCTAATTTTCCATTTTCCTATGGATGATAGGGTGTATATTTCCTGTGTTTGATTTGGTATTGTTCTGTAACAGCTTTGACTAGATGAGAGGTAAATTGAGTTCCCTGATCAGTCGCAATTTCTTGCGATACACCAAATCTAGTAAAGATATCATTAAAAAGGAAATCTACCACTGATTGTTCACTTGCAGTCGGTAAAGATTTTGCTTCAACCCATTTAGTCACATAGTTAGTGCATACAAGTATATACTTTTTATTTTTAGATGCAGGGTTAATGGGCCCTACAAAATCTAATGCCCATTTCTCGAATGGTTCAATGACTACTTGGGCTTGAAGTGGCATTTGGTCTCGTGCAGTAGGCTTACCCATTCATTGGCATTCATCACAATTGGATACATAGGTCTTAGCATCTCTGAAAATATGGGGCCAGTAGTAACCTGATTGCAGAATTTTGTAAGTGGTCCTTTTGTCTTCAAAGTGTCCTCCACAAGGGCCATCATGGCAGGCTTCTAAAATATCATGAATTTCATCTTCCCTTACACATCTCCTGATCACCAAATCTGGTCATGTTTTGAAGAGGCAATCATCATGCCACATGTAATTTGCACTTAGTTGAATTACTTTTTGTTTTTCTCTAGGAGACAATTTCTGAGGCATCTTCCCTGTCACAAGATAGTTAGCGATATCTGCATACCATGGAGTGAATGTAGAAATAGCAAATAAATTTTCATCAGGAAAGTTATCTTCTACTGGTGCATTATCTCCCAGATGAACCATTCTAGATAAGAAATCAGCCACAAGATTATCTTTACCAGGTCTATCAATAATGTTGATATTAAAATCTTGTAATAATAAGATCCATCATGTAAATCTAGGATTTGTTACAGGTTTGTTCATTAAGAATCGGATGGCTAAATTATCAGTGTGTACAAAAGCTTGATATCCTATAATATAGTGTCTAAATTTATTGATAGCATGGACTACAACTAGCAATTCTTTTTCTGTGACCGTATAATTAACTTCAGCTGGAGACAGATTCTTACTAATGAAGTAAATACCATAGGGCATTTGATTTTCTCTTTGTCCAAGGACTGCCCCAAGGGCTATGTCTGAGGCATCGGTACAGATATGAAAAGGAAGGGACCAATTTGGTCCTCTTAACATAGGTGTAGTTGATAATTTATGTTTTATAATTTCGAAAGATATTTGGCATTCATCATCCCACTTAAATTCAGCTTTTTTAGATAATAATTTGAATAAAGGGTAGCTAGGCTTGTGAAATTTGGAATGAATCTTCTATAGTAGCCATAATGTCCTAAAAAACTATGGACTTCCTTTTGTGAGGATGGTATTTTAATTTGTGTGATGATATAAATTTTTGTCGGATCAACTCTCATGCTAGAACGAGAAATGTGATGTCCCAAAACAATACCTTCAGTGAGCATCATTTTTTATTTTTCATTACTTAAGGAAAGATTAGTTTCCTTAGACCTAATCAAGACTTTTTCTAAACTGTCCAATGCTTCCTGGAAGTCTTGTCCATGGACTGTAAAGTCATCCATGTAAACTTCCACACAATCATTGGTCAAGTCAGAGAAAATGGCTAGGACAGCTCTTTGAAAAGTGGCTAGGGCATTGCAAAGTTCGAAAGGGAGAACCCTATAAGCATATGTGCCCCAAGGGCAGGTGAAAGTGGTCTTCTCCTGGTCTTGAGGTGCTATTTGTATCTGGTTGTAACTACTAAACCCATCCAAGAATGAAAAATACTTCTTTCCAGACAG
Organism: Picea engelmannii; assembly: GCA_009831015.1. Lineage (NCBI taxonomy): Eukaryota > Viridiplantae > Streptophyta > Pinopsida > Pinales > Pinaceae > Picea > Picea engelmannii. The sequence continues at coordinate 1,173,633 of ML780110.1, forward strand.
GGTATCCAGCACCTGATCAATAAATGGTAAGGGAAAGTAATCCCTATGGGTGGCTTTTTTTAACTCTCGGAAGTCTACACATATCCTCCACTTACCATTTTTCTTGGGAACTATGACAAGTGGAGATACCCATTGACTATCTGAAATGGGGTATATGAGATTGGCTCGGAGGAGTTTTTGCAATTCCTCTTTTACAATATCTTTAAGGGATGGATTCATCCTTCGTTGAGGCTTTCTGACTAGTCTGATTTGGTCATTAGTGTAGATATGATGTGTGCATGTGTTAGGTTGAATGCCTTTCATGTCTGCATAATCCCATGCAAAGGCATCAAATTGTCTTTGGAGCATTTCAATCACTTGTGTCTTTTGTTCTGGTTCCAAACTAGAGTTGATATACAAAGGTTTTCATGGGCTAATATCAACAAGTTCAGTAGTTTCTTCCTTGTCTGAGGAGGCTAGTGATAAAGTATATAATTGAGTGATATCAGGGTGCCAAGTTTGTTGAAATTCGGAACTAAAAATATGTGACAATTTTGCAAAAGACCTTGGGTATTCAATGCAATTTGTGTCAGCCAAAAATAAGCTTAAGACTTGTTCATCTGATTGTTCTTGTATTCCTCTTACTTGTTCAAGTGTTAACAGAGGTCTGATGCAATATTCCTCTCCATAAGGGTTTTCTAACCAAATAGGTATTTCCTGTTCCGGTTGGGCAGGAGGGAAGAGGACAAGTTTTTAGCTATGTGTGCCATTGGATATAGTCATCTCACCAAACCGACAGCTGATAAAGCCATCTGTTATGGCCAGCCAAGGGCGGCCAAAAACCACAGGGTGTCCTAGTTTGGAGGATGATTTAGAATAGATGACTAAAAAGTCTATTGGATATTCCCAAGAAGCTAGAGTGATTGTGACATCATCTAGACTTCTTGCAGGGCTAATGACTGACTTATCTGCCAACTTGATCATGGTTTGGGTTGGTCTTAACTGGTTGATTTGGAGCTTTTTCATAGTGTCAAAAGGAATTACATTAATAGCTGCACCCAAATCAATGAGTGTGTTTGGTAGAGAAATACCATTAATTTCAATAGTGACAATTGGGTTTCCAAGGTCATTATATTTGTATGGCATTTCATAAATAAATTCAGATAATTGTCCCACTACCTGAACAAGAGGAGGTTCCTTCTTCTTCCTTCCTGATTTCTTAATGCAAATATCCCTTATAATTTTGGCGTATATAGAGATATCCTTAATAGCTTGTAGTAGAGGTATTTTTATGCACATATTTCATAATTCATCTTCTATATCTTTGTGCAAGGGTGGGTTGGGTTTCTTCACTAATAGTCTTTCGGGGTAAGGTGGGAGATTAATTTGTTGGGGTACTCGTACAAACTGAGAAATGATTGGGATAGGAGGAGAGACCTCTTCTTCTGTAGGGGTGGTTTGGGTGTTTTCTTCCTCAGAATGATTATCATTTTCTTCATGAATTATTACTGCAGGATTTGATTGGTTTACAACTTTCCCCGATCGTAGTTGAATTTCATAGGTGGGAAAGTTTGAACTTCTGTATTCTGCACAGGGTGGGTGGGTCGATTATTGGGGTTAGGGACTGGCTGGGCAGGGATTGTTGTTGGTCTCGGAGGATTTTGGGCAGCTTGGTTTTGTGGTTGTTGATTGGCATTTATAGATACTTGTTGTTCATGATTAGGATTCAAGGGGGTTGTAAATTGTTGTTGTATAGGAGGTGGGAGTGAGGCTTGCATCTGTGGTGGATTGAATCCAAGTAGTAATTGGGAAATGTTTGCAGGGTACTGTGGATATGTAGGGTAAGAGGGATTTCCATACATAGGTCCCCTCCAACCTTGTTTCCAAGGCTGAGTTTGTTGAGGTGTCCATTGTGGATAAGTCATTGGGGAAGGACCCCATTGTTGTTGTTGATATTGTGTATTAGGATCATAAAATGTATTGGGATTTTGGGCTCTCCAAGGTCTTCTAGAAGGGTATG
>ML780110.1:1190046-1210216 GCA_009831015.1 Picea engelmannii
AGGCATGTGAGACTAAAAACAAGTTTGATGAAAATGCTAGTCTTTTGTTTTTAAAAGTTAAGGAAGGTTTGCAAGAATGTGATCATATACACCAGGTCTATTACAGAGCTACAAATCATATTTGGATGATGAAATTGATGAGGTTTTTTTGTTGAGGTACATGTTGAGTACATGGTTGAGACAGTAGTTGATGAGTTGGCACATACATGAAGTGTATAGTTGATGATGCTGGTACATATTGACGAGTCATAATTGATGAGTAGTTGACACATGATTGGTACATACTTGGTACATGGTTGGATGCACTTTTTTATGGTACAGGTTGATTACAGCTTGGTACATGGTTGGATGCACTTATTTATGGTACAGGTTGATTACAGGTTGGTGCATGGTTGATGCACTTGTTTATGGTACAGGTTGATGCATGGTTGATGCATGGTTGATGCATGGTTTAGATTTATTGGTACAGGTTTACAGCGATATATCTCACAGTGATAGTGTGAAATTGGTTCATCATTCTACTTCTACTTTAGGGTGGCAGGACGGGGCAAGGACAGGTGGTTGTAGCCACCTTCCGGTTGTAGCCAGAGAACATAGGGGGTTGTAGCCTCCTTATGGTTGTAGCCGGAGAATTGGGGAGTTGGAGCTTCCCTCAGGTTGTAGCCTGAGAAACTAGGGGGTTGGAGCCTCCTTCCAGTTGCAGCTGGAAAACAAAGGAAGTTGGTGCTTCCAATGAATGTAATTCTTCAAGACATATAAGAAAAATCATTCCGTGGTTTTCTCCCGATTTGGGTTTCCACGTAAAATACTGGTGTACTGTGTATGTGTATGATTGTTCATTTGTTCATTGCTTATTTACTCTACAGTTATTGGATAATAATGCTTCATTGATATAGCACTTGGATTATATGGTTAAATTGCTCTACTACTGATTCACCCCCCCTCTCAGTAATCCAACACCAGTAACCAGGAGGGAATAAAAACAAAGGACATGGTAACAATCGTAAGGGTGGGAAGAATAATAATAAACCCAAGGACAATGGTAATAATGAGAAGTCAAATAAAAATGTTGGTCGGGGAAAGAAATAAAAGTGGAAGGTGAAGTTTCCCTGCAAGATTTGTACATACGATCACCTTACCCACTTGTGCCCCAAACTTACAGAAGCTGCGAGGATTTTATCTCTTCCAATCGTTGTGTTGACTAATTCTTTTCCACATAATCAGCACATGGCCTCGAGCTCTTCGAATGCTAGAAATGCAGCGAGTGATATTCAAAACCTACCGACACAAGATGGTGACTGTCTATGCATCAATATGGTTAAGTATGAGGTTAATGTAGCCACTCAATCTCGCGATTACAATTATTCACAAATTGTACCTGGTCTATAGTCTCCCCCTCCTCTGGAGACACCTTTACAGATCGAAAAACCAAAGCCCCCACCTCGTATTCTGGAAGGAGTACTCAAGTTCTCTACCCACAATCCTAATGTTAGAGTTGCCCAGAATTACTCTATTGTTGAGGATCTGGTTCAAACCCCTTGTGCGATGTCGGCTCTGGAGATACTCCAGACGTGTCATTCACAGAGGAATTCTTTGTTATCTATGTTAGGAGCTCTATATACTTGTGGCTCTAAATTTATCAAGTTTTACATCATGGATGTGAATCCTCAATTGCCTTACCATGTATCATTCCAAATCCACATGGGTTACTCGAAGTATACCATAAAACGTACTATTTTTTATGAAGGCACCACAACATGTGTGATGTCCCTAGTCTGTTGGAAAGCCCTCGAATCTAGAACCCTTTCTCAATCTCTGACCATGTTGACTGCTTTTGATGGTAATTATTTCCTCCCTCACGGTGTTCTTCCTTCCTTCCCAGTCTAGTTAGGTGGGAAGACAGTGGAGGTGGATGTCAAGGTGGTTGATGTTCCCCTTGAATATAACTTGTTACTAGGACGCAATTGGACTTATGTTATGACTACAATTGTATCATTTGTCTTTCGTACTCTTTGTTATCCTCATGATTGGAATATTTTGAAATCGACTAGTTATCCTTTGTGTATGCTAGCCCCAATGCATCGATTGGGCTGTCGATCCCCGTGATCAACAATTCTCAGTCAGCAACTAATAATATCAGTGTTGGAATGTATTCATCCCTTATGGGTACCTTCGACTTCATGGCACTGATTCATCATATTTACACCATGTCCAATAGTTATGATTCATCAATGCATTTCATCCTTTCCACACTTTGTATTTTAATGATCCTTGGACCCTACCTTCCTCGACTGTGTCTTGTGAAGGGCATTTACATACTGGAACGACTATGCCACTATCAACAACAGAGATAGTGTATTAGGTTGTTCTTGACTCTTCCACCTATCCAAATCATGTTACCTCGTAGACGGATGAGGAGGATATTGTTCTCGATCCCTTATGGGACATTTCATTGTATTTTTTACATGACTGCCTCGATCATACTTTTACCTCAGATGAAGCAATCGTAGAGGCCATGAACGGTTCTGAAAATCCATGGGATGATATGCACCATCGCTCTTATTTTCTCCCAGATATTTCTATAATCAAACAAGATGATTTTAGATATACCTTGAGCGAGATAGTCAGTCACACCGTAGTTCCACTTGATATGAACAAAATTTATGTCGAAGGAAACATGGTGATTATCTCTCCTACCGCCATGATCGATATCTCTCGTATCCTTGGCAAGATTGAAAATGTATACATCGGTGCATATTGTTCGTCAGAAGAAATTATGATCTAGATCAATCTCTTCAAATAATTTGTTATGTATCTGTTTGTTAATATGAAGAGATGCCAGGAATCGACCCTCGAATTTTTGAACATGAGATTAAAACCTACTCATATTCTAAACCTGTTCGGAAATTACTTAGAGCTGTCAATTCTAAGAAGGCCCCTGCTATTAAGGAAGAGGTAGAAAAATTGCTTAATGGTTGCTTTATCTACCTAGTTCCCTTGACTGAATGGGTATCCAATCTCGTTCTTGTGAATAAAAATCAAGGAACCATCCGTGTATGCATGGATTTGCGTGACTTGAATAAGATAAGTCCCAAAGAAAAATTCCCAACACCCTTCATTGATCAGATTCTCAATGAATGTGAGAGAAGTAAAGTTTTTTATTTTATGGATGGATTTTCAGGGTATAACACAATTCAAATTAAGCCTGAGGACCAACACAAGAAGACATTTATTTTTCCTTGGGGTACATTCACATACTGAAATATGCCTTTCATCCTTAAGAATGTCGAAGAAACCTTCCAATGAACTATGACCTTCGCATTTCATGATCTCAATCATATAGTAGAAGCCTATCTCGACGATCGTGTTTCTCGCTCTCGTAAGAGAGTGGATCACCCTACACACCTTCGGCTAGTTTTTGAAAGATGTCACCATTACCGCATTCGTTTGAACCCTCATAAATGCATATTTTTTGTTAGGTCAGGTCGACTTCTAGGATTTTTAGTCTCTAAGAATAGGATCATGGTGGATTTGTTAAAGGTTGAGGCAATACTTCGATTGCCTCCCCAACGTACTATTCATCAACTTCAAGGTTTACAAGGGAAAGCTAAATTTTCACAACAGTTTATAGTGAACTCTGCCAATATTACTAAGGGTGTCATGGGTCTCTTAAAGAAGGACACTCCTTTTATCTGGGATGAGTGAGCCCATGAATCCTTTGATGCTTTGAAGAAAGCCTTGGTATCGATGCCAATGCTGAAGTCTCCTGACTATAGTAGAGATTACTTGCTTTATATCGCCACATCCAAAGAGATGATTGGTATGGTGTTGGTTCAGGAGGATGACGATCTCTATGAGCATGTCATTTACTATCTTAGTCAAAACTTAGTCGGATCTGAACTCAAATATTCTCATGTTGAAAAGATAGATTTGGCTTATGTTCATGCAGTTTAATGATTACATCACTATATATTTCTTTACAAAACTACTGTGGTTGTTGATGTCAATCCATTTCAATATGTCCTTACTTGACATATCTCAGGGGAGAAATACAATAAATGGATTTTCATTTTGCAAGAATTTGATCTTGATTTCGCTTCTGCGAAGTCCAAAAAATCGCTAGTTTTTGCAGAGTTAATATATGACTTCCCTCGGTTAGATAAGGATGTTATTCATGTTGATTCATTTGTGGATGAACACATTTTTCTTGTCTCATCGTCAGACCCCCAGTATGGAGATATTTTTGTCTATCTTCAAACTTTGAAGTTCCCTCAGCATCTCTCAAGAGATGACTGACGGTGTATACAATACCAAGATAAGAACTACCTTATCGTCAGCAACACTTTGTATCTCTGAGGAGTATAAATTATCTTTATTTTTTGCTTGACTCATGAAGAAGTTGATTTTGTTCTAAACAACTGCTACAGTGGGACTTATGGTGGTCACCTCTCCAGGCTTGCAACATCCCAGAAAATTTTGCAAGCCAATTATTTTTGGTTGTCTGTTTTTAAAGACTGTGTCAATGCAGTTAAGAAATGTCACCCATGCCGAGTTATCACTTGGAATATGTGCTCGCATTCAACCCCTCTCCATCTAGTCATTATCATCGGTCCCTTCACCAAGTGGGGAGTGGATTTTGTGGATTGCAACCCAACTTCGATTGGGGGGAATCAACACATTAACATGGCCATAGACTACTTTACTAATTTGGTGAAGGCCATGACTACAATTAAATCCAATGGTAAGACTGCTTTCTTCATCTTCAATCAAATTATAGCCAGGTTCGGAATCTCAAATGAGATTGTCACTGATCATGGAAGTCACTTTCAGAGCGAAATGATGAAATAATTAGAATTGAAACTGGGGTTTAAACATGGTCATTCTTCCCCTTATACCCCCAGGTAAATGGACAAGTAAAGGCTGTGAACAAGTCTCTCAATACCATTTTGCAAAAAATTGTCAGCCAAAGAAAATCTAACTGGAATATCATGCTTTATCCAACACTTTGGGTATATTGAACCTTGGTTAAGACTTCCACCGGTTTTTCTCCTTTCCAGTTAGTGAATGGTGTGGTGTCAATCCTACCTATTTAATTTGAAATCCATTCTCTTATATTGGTAGTTGCGCTCCTATCTGACACTTCTGATATCGAACAATGCCTTGTACACCTAGAGAGTCTAGACGAGCAGCGTCAATATGCCACCATGACTATCAAAGTGAATAAACGATGTGTCAAGGTATAATATGATAATTATGTATGTCATCGGCAGTACGTTGAGGGTGACTTGGTCCTTCTATACAACCAAGCCAAAGAACCGCTAGAGGCAGGAAAGTTTAAACCCATGTGGCACGGTCCCTATATCGTGCGACGTGTCTTAGAAAAAGGAGCCTATGAATTAGAATATTATGAAGGGAATATGTTGGTTGAGCCCAAGAATGGGATATACTTGAAAATATATTACGCTTGAGCCCCAATCTTGAGTGTAAATCTTTGTATACTAATGTATTTTAGTGTATATATATTTTCCCTCTTTTTTATCTTCATCTTTATTATCGATTTTTCCCTTGGTTGGAAGATGTCAATGGATTCTTCCGTCTACTTAGGATTCACAGATGGGGCCAGTTGTCATACATGGAACTTGGAAGAGGAAGTTGTCCAGCTATAAGTTTAAAGTCGGATGTGCGGACTACCAGTTGTTTCTTCTTAATGACTATGTATTCGTGAGTGTTATCACCCTATAAGTTATAGGATCAACTGGTGACTGGGATATTAGCTGTCTCTAGTGTCTTTGTTGACAAATGATTTTTCATTCTGCAAATAATTTGAAAAGAAAAGAAAAAGAATTTGAAAAATAAAAAAGAAAAAGAAAGAAAAGAAAAGAAAAGAGGGCATAAAAGAATTTCAATAAAAGCCCCATGCAATAATAGTAACTTGGTCCATACCTTTCAAGCATGGCCAAATTATTTTTAAATTGATGTTGATAGGGTTAGTGAATGAGTTTGGCTAAACAGTTTAATCTTAGCCAAAGTGTCCAGGTTAGATTAGTGAATAAATCTGGCCAGACTGTCTAATCTTGGTCAGATAGCCCCAGGGTAGAGTAAATTCTTGACCCAATAGTCTAATCTGGGTTAATTGTCATAGGAAGCTAGGTTAGAATGTAGGCTAGTTTCTTTATTGCTTTATTTCAATAAGAACCAGTTTGATGATCAATGTTGCATTATGATTTCGATACCTAAACAGTTGTTTGACTAACCCCTTGGTGGTATAGACACGAAAAGTCTTGGAGAAAACCCATGAAAAGCACTTGTCCTAAGTTTCCTTAGCGCATGTATTTTCCGCGCCCTCACTTATGCTCCATTCATATATCAGCGGTCTAGATGATTGCGCCCAGATCTACGGTGGACAGATATTTCCGGACCCCCCCGTGACCGTTCTATCTTTAACGGAGGGGGGGGTCCAGAATTGCTGATAAGACCTGCGCGCATCTGGATGGCTTAGGATCAAGCGCGCANCCCCCCCCCCCGGTCCGTTCTGCCTTTAATGGAGGGGGGGGTTCGGAATGTGTGATAAATGACGTGCATAGATCTACGGCCAATAAGCAAGCTCACAGATCAACGGCTCCAAGATGTTTTTCAGACCTCCCCGACTAATCTACCTTTAACTGAAGGGGGGGGGTCCGGAATGGGATCTTTCCTCTGGTGGGCCCCTGTCTATACATGGCATTGATCTACCGGTCACAAGTCCCATCATCTCCTACAGACTGACATATCCTCATCACCTCCTGATGTCATCATCCACCTCTTCCCGAAATAGTCACGTCCCATAACTGTTGTCATTCCTTCCCCCCCATTCGCTCGTGGAAATCCCCCTCACTATGACCTTTACCCCAATCGATAGCTGCCACATCACCCATCTGTATCCCTCAGTCACCGTCACCCTCCATCTCACACTCAAAGTGATCTGTTAGCCATTTATTACCAGATAACTTATCTCTTAACCAGCTGACCTGTCTCCCGCGCCCAACGGACACCCATTTACTCAAAACTACCCTCACTCTTCCTATTTTAACCATTCACCTACTCATCACACCAGATAAATTTACACCATTGTCTCCTCCGTTACAGTTAGTTTCCCCCACCAGCAACCACCCCACTAACGTTGTTTTTCTTGTAGGTACCGTTGCAGTAATGGTGCCAAAGTCCAAACAAGCAGAAGGAGAGGAGAATATGTTTCTCCCGCCTCCTGTCGACCTTGACAAGATCCCACTAGTCGACAAGGACCGCTTAATCACAGATACGAAGTGTGATTTTGATTTCGCAGACCTTTAGTCGTGGCTCAGGGAAGTTTTCCTGGACCAGAGTGATGAAATCGAACTCTAGGTGTCCAACTTACCCCTTTATCTCTTCCCTCAGATTCACCCTTTTCCATAGTTCTCCCTCAAGTGCCAAGCCCATTACATTCCCGAGCAAAGATTCATTGTCTCCTCATCCAGAGAGATTCTTTTCCTCATCATGCCCGAATCCATCGACCAAATGATAAAAGTTCCCCGAGCCGACTCTGCGTCACCCTTCAACCTGGAAATTCTTACAGAATTATACCAGAAAATGACCTTCCCCCAAAGAGCTCAAATATTCGAGCTTTTCCTTCCCCCATCCGCTCAATTTCCCTCCACAAATCCTCCTTATCCTTCTTCCGTTTTCTCGACTAAAGGAAACCAGATCATCTCATCCCTTTGTGTCTTGTTAGGATACTATTCAGATCAATGTCTAGATGAACCCATTCTGGGATTTTTATCCATCTTCTCTATTGATGAGAAGCCCACCACCTAGTTCGATTTCAGCACATTCCTGGCGAACAATATTCACGAATAGTTCGTGAATTTTGCCACGGAAGGCATGTTCAGATACTCGTCCATATTGGCATACTTGTTCGTCTTCTTCCAAGTGAACAAATTCTTTTTTTCCATGCAGAAGATGGATGGAGATGGAAGACCCCAAGCAGTGACAGCATGGACCTCCTTGCTCAAGCACAATTCCACATATTTCAGTTTCAAGAAGTTCATCGATCCATTCTACCACCCGCTGGTGAGTATGCTTAGCGGCAGGCCTGAGCCTCGAATAAATGATGAATTTCAGAGGATCCTGCATCTTTCAAATCATACCAAGACGGGGGATTGGTATTTGTACCAAGATTACACCGATATCAGAGTATACGGGTGCATGTTGGCACCGTATAAGCTGCCCAAGTACCTACCTGTTAGAATTTTTGCTTTGGAATATATAAGGCAAATAATAAACTCTGATGATATCCATTTTGTGTCACTGAAGAAAAAGCAACAGCTCAGAATCAAAGGGTAGATTGGCTCCTTCATCTGCAACAATCGTGGCGCTGCGGAAGAAGCAAACAGGCTGCTAAAGGAAATGAAGTTCTTCATGAGCTTCCCATGGCATTATGATCCATGTGGGATCATCTCCGAGATGAGGGTGAAAAACCAGAACATCCCATATGTCCATGAATCCAGGCCTGAAGTTGAGAAATTTGTGAACCAGACAGTATGGGAGCCTAACACATTGGTCGAAGTAGAATAGCAGTATCCCCCTGCCACTGTGTCACAAACAACCACACCACAGGTCCCGAAAGAGAAAAGGCCTAGGCAGGACTTATCTCCACCTGTCGCGGAGGTATCGTCAGAAGAGTTCCAGCTGCATACCAAGAGGCCTAAGACTATTGCAGTTCCTGGCCCGATCGGAGAAAAAGAAGCCCCGTCTACTACACTCACCAAGGTTGACAGACCACCCCTCGGTGCAAGCCTCCAAAAGGTCATAACCTCAGCATTGCCAAAGAAATCTACAGAGTCTTCGTTGACCACCCAACCAGGCAAGGCAGGGCCGAAGCTGAGTATCTTCGAAAAATATGAGTTGATCAAGAAAAGGAACCAGACCCTGACCAACAGCACTTGCGCCCAGTTCTAGAAGTAGACGTCGACTGCACAACATAGGCTGTTGTCAGCATTCGACACCGAGAAGGGCAGAATGCATATGGAATTCCTCCAGGAACAGGTTCCATATCCAAAGGTGGTCACTAATTACAAAAGGGCCACCTTTGAATTCCAGATGAAGGATGTGCATCCGGTCGATCAGATGGATCTGCACAAGCAGACAAGGGAAATGGTTTTTTATATGTTGGCGCATGCTTCCACTACTGCATCCAAATTGCAGGTGTCCCTGAACAATGTTCAAACACAACTGAAGTTGGAGAAGATATCGTCCTTTGCCAAGGACAATAGGATCAAAACTTTGGAGGAACTGGTCATCAAGATCGGTTACGATCCTTCGAACGTGAAAGCAGCCGAGGAGATGATTAAGAAGAAGAATGATGACATAGCCTCCTTAATAAAACAATTGAAGCTCCCACCCACAGATGATTCATAGGCGAAGGAGATAGCAGAGAAAGAAGGAGAGAAAGATGAAATGCTCAAGCTACTCGTGGAGCAGAATGCACAGCTAAAGGAGATGGAAGCTGAGATGGAGAAGCTAGTAAAGGAGAAAGAGAAATTGAAGCCAATGGAATTCATTCCATTGAATTCCATTCCAATTTTTGGAGTAAGCACAGCATCAGTGACAGAAGTCCCATCTGCTACTCCATTGACATCCCTGGAAAAGATAGCCGACCTGGCTAAGTCTATGGAAATGATGAACCTGCAGGAAACAGAGATCAACAGGCTCAAAAAGGAGATTGAGAACCTTCAAGAACTCAAATCTTCCTTTTATATAAGCCTCTCCAAGGAAAAGCAGGTGACAGATCAGCTCAAACAGGAGTTACAACAGCTCCGGAAGAAAACAGTGGCAGGAAAGACTTTGGTCGAGGTTAAAGAAAGTGTATGGACAGACATCACCAAGTCCATGAACGAGATATGGCCCATGATACAGATCATGTTTGAGAAGAATGAATTGGTGTAGAGAAGCAAACAGGCCATTGAGAAGATCAGATCAGAATTGGGAGAGATGCCAACACAGGCGAACGAGATCATCAAGTTCCTGAATTCTAAGACCAGGGAAGAGTTGGAAGTGCCAAAAATTGAAGATAGAACAGAGACCATCCTTGAGGTCAAAAGAGTCTTGACCAAGAGAGGATTAATGCTTTAGCTGGAAGAAAAGGTTCAGGCCATTGACCTACGGGTACAAAGATTCTTTAGTAAGATTGAGGCTCTACAGAAGAAAGGTCTTCCTGGTCTAAAGGTAATAAATGACAAACTGATGAAACTCCCAGACTACAAGAAGAGACTGGTTGATGTGGCTAAGGATAGTTCAAAGTTTGCAGGAATTCAAGGCAGCATCACTGGAAAATCATTTCTAGATGCACTTCAGTGGGACATCAGTATTCAACATGAGATTCGATACATTTTCGTCACCAAACCTACCTTCGCCAAGTACACAGAAATGGACGAAGTGTATCGAAGGCTACTCAAAGTCAACATGCCCAGTCATCTTCGATGGGAGGAACTTTGTGATCTGATCGAGTAGCAGATGAGCTATCCCAGTCCAGTCATTTGTCCAGTCAGATGAGGTCATGCAGAGGCTTCATCAATGGCCCACCCAGAAATCAGCATGCGGTTACACCACATCATCAAGCAGTTCCTAGATTTAGTAAATTTGTTAAGTTTGTTAGGCTAAAAATAGATTTAGCACATCCTGGTCATTAATGACAGGATCGTTGTAATTTGAGTTATAAATACTTCATCTTCTGAAGTATTGAGGGTGGTTGATATTCACACCCTAAAGCTATCAGACTGTAATTTTTTTGAAGAGATCTTCCCTTAATACAAAGAGGCACTTTTAGAGGATTCTTGCATGTATTCACTAGTGATGTTGTTCTTTTTAAGTTAAATGTTATTCTTACTTTGTTATCATACTATTTTCTGAATCTAATCACTAGAAATAACGAAAGTTGCAGGATTTATCTCGAATACCCTGTTTCTGACTCAAAATATTTAAGTGTTTATCTTCTCATTTTACAATAAAGAAATTCTTGATTGCTTCTTTGTTGTAATTGTCTTTCTCACCTTTTCTGCTATTCCTCATTTATGCTACTAAAGAATCCAGTGATTATATTATCTCGCCCTGTGAAAGTTTTCCTTTGCGTTTCTGGTTTGGATTTCATATTTTATTCAAGACACGGACCCCATAGTCCAATGGATGTGTAGACTGTCTCAACCAACTCGAAAAACACTACGACAACAAAAACCGACCTATTTATTTACCTAGCCTAATATTTAAAATTTGAAACATAGCTAAATCATATAGAGAGATCCCTCTCTGAAGTTGGAAGGGCTAGATCCCAGCTTCGAAAGCGGTTGGATAAAGTTACCTCTCGTAGATTTCTTCTTCCTAACAACCTCTTGGAAATTTACAGAGTTCTAACATAGTGGCGACCATACTAGGGAATCGAACAGAACTAAAAGTTTATAACTTCACGTTTTCTTTCCCTAGAAGAAGATTTGTTTCTGAAATATTGCAAATTTGAAAAGAAAGTAATGTTTAGAGGTTGATTAAAATTTGTACATATTATTTTCAGACTCATAAAACTAAAAAGTATATATATATATATATAAATCAAAAAAGAAATCTGGCTCCCAAGAAATTTTATACTCGATCTCATCCAGACCCAGAACCTGCGATAGTGACAGATAACCCAGAACAGTTGCTCAGAAAAAAGACCATAGATGAAGGCTCAGTAAGTCGTACTCCCTTTCTTAAGTCCCTTTCCTTTTTAGGGGAGCTCATTACCTTTCAAAACCCTAACTTTGACACATTTTCCCAACAAAGCCTGGTTAGAACACGGTCTGATAGTTTTGTGACTGGAATCATTTTCGACCCAACCATTTTGCAACCCCGAACCCCTGAAGTTTTGTCTCCCACTGCTAAACTGCAAACCACTCCCTTTTTGTTATCCAGTCCCTCCTCATCCTCGTCTTCAGTCGCAACCTCGCCAATCATCCAGTTTGTTATCCCGCCTCTTCCACCCATCATGGCAGCTAGATATGCTCCCTTGGTGTTGGTTGCGCCTCTTCATGCCATGCCCCAAGACTATCAAACGAGACTTCCACAGTTCGATGCAAAAGGACCTTTAAATGCCCAACAACACGTTGATAAAATGAATGATTATTTTGACCTACACGAAGTAGATGAGGCCGACGTTCAAATGAGATTGTTTGCCCAGAGTTTGACAGGTGACGTTAAGAAATGGTATAAAGGTTTACGTGCCACCTCATTCCTTGACCTTACTGCATTTCAAAGGAGTTTTCTAGACAGATGGGAGGTAAAGAAAAACCCTCTCCAAATATTGTCAGAATACGAGAATATTAGAAGAAATCAAGGTGAGACAGTACAAGATTACTGCACTCGTTTCAATAACCTGTACAACGCAATTCCTGCCAAAATCAAACCTCCACAAGGTTTGGCATTGATAAAATTCCCTGATGGTTTCGACGTTGATATGTCATACCAACTCAGGGAAAGAAACTCTACCACCATGAAAGACATGCAGAAAAGTGCAATAAGTGTGGACGCCAATTTGTTGGCAAAAGAGCACGACAGAGGTCAGAGAGGAGAGTCACCATTAAAGAGGAACCTTCCACGTCAACCTCTGATTCCAAATTGGATTCCTTGGCTAGAGCAATGGAAAGAATGATGGAAAGACTTACAGTATCAGATAGAAATCCACCAAGAGAAAACCCATCAGCCCCTCAAGTTCGGAATCCTAACTTCAGGAGAAACCCTCCTCAAGTCAGACAGAGAGATCCTAGGGATCAAAGAGAGCAGAGAGGTTTGGATCAACAGATCAGACCCCCACTACAAGAGAATTATGTTGATGAAGGAGAGGAAGTGATAGAGGAGCTGGAGGATACTCACATAAATCTCATGGGTATTCACGATAATGAAGCTATTTTCCTTACCCAAGAAGAGCAAGAACTTTTTCTTCTCAATCAAACAAAATTAAGTGAAGAAGCTGAAGATGCAGAACAGCAGGCATTCGAAAATTCCATTTTGGAGGTACACCGGCAGTACAATCTGCGAAGTAAAAAGACAAAAGGAAGTTCCCCAAAAAAGGCGATTGAAATGAAGAAGGTAGTAGAAACCAAAAAAGCCTCTAAACCATCTTCCGAGAAGATTCTTGAAAAGAGCACTGCCGAAGTTCCCGCGAAGAAAAACCTTACTATTCTGAAAAGATCATCACAGCCCGAGGTTTCACCTATTAATCCACCAAGTACTTATATCCAGAAGAGTGTGGTGGACAAACCAGAATTTATGAGCCAAGGCAGAGATCCTACACCTTTCAGCCTTGAGGGGGAATTAGCCAAAGTAAAAATTCCCATTCCACTTTCCGAGTTGATGAACAAAGATGTTTATCATTCACAGGTGATTAAAGCATTGACCATTGAACCTGACATAGGCACGAAGGCCTTAACCATTGGATCAGCAAATCATTCGAATACCGTGAACCTTACAGATGATCAACCTGAACTTTTGTTCGGACCTGAAGTAGATGGCCGAGACAATAATGGTGATGTCGCTCCTTTTTACATCAGTCTATATATACATGACTTGATCTTGCATAGTGCTATGCTGGATTCGGGTGCTTCCCACAATCTGATGCCTAAAGCAGTGATGGAGAAACTGGGACTGGAGGTCACCAGACCTTACAAGGATTTACACTCATTCGACTCCAGTAAAGTTAGATGTATTGGTTTGATCAAGGACCTATGTATCACCCTGGTTCAGATTCCTGCAAAGAGCATGGTCATGGATGTGGTGGTTGCAGACATTCCCTCGAAGTATGGGATGTTGCTATCCCAGTCTTGGGGGGCTAAGTTGAGAGGTATCCTGCAGCTAGATATGTCATATGCCACTATCCCAGTTTTCGGGCAACAAAGAAGGCTATACAGAGAAACATTGATGAAATACATGGTCAGTAGCCAAGAAAAACCACACAACTATCCTCTTTACTCCATGCATTTTGACTTGGATTCTTTTATCTTGTACAACGATGGTGACACGGGAGAGCAAGACACTCAGCTGGGAGAGGATACATCTAGTCCAGATGAAGGCCAAGAAATCATTGAGGTAGCAAGGAAGAAAAACATGATAACTGAAGAGCTACCGGTAGATTTCTGGAGCATGGATTTTGATGGAGCAGTAAGCAAAGAAGGAGTCGGAGCAGGAGTTTGTCTGCACAATCACAGAACCAGGTATTCAGAAAACCATTCTTACAAATTAAATTTCCAATGCACTAACAATATTGCTGAGTATGAAGCCTTGATGCTCGGTCTGAAACTTTTGAAAAGAGTTGGTGCCAAACAAATTATGGTAAGAGGTGATTCTGAGTTAATAATCAAGCAAATTAAAGGTGAGTATGCTGCAAAACATCCACGTCTTAGAGATTATAGGAATGTTTTTCTTGATTCCCTTAGATGTTTCACTGAAGTTGATTTGCAAGTAATGCCAAGGGGACAAAACATTTTGGCAGACGGATTGGCTACGTCAGCAGCCACATGTAAGATCCCTTTCCGCTCGACCCGCCCATACATGGTAGAAGTGAAGTGCAGACCAACCATTCCTGACAATATCAGGTACTGGCAAGTGTTTGGTAATGATGATCAAATCGAAGACTTTTTGCAATGTAAAAATGACTTTGAATGTACAAATATAGATTTAGAGAATGAAGATGAAAGTGTAAATAGATCTGATTTTGAAAATGATAGTGTAAATAGCATAGATTCAGGAGAATTAGGCGATGATGAGATAGAGGCCGATATTTTTCATTTGAAAAGTAATGTTTTACCTAGGGGTCTGGTTCCTTTAGAGGATTTGTTTGATTTTAACGATGTAGCCAAAAAACCGAAAATTGAAGCCAGTGGAAAAGAAGTAGAAGATTGTAATATAGGGACGGAGGAGAAACCCAGGATGGTCAAACTATCCAAATCATTACCCCCTGAGAAAAAACTCAAATACATTGAGTTTTTCAAAGAATATTCGTATGTCTTTGTCTGGGGTTATGAGGATTTGAAAGCTTATGATACCAGCATCATACAACACAGGATTCCAATAAAAGAAGACCAAAAACCGTTCAGACAGAAACTTAGGAGGATAAATCCCAAGTTACTCCCTTTGATAGAAAAGGAAATCAAAAAAATGTACGATGCCAAAATCATAGTCCCGTTTCATTTTTCCAAATGGGTCTCTAATTTGGTCCCTACACATAAGAAATCTGGGGAAATCAGGCTTTGCATAGATTTCTGAAATCTGAATAAGGTCTCCCTAAAGGACAATTACCCCTTGCCGAAAATGGATCACATCCTTCAAAAGGTGGTCGGATCCAGTCGGATCTCTTTGCTGGATGGTTTCTCGGGTTATAACCAGGTCCTCGTCCACCCAGATGACCAAGACAAAATCGCTTTCACTACACCATGGGGCACTTTCATGTATGTGAAAATGCCTTTTGGTTTGATGAACGCGGGAGCCACTTTCCAGAGAGCGATGGGCACCGCCTTTGTGGAAGAATCAGGTAAGTTTATTGTCATCTATTTGGATGACGTAACCGTGTTTTCCCAGTCTGATGACGAGCACCTGAGGCATCTCAGACGAGTCTTCGAGAAATGCAGGAGGTTTGGGATTTCCTTAAATCCTAAGAAAAGCCTTTTTGGACTAGAGGAAGGCAAGTTGCTAGGGCACATAATCTCCCAGGACAGAATCAAAATAGACCCCAGCATAATCGAGGCCATACAAAAATTAGAACACCCAAGAAACATCAAAGAATTACAGTCTTTTATCGGGAGAATAAACTTTCTACGAAGATTCATTCCCAATCTGGCAGAGCTCCTCAGAAACATTACAAATATGTTAAAAAAGGATGTAAAAATAAAATGGGACACTGAGTCCAGATAGTCTTTCGAACAAGTCAAACGAGCACTCATAGAGGCCCCTGTCTTGATCAGTCATGATTTTACCAAGGATTTCTATCTTTTTTCTTTCGCTTCCGAACATACTATAGCAGCGGTATTACTACAAAAGAACAGCGAAGGATATGAACAGCCCATAGCTTTCTTTAGTAAAGCGTTAAGAGACGCTACTCTGAATTACAAGATAATGGAGAAACAAGATTTTTCCTTGGTAAAAGCCATAAAAGATTTTAGAGTCTATATTCTCCATTCCCACACCATTGCATATGTTCTGAATGCAGTAGTAAAAGATATTTTGACCCAGGACAATTCGGATGGAAGAAGAGGAAAATGGATTACTGTCATTTTAGAATACGACATAGAGATTAAGCCTACGAAACTAATTAAAGGTCAAGGCCTAGCTAAATTAATGGCTAAATCTAATTTCCATGCTCTTGACATTAATTTTTTAGCTGCAGCAGATGAACAGGGTGAGATGGCGACTCCAAGCGTGAGAGAGGTATTTCTCAACTCTCCATGGTACGCAGACCTTATATTCATTTTGCAAAATTTACAAGCTCCCCCTGGTTTGACTAAAACTAAAGCTAGATTTTTGAAGCTAAAAGCCTTAAAATTCTGTATTCTAGAAGGCAATCTGTATTGGAAAGATACTGGAGGTATTCTGTTAAATTGTTTATTGAAAGATGAAGATGACAAAGTGATACAAGAATTTCATGCAGGAGAATGTGGTGGGCATCTGAATTGGAAGGTCATAGCCAACAAAATCCTCAGAGTTGGTTTTTATTTTCCCACCCTATTCGCTGATGTACATCATACAGTGACTGCATGTCATCAATGTCAGTTGTTTGAAGGCAAAAGGAAACCCCTCCCTCTGCCCCTGAAACCGATCTCAGTTGAAGCCCCTTTTCAGCAGTGGGGGTTGGACTTCATTGGAGAAATACACCCCCCTTCTTCAGGCCAGCACAGGTGGATTCTCACTGCCACAGATTATTTTACCAAATGGATCGAAGCAGTGCCAAGCAGGCAATCCACTGACTCTTTTATTATCAAATTCCTTGAAAATAATATCTTGTCTCGCTTTGGATGTCCTAGAAAGATTATAATTGATAATGCAGTTGCTTTTCGATCGAAGAAACTCATAGATCTCTGCAACCAGTATCACATTGGTTTGGGACATTCCACATCTTATTACCCTCAAGGGAATGGGCTGGCGGAATCTTCAAACAAAACCTTAGTGAACATCATCAAGAAGACGTTGCAGGAAAACAATAAATCGTGGCATAACAAGTTGGTGTTTGCATTGTGGGCTGACAGACTGACCACCAAAAGGTCAATCGGTATGTCACCATATCAGCTGGTCTACGGCACAGAAGAATTTTTCCCCACTTCCTTAGGAGTACCTGTCATGAAGTTGCTTCAAGATGTACAAGCCGAGCCAAATGACTCACAGAGAAGGATCAACCAGATGATCCATTTGCAGCAGTCTAGGGAAGAAGTTTTCAACAAGACTCAGGTAATACAAGAAAGCATCAAGAAGATTTTTGACAAAAGAACCAAGGAAGATGATTTTGAGCTAGGAGATTTGGTGCCTCTTCCCTTAGATTCACTCTTCCCTCAGATTCACCCTTTTCCAAAGTTCACCCTCAAGTGTCAAGCCCATTACATTCCCGAGCAAAGAGCCATCATCTCCTCATCCGGAGAGATTCTTTTCCTCATCACGCTCGAATCCATCGACCAAATGATACAAGTTCCCCAAGACGACTCTGTGTCACCCTTCAACCTGGAAATTCTTACAGAATTATACCAGAAAATTACCTTCCCCCAAAGAGCTCAAATATTCGAGCTTTTCCTTCCCCCATCCGCTCAATTTCCCTCCACAAATCCTCCTTATCCTTCTTCCATTTTCTCGACTAAAGGAAACCAGAGCATCTCATCCCTTTGTGCCTTGTTAGGATACTATTCACATCAGTGGGTAGATGAACCCATTCTGGGATTTTTATCCATCTTCTCTACTGATGAGAAGCCCACCACCCAGTTCGATTTCAGCACATTCCTAGTGAACAATATTCACGAACAGTTCGTGAATTTTTCCACAGAAGGCATGTTCTGATACTCATCCATATTGGCATACTTGTTCGTCTTCTTCCAAATGGACAAATTCATTTTTTCCATGTAGAAGATGGATGGAGATGGAAGACCCCAGGCAGTGACAACATGGACCTCCTTGCTCAAGCACAATTCCACAGATTTCAGTTTCAAGGAGTTCATCGATCAATTCTACCACCCGGTGGTGAGTATGCTTAGCAGCAAACCCGAGCCTTAGATAAATGATGAATTTCAGAGGATCTTGCATCTTTCGGATAATACCAAGACGGGGGATTGGTATTTTTACCAAGATTACCCCAAGATCAGAGTATACAGGTGCGAGTTGGCACCATATAAGCTGCCCAAGTACCTGCCTATCAGAATTTTTTCTTTGGAATATATAAGGTAGATAATAAACTTTGATGATATCCATTTTGTGTCACTGAAGAAAAAGCAACAGCTCAGAATCAAAGGGCAGATTGGCTCCTTCATCTGCAACAATCGTGGCGCTGGGGAAGAAGTAGACAGACTGCTGAAGGAAATGAAGTTCTTCATGAGATTCCCATGGCATTACGATCCATGTGGGATCATCTCCGAGATGAGGGTGAAAAAAAAGAACATCCCATATGTCCATGAATCCAGGCCTGAAGTTGAGAAATTTCTGAACTAGACAGTATGGGAGCCTAACACATTGGTCGAAGTAGAACAGCAGGATCCCCCAGCCACTGTGTCACAAACAACCATGCCACAAGTCCCAAAAGAGAAAAGTCATAGGCAGGACTTATCTTCGCCTGTCACGGATGTATTGTCAGAAGAGTTCTAGCTGCAAACCAAGAGGCCTAAGACTATTGCAGTTCTTGGCCCGACCGGAGAAAAAGAAGCCCCGTCTACTACACTGACCAAGGTTGATAGACCACCCCTCGGTGCAAGCCTCCAGAAGGTCATAACCTCAGCATTGCCAAAGAAATCTACAGAGTCTTCATCGACCACCCAACCAGGCAAGGCAGGGTCAAAGCTGAGTATCTTCAAAAAATATTAGCTGATCAAGAAAAGGAACCAGACCATGACCAACAGCACTTGTGCCCAGTTCTAGAAGCAGACGTTGACTGCACAACATAGGTTGTTGTCGGCATTCGACACCGAGAAGGGAATAATGCATATGGCATTCCTCCAGGCACAGGTGCTAGATCCAAAGGTGATCATTGATTACAAAAGGGCCACCTTCGAATTCCAGACGAAGGATGTGCATCCAGCTGATCAGATGGATCTGCACAAGCAGACAGGGGAAATGGTTTTTTATACGCTGGCGCATGCTTCAACTACTGCGTCCAAATTACAGGTGTCCCTGAACAATGTTCAAACACAACTGAAGTTGGAGAAGATATCGTCCTTTGCCAAGGACAATAGGATCAAAAATTTGGAGGAACTGGTCCTCAAGTTCGGTTACGATCCTTCGAACGTGAAAGCAGCCGAGGAGATAATTAAGAATAAGAATGCTGACATAGCCTCCTTAAGAAAAAAATTGAAGCTCCCGCCCACAGAGGATTCGCAGGCAAAGGAGATAGCAGAGAAAGAAGGAGAGAAAGATGAAATGCTCAAGCTACTCATGGAGCAGAATGCACAGCTAAAGGAGATGGAAGTTGAGATTGAGAAGCTAGTAAAGGAAAAAAAGCAACTGAAGCCAATGGAAGTCATTCCATTGAATGCCATTCCAATTTAGGGAGTAAGCACAGCATCAGTGACAGAAGTCCCATCTGCTACTCCATTGACATCCCTAGAAAAGACAGCCGACCTAGCTAAGTCTATGGAAAATATGAACCTACAGGAAACAGAGATCAGCAGGCTCAAAAAGGAGATTGAGAACCTTCAAGAACTCAAATCTTCCTTTCAGATCAACCTCTCCAAGGAAAAGCAGGTGACATATCAGCTCAAACAGGAGTTACAACAACTCCGGAAGCAAACAGTGGCAGGAAAGACTTTGGTCGAGGTTAAAGAAAGTGTATGGACAGACATCACCAAGTCCATGAACGAGATATGGCCCATGATACAGATCATGTTTGAGCAGAATGAATTGGTGCAGAGAAGCAAACAAGCCATTGAGAAGATCAGATCAGAATTGGGAGAGA
>ML780110.1:1211005-1246923 GCA_009831015.1 Picea engelmannii
TTTCTGACTCAAAAGATTTAAGTGTTTATCTTCTCATTTTACAATAAATAAATTCTTGATTGCTTCTTTGTTGTAATTGTCTTTCTCACCTTTTCTGCTATTCCTCATTTATGCTACTAAAGAATCCAGTGATTATATTATCTCGCCCTGTGAAAGTTTTCCTTTGCCTTTTTGGTTTGGATTTCATATTTTATTCAAGACACAGGCCCCATAGCCCAATGTTTGTGTAGACTGTCTCAACCAACTTGACAAACACTACGACAACAAAAACCGACCTATTTATTTACCTAGCCTAATATTTAAAATTTGAAACATAGCTAAATCATATAGAGAGATCCCTCTCTGAAGTTGGAAGGGCTAGATCCCAGCTTCGAAAGTGGTTGGATAAAGTTACCTCTTGTAGATTTCTTCTTCCTAACAACCTCTTGGAAATTTATAGAGTGCTAACAATGAGGTTCCATTCCTGTGGACAGGAACTGAACTATCTCGGTGAAGTGATCATCAACTTTCCTAATGGCCAGCAATTTTGCATTTGGGAGTGTATCCTCCATACTAGTAGGTTCCTCTCCATGTTCCAACCTAGATAAGTGGTCAGGTCCTTTATTCATTCTTCCTAGCTTAACCACAATCTCAAAGTCATATTCTTGGAATAGCAGTAGCCATCTGCATATTCTCCCCCCCAACACTAGCTTGTTGACTAAGTATTTCAATGCAGAGTGATCATTGAACATCTTAAAATGTCCTCCCAACAAATAGTGTCTAAATTTCTACAGTGCATAGACCATAGCCAAGACTTATCTTTTAGTCGTAGTGTAGTTCCTCTCAGCTGTAGAAATCTTCTTGCTAGCAAAGGCTATAGGGTGGTCAATGTCTCATGAACTCAGTTGTGCTAAAATTTATCCTAATGCAATGGATGAAGCATCGACATGAACATTGAACTCCTTACTCCAATCTAGAAAAACCAAGATTGGTGCAGTGACCATTTTCTGCTTTAGTGTGTTGAAGCTCTACTGGCATTCTTCTCTCCATTGGAACTTGTTGTCTTTCTTTAATAGCTTCTCCATAGGTGTTGTTATATGTGCATAACCCTTAATGAAATTTATGTAGTATCCAATGTGCCCCAATGTAGTGCGCATCTGTCTGATCGAAGTAGGGGGAGGTAGATAAACAATCATGGCAATCTTGGAAGGATCTACCAACAATCCCTACTTACACACGATATGCCCTAGCAGCAGTCCAAAGGGTGAAAATAAAATAATTTTTTTTAAATTCAAGGCAATTTGACATTACCTACATTTATCTAACATCAATCTTAAACATTCAATATGTTCTTTCAGTAAGCTAAAGATAGTCAAATCATCAAAATTAGCTTCTAGGAACTTGTGTAGAAAGTCCTTAAATTCTTTGACCACCACCCTGGAAAAGATGGTTGGTGCATTCTTCAAGCCAAAGGGCATCACTGTGTACTAAAAAGAACCACATTTTGTTGCAAATGTGGTCTTTTGTTGGTCTTCCTTAGCAATTTTGATCTGATGATAACCTGAAAATTCGTCTGTGAATGAGTCGACTTCATGTCCTCCTACGTTATCTAGAACTTCATCAGTAAAGGATGTAGGGAAGGGGTCATGTAGGCATGCATCATTCAGTTTCCTTATATCTACACAAATCATGATTTCTCATGTCTTCTTATCCTGGACCACCATAGCGCTAATCCATTCAGATTCTTCAACAGGTTCTATGATTCCTGCTTCCAGCATTATGTCCACTTCAATCCTAACTTTATCCTTATATTTGGGATTCATCCTACAAGGTCTATTCTTTATAGGTCTTGCATCTGGTCTCAAGGGGATCTTCATTTCTCCCATGGTCACTTTAATTCCCTTCATTTCTGTGAACTTAGTTGGAAACAAGTCATGATATTCATGTAATAGCTCTGTAATCTTGTTGATGGTAGCATCATCCCAATAGTCTCCCACATTTTCTAGTTTAGGTGCTTGCTTTGTTCCAATTAAACTTTCTTGATTTTAATGGTTTGTCCAACAAAGGGTAATTCAATCCCAGGTCCTTCTATGTCTCTATGACCTTCAGTTTCTGCAATGTTTACATCTCTAGGGTCATCATCCTCATCAGAATTAATATTGTAACAAACATGTAACTTTTGAAGAGGTGCAGTCCATTCATCTCCTTCTCGAGTAAAAGGGAGGTTAGGTGCCTCCTCAAAGACCTTCTTTCTCATAGTTTGTAAATCCTGGTCTACTGTAGGGTACTGCCTCTCAAATAATAAGGTAACTATAAAGTTTTGAGTCATTGCATAATAGTCTGTAGTGATGAGGTGCAGTTATGCATGCAAATACCAGTTTATAGGCATAGTATCCAAGGTGTTAATGAACTTATGCACCAACTATTCTTTAGGAATGTTTCCCCAAGCCTCCTCACAACTTCGCATGTGGTCCTTAGAAAAAATATGGCATGTGTAACGAACTTCACATCCTTCTGCTTGTTCTGAAAAGCGCACTGTCAATAAGGTGTGACACTATGTCCACTTCGTGATGTTCTTCTTATGTGCTCCCCACCATATAGCTAGTGTGGATTTCAATGCCTCATCCAGTGCCAACATCCTCTGTTGTACTGGTACAATTTTCTCAAATTCCTCTAGAAATGTCTCTAAGTGATTCAAACCATCAAATGTTGGAAGATTACTTACTTCTCTATCGATCCAGTGAACTGCTCTGGTCAACCTGGCACATTATCGTGTGGAGACTTCATACATCTTGTTCTGCCAATTTTCTAATGCATGTTCTGAATCTGATGAACATGTTCTTTCACTTCACCAGCTGAGATTTTTTTCTGCTAGGATTAATGTAATCATGTTGTCTTGATGTCAGCTTGTAAATGTTCTCCAGCTCATATGTGTGGTCTTCTTCCCTGAAAGGTTTTGTGTATCTACGACCTTCATCCGGGTCCAAAGGTGCAATGAATTTAAGGTCATTCCCCTCAAAGGTCATTTGTCTCTTCTTTAGGTCAATAATAGTCGAATTGTTAAAATTCCAATCAATTCCTAACAGCACAGGATAAGGACAGTTATCATCAACAATCTCAATTACTTTGAAGTATGCAAATGTCCTTATCCCATCAATGTCTATAGGGACATGCTCTAGTGTTCCAAAGGGGCTTACTGTCTGTTGATTCGCCATTCTGAGCCTGATAGGGGAGTAAATCAGTCTAGGTTTTCCCATCAATGCCCAAGTCTGCTTCATCATCACATTGACTTATGATCCCAAGTCGAGGACCACATAGTCCACATCATAATCTCCAATCTGAGCACTAAGGTGTAATTCCTTGTTTGTCCTTCTCTTTCTAGATACCTTATGTATTTCTTTATTCAGTAGAGGATCTACCCTTCCTATCTCATACTATATCATCAAGTATTGGAGCTCTTGTATATATCTTTCATCCTTAATCAAATTAATGCAAGTACATCAAAATTCCATAAGCTTTTTTACCTCTTTTCCTTTCCTAGAAGAAAGATCAAATGACAGTGGCATTCCACATTCCCTTACTTCTGGTTGTCCCTTAGATGAAGAAGCTTGTCCTTCTACAAATTATTTCCTTGCTTCCTCAAAAGTATGCCTCTCTTTCCTTGGATCAAACAATTGTGCCTTCTCTGCAGCTTTTTTGATTCCTGATCCTTCTTCATTCTTTCCTGGAGTCACTCTATCTTCTCCTGTAATAGTGCCTCCTCTAGTAATAACAGCAACTCTAGGGTCTTCACCACAAGGTTCTTCTGATATTAATTGTACTTGTTGGTTTCCTCCTTGTCTCTCCTGGAGTTTGGCCAACAATACTAGACAATCTTCGATGACATGATCAAATGAGTTAAAATAGTTGCAAGTGGTACAAGGGTTCTGACAATCCCTTACCAAGTGTCATGGTTGTGCACATTTATAATAAATGATTTGTCCTCTACCTCGACTGATACCTCCACCTTGTCCTCTTCCTCTAAATCCACCACGAGGGTTGAATTTTCCTCTTCCTGGGGATTTGAACTATGCAGTGTTTCCTTCTTGTTGTGCTTCTCCTTGAATTTTATATGTGTCCCTTGATATTTCATGTAAGATATCATAAGCCCTACAATCCTTCTCATCATGTCTCACAGACTTGTAGAATGTGAAGTAAATATTGGTAGGTGTCTGGACATATTTTTTCATATAATAGCATTCACCAGGGCGATGTCTCATTCTACATACCTCACACCAGGGTACAGTAGCCTGCTTCAAAGGACTAGGTGCTCCAGGGACCAAGTATTTATGAAATAGCGGAAAGTTCTCTTTGTCATAGCCCTCTGATTTACAACTGATACACCATATATAGTCTCTTTTCTTTTTTCCTTTGTCTTTCTTCGTATCTTCAACCTGTAAGGATAAATTGGTTAATTGATTTAAGATATGACTCATTCCTAGGATGGCTTCTCCTACAGGGGTTGCTTCTAGTTTCATGGAAATCTCTAATGCTTCATCCTACGAAGCAACCTTTTGTTGCATCAAAGGGACCCTGATATGTGGTAAGAGGGCAGCAACGAACCATTCTTTATTCTATTCATCTGGAATATGAAAAATCAACTAACCTGTCAGGTTCTTAAACCTCTAATCAAACTCCTAAACAGATTCAGTGACCTTTTGTTTGATCTCTTTTAGATTTTTAATGCATTGTGACTCTGACTTAGGTTTCTTGAATTCTGCACTCAAGGCAATCTTGATAGTATTCAGTGGTTTAGGTTGTCCAGTTCTTGAAATAAAATTCATATACCAATTCAGAGCGCGATCCCTCAAGGTGGTACTAAAATGGGTTCTCTTAACAGCTTCATCAGTGACTTGCTTGATACTCCATATAGCTTCGCATAAGAACTAGTTTTCATCAGGATCTTCAGATCCATCTCCCCTAAATATCGGTAACCTCATTTCATCTGCCATAGATATTCCTTGGCTTCTTGACTAAGTATGTACTAAACTTCTTGTAATAGTACTTTGATTGCGCTGACTACTCAGATTACTCTGGTTACTCTGGCTACTTAATGCTTCTAAAACAACAGGAGGAGTGATATTACTTACTTCTATAGTAGGTGCAGTGCCTGAAGTTTCTGGTTCTCCTCGGTGAAGTTCTTATGTCTATACTTCCTATGTTCTTGTGGATTCTGAATGTTCTTTGTCTGTTAGATCTGCTTCTTCTCCACTACAGAATCCCTCGTCTCTGTAGTTTTGCTTAAATAGGTTCGCAAGAGGAACCTCTCTGAATGGTCTCCCACCGCACATGTGTCCAGCCTCTGTGTCATTGTTGCTATCTGAATTCTTGAACATTAGCTTCATTTTATATTCAGGATATTCTTCTCATGCAATAGCATCTTAATCCTCAGCTTTAAAAGATGTAGGAACTTTTGATCCAGATTATTTTCGGCACGAAATGAGAGTGAAGATATAACAAAGAAATGCACAGATATATCACAGATATTCAATAATATAACAAAAATGTATCAGAGATGCAACCATAAACACATATATACAGTAATACAGGATTTCTATTAATGAAATAAATATACAGAGACTGTAAAAATACATAGTGAAAGACTCGCTAGAATGGTGACAGCTTATCTTTGAGAAGAGATGTGATGGCTACTCGCATTCGCAAGAAGATGGTTACAATGAGGCTCTCAAGGCCTTTTTACAATAAGAAGGAATGTCAAAAACCCTAGACATCCAAAAACCTAACCCTAGGAGATGAAGCGCCAAAAGTCATGTGGGCCCCGTTTGGGTAAGTTAGTACATCAACTTCCCGGGGTCGTAATTTTTGCATACGATCTTTGTTTTAGGCGTGTGATAGCTCATTGGAAAGGTATCACTGAGGATATTCATTTTGGGGGATAAATTATGCCTTTGGATATCATTGAGAACCTTGATATCGAAAAACCTTCATTTGGGCCCTCAAAATGGCCCCAGAAGTTAAAAACTGCTAAAAATAGTAAATTGCCAAATTTGCCAGAAAACTGTTTTGAGCCAGTTGGAAAAGGCGGTGGCCATCGATATCCACCTAGATAAACTTTCCTCTAGGTCCATTAAATAAATACCTCTATGCTTGGCTATATGATTCGACTCTGTCAATGGAAAACTCAGTAATGTACCCTACAATAGTGATATCAAACCATAAATCCACGGCCCTAGACACAGCGTTATCAACTCGCTTGATCTTCTTGATCAGCGTTGTTGTCCAAACCACGGGTGTTCTAGATCTGATCTCAAACTGGGTATCTACTAATATGGCCAACCACTCGTATAACACTTTATGAATTGCTCCAAAGAAAATCTCGTGTATGTCGGTGAAGATGTATCTTCCCAGCCAGTCTTTTGTAATAATGTTAGGATTCTTGTTCTGGGCTTCATCGAAGTCCTTCTCTTGTTCTTCTATCCACTTATGAGTTTTTGTATTTGATGGGAACCACCTTGACATTCCCTCAAAAATATCTTGGTCCTAGCAACGAAACCATTTTTTGGCACAGGGGCAGACCCAGGGTTCAACTCTTATAGCGCACCAACAAACCCTAACTACTGGCCCTTTCGGCAACACCTACGAAGTAGATGCAGCCTCACCTGAAGTAGCGATAGGGGGTTGCAGGACACAGGTGTCTACAACCAGAGGAAATGCAAAGTGGATCCAGGACAAAAACACACAGCAATCTAGTTATTATTTATCTCACTTAGGCCTACTTCGCAAGTTATATCTAAGATCTAACACAACAATGCAATAAAAGTATAACAGATGGAAAATAATACAGCATCAATCAAACATAACAACAAGATATACGTGGTTCACCCTCTCCCTAGGGATACGTCCACAGAACTGTGTTTCTTGATATATTATATGAAAACAAACAATTCGATATGCACACTTAGCTTTCATATCTCTCTCTCTTTATCTCCTCCCTCCCTTCGCACCCAACTGAAGGGTTTATCTTCCCACCGAGCTGAAGATCTTACAATACAGTCTCCACACTATTTTGTACAATCAATTCTCAGCGATGAAAAACAACAACCATAGTATCAAAAACCCAACCTAGAACTCTCTTTGAACCAACCCTCCCAGGTATTCTAGACCTTTATTTATACATTACATAACAAAGTCTAGGTGTCAAAACCCTAGGTCAACTTGACCTGTTCTTTAAGGGCTTTGTCAGCCTCTCTTTCCTTCTTTTCCATGAGGTGTTACAAAGCACTCGTTGATGTCTTCTTCTGCTTGCTAAGTTGTCCATGATCCATCTTTCTTACTTCTTTGTCTTCCTCGATCTTCTCTTCCAACGGCTAGCTTTTCCTTCTTTTTCTCCTTCTTTTCTGCTTCTTTTCCCACTTCAACCCTTCCTTGGTTTATGTGTCTTCCCCCAGTTCGCACTTTCCCTTTCTTGCTTAATCTTTGCTTCCTTTCATATCCAAGGGCCAACACTTTCGTCACTTGGGTTGTTTACTCACCCGAGGGTCTACTGGTGTCTTCAGGTGTTGTTTTCCTAGGGCCATCCGTGAATAATGTGGTCTAATATAGCGTCATTGTAGAAATTTTGTGTGATTCCATTTCACATAGTATTCACTCTTTAGAAGTTCACCTGGACTCCCAGTTAGTAGTATGTCAGTTGAACGATAGTTATCATGTGTGAGACCCTACTCTACTTCGTTGATTCTTACAGGTACAAATTTTGGAATGACATTTTTATTTTATTACTTATCATCACATACCTAGAAGTTCTAATTATGTATCTGATGCATATGCTAATTTTTTTTTAAATTGGCATTTATTACATAACTAAAGCAGAGAAAAAACTTTCATCAATGTACACATTGTAATATAAGTAAAGCCGAAGATCAATTTTTTTATATATTTTATCTCTCCAAAACATATGGTGTTATACTACAAAATTGGGGCTCACACCCTCAAAATACATATACATCTGATCATACAATAATCACGACATCTATGCCTATGGTGCTTGATGTGTGTCATGATATCATAATATGGCGTTTGTGAGACGCCGAAAGAGTCGTACCCAAGCACAGGGCACACCTACCACCTTTCATTGCATCACCTTCGGTATAAGATCCTTTGCCTGAACCATTGGAATCCTTTGTGCCAAACAAGATATGTTTCCATGCATGTTTTGAAGCACTCTCTCAGCATCCCCTCTCATTGTCTCATCCCCTCGATGCCTTCTTCGGTGTCATGGAATTTCGTTCAACCATCGTGGACCCGCGTCTGCGTCACATACATGTTTAGTTAGTACTTGACATCATCCAAAAAAAAAAAAAATCTTATACAAAAAAATGAAATATTCAAAAACTTGTGCATACCTATGTCTCTGTAGATAGAACCTAGTGGTAACAACATGTATGGATCTCCTCTGAATTCAATCCCTGCATAAGGGTATTCCTCGAGATCCATCACCTAATGACTCCACCAGAAGAAAAACCTGTCGTTGTAGGGTGTTGGCACCCTACCACCTCCCTTTCGTCTCATCACCTCGGTCCACCATTCCATGGTTGGATTGTGAGGTCCATGCGGAACAATCTCAACTCTAGGGCCCAAGCCCGGAACCCGCTCGAAGAAAACACTACACAGGATAGACGCAAACCTGAAGTTCCTCTTTATACCCAGTTTTCAATCTGTCAGTTGGCTCTTCATGTTGGCTAGAAGTGAGGTGCACCAGTCATAAACCATGGGTCGCAAGCACTCCACTGAATATAACATAAGTGGCCTCGATTCCTAGTGCAAAGAGGTCGACCATCTGATCTGTGTCAACACTAGGACAACAATTGTGAGACTTATATTGTTGGTCGCTTTGATCGGGAGTTGGTTCCCTACCTTCTCGATCCCTGCAATGCAATGAGTGGCTATGTAATCCTCTATGTTCATGTCACTCCCAGCTCCCCGAGCATTGAGGTTGACCACCTCACCTGATGCGACAATCTTGTCAAGAAGTATATGTCCTCAACTTCAATTCCCAATGGTTGTCCATCAAGGTTGAAGGTTTTCGTATCTGGATCCCAGTAGTTCACTAGCATCTGGAGCAGTCTCACTTGAGCCCTCATACCTTTGAGAGCCCAAAACTTATAAAGCCCACATTTTTTTAAATCCATATGGGCCTCTGGATCTCTCTCCACTGCAGCATCCACCTTTTCATGCTTTCTTTCTCTCCACTCTAGAACCATCCTGCAAGATTCAAACCATTTTTTTGGGTCAGTAAAATTTTAAAAACTAGATCCACGCACATGTACGTGAGATACAATTTACACAGTCGCATATAGGGTTTCTCATACGCTGGTTTTTTTTCAAACAATTGTGTATAGGGCTGCGTATACGCGACCTGATGATCTATAGCCCGTGTATACCCCGTTGGATTACTAAGAGGGGGGTGAATCAGTAATAGAGCAATTTAATCATTTTTAACCATATAATGAAAGTGTTATATCAGTGTAGAATTATCATCCAATAATTGCAAAGTAAATAAACAATGAGAAAATGAACAATCATACACATACACAATACACCAATGTTTTACATGGAAACCCAAAGTGGGAGAAAACCGCAGAATTTTTTTTCTTATATGTCTTTAAGACTTTCATTCATTGGAAGCACCAACTTCCTTTGTTTTCTAGCTGCAACTAGAAGGAGGATCCAACCCTCTAGTTTCTCACACTACAACATGAGGGAAGCTCCAACTCCCCAATTCTCTGGCTACAACCAGAAGGAGGCTGCAACCCCCTAAGTTCTACGACTACAACCGGAAGGTGGCTACAACCACCTATCCTTGCCCCATCCAACCACCCTGAAATATAAATTTCAAATGTGGACAACTTGTCATTGTCATTGAATCAACCACTGCCACTATCAACCTGTCACTGTCAACCTGTACCAATCAACCTGCACCAAACAACCTGTACCAATAACCTGAACCAACATGTACCATGCATCAACCTTGACTCATCAAGATGTACCAACATCATCAACTATACACCTCATGTATGTGTCAAATCATCAACTATACACCTCATGTATGTGCCAACTCATCAACTATACACCTCATGTATGCGCCAACTCATCAACTGCTTGTCTCAACCATGTACCCAACATGTACCTCAACCATATACAAAAGACATACACCAATATAACCATCAAATGTTATCTAACAATTCATCACTCTATCCATAAACCAAATACCATAAACCCTTACATTAAACCATATGCCACAACCTCAATGTTATGTAGCCTCAAGCTAAACTAACAACTTCAGTAACACATCACAACCAAAAGACCAATACCCATATGCCAAATACCAACTGTATCCCTCAACAAATCTGATATATACAGAAATATTGAACATCCAATACCATCTCAAGAGATAAACCCTAGCTCACAAAACATACCTCAAACAAGATGTGCCATATCTCTCATAAATAGACCCCAACCATATTGTTGTCGTGATTTTTCTGCCGTGATTTTTTTGTCGCACTATTTCTGCCACGATTTTTCTGCCGCAATTTTTCTGTCGCACTTTTTCTATCGCACTTTTTCTGCCGCAATTTTCCTACCGCACTTTTTCTGCCGCACTTTTTCTGTCACACTTTTCTCTACCAATAATACCTGCAAAAATAACCTTTCACAAAATAGATATTCAATAGATTCAAGTGTGTTTAAATGAAAGAGTCTTGCCTCTTATTTATACTTTCATGTAGCATCCCACTTTCCTTATTTTAAGGAGTTCTCCATTAACTTTATTATTTAAATAATTTATCTTGCAAACACTTTGACTACTTTGACCTTTTAGGGCTTCTAGATGACTCATGAGGGTTCTCCAACTTCACATGGCCATAACTCTCTAACCGTGAGGAGTTATGTGACGTTCCACATACCATCGGAAATGGAATGAAATGTACCATCCATATAGAATATTCTTACCTACAAATATATCAAAACTAATACCATTATCCATCAAAAAAACTTGGGTCCATTACCCAAACCTTTGTGCTACCAGAATTCGCTATCGAACTTTCTTCAAGGGTTGACATCAATGACAACCAACCCAATTAATCAACAATCTCCCCCTTTGGAATTGATGACAACACTCTGATGCAGTAATGAAGTCATGTCATGCAATACTGAATTCATATCACTCATGCTCCCCCTGTGACCATCGCTCCCCCTAGAAGCATGCCTCTATGTTCTGCATCTAATAAATCTCTCCCCCTTTGTCATCAATGGAAAAGGTATCTTTCCATCTAGGGTTGCTCCCCCTAACTAAGATGTCCTTGGGGATAATCCCCCTGACTGAACTCTTCCTGAAACTGATCTCCTAACCTGAACTATCCTCTTTATGGTGATTCCTCGTGTAAATATAAGACATATAAGATAAGCATTCAAAATAATTCATTTTGGAGTAGAAATTACTCTGAGTCTTTGGAGTAGATACTCAAAGGATTCACGTGGAAGCGATTTTGTAAAGATGTATGCCACTTGTTATTTTGTTCCCACATATTCAAATCTGATGTTATTGTCTGCAACCTGTTCCCGTAGAAAGTGATACTTTGTTGGAATGTGTTTCATCTTAGAGTGCATCACCGGGTTCTTTGAGATATTGATGGCGCTTGTATTATCACAATAGATTGGAATGGGCTCATCATACTCAACCTGTATATATGTCAGAGTTTGTTTCATCCATAGAACCTGTGTACAACATGATGTTTTTGCAATATACTCTGCCTCGATCATAGATAAGGATATTGATGATTGTTTCTTACATAACCATGATATTAAACACTCACCGAAGTAGAACATTGCTCCACTGGTTCTTTGTTGGTCATCAATGCAACCTGCCCAATCTGCATCTGTGTAGGCAATAAGTGATAGATCATTTATTTTTGGATACCATAATCCAAACTATTTTGTTCCTTTGATTTATCTAAAAATCCTCTTCATTGCTAATACATGTGATAACTTTGGTGCTTCTTGAAATCATGCCACCTGTCCAACTGCATGCATTACATCTGGTCTAGATGTTGTCACATATAGTAAGCTACCAATCATTGGCTTGTATTTCCTCTGGTCTTCAAACTTTGAATCATCATCTTTGCTCAACTTGCAACTGGTTTGCATAGGAGTGATAACTGGTTTGCAATATTTCATTCTGAACCTCTTTAGCATTTCTCTGATATAATTAGTTTGAGAAATAAAAATTCCTTGGTTTCTTTGACATATATGAAGACCCAGAAAGAAGGATATTTATCCAAGTAATGACATTTCAAATTCATTCTGCATATCCTTTGCAAATGTTTGGCTTAACATGTCATCAATACTTCCAAAAATAATATCATCAACATAAACTTCAATTAATAAAATACTATCTTGAGTTACCTTGATGTAGAGGTTGTTGTCTGCACTTCCTTTTCTAAACCCTGGATGTTGTAGATATTTATCTAGTCTAGAGTACCATGATCTAGGATCATGGTTTAGACCATACAAGGCCTTCTTCAATTTACACACATAATCTGCGTTCTCTAACAACTAAAATCCTTCTGGTTGTTCAATGTAGACTTCTTCTTCAAGTTCCCCATTTAGAAAAGTTGATTTCACATCCATCTGATACACTTTAATATTATTGGAGCATGCATAAGCAGGGAGAAATTTGATTGCTTCCATTCTGGAAACTAGAGCAAATGTCTCTTCAAATTTGATTCCTTCAACCTATGTGTATCCTTTACATAACAATCTATCTTTGTTCTTTGTAACCTGTCCATATTAATTCAGTTTATTTCTGAATACCCACTTTGTGCCAATCACATTCTTATTCTTTGGTCTTGGAACCAATTCCCAAGTGTCATTCTTCTCTATTTTATCCAATTCTTCATCCATGGCCTTATTCCAAAATTCATCATTGCTGGCCTCTTCAAAACTTTTTGGTTCAATCGTAGATGAGAGTGTTAGGTGTGTTTATTCTAGTGAACAGATTCTTCTTCTAGTCTCAACTCCTACATCTTTGTTTTCGATAATCAGATCTGAAGGATGGTTCTTATGTACTCGTTTGCTAGGTGTACTTGGAGGCACTTGTTGAACTTGCTCTTCTACTTATGTCTGATCCTCTTCAGCTTCCCCTTCTACTTCTTATTCATGTTCTACTTCTTCTTCGTAAAGTTGTTCCATTGATTCATTTTCTTCTTCCTTTAATTCACGTCCACTTGTTTCATCAATTGTTACATTGATGCTTTCCACAACTTTGTTCAACCTCAAATTGTAACACTTGTATTATTTCCTTGTACTTGAGTAACCAACAAGTACTCATTTGTCCACACGAGAGTCAAACTTTCCCATTCTTCCATCTTCTCTTTTTATGTAGCATTTTCTTCCAAATACTCTAAGTGCTCCACATTTGTTGGTATTCATTTCCATAGCTCATAGGGAGTTTTGGCAGTGTTGTTTATGAGCATTAATTAGTTTTGAATGTCAACCATTGTATGCATTGCATGTGTCCAAAATATATCTGTCAATTTGGAATCCATTAACATTGTTTGAGCCATTTCATGTATTGTCATGTTCTTTCTTTCAACAACTCCATTCTATTGAGGTGTCCTAGCAATGAATAATTGCATTTTTATTCCATGCCTACTGCAGTAGTCCATAAATTCCTTTGACTTGAAATATCCTCCATTATCATATCTCAAACATTTGATTTTTGAATCCATTTATTTTTCAACCATTTCCTTGTAGACCTTGAAGTTTTCAAAAGCTTATGACTTATTCCTGAGAAAGAAAACTGCAGTCATTCTTGTATAATCATCAACTAATAACATAAAGTATTTCTCACCTTTTAAAACCTTTGTTGTAGTTGGTCCAACTAGATCAGTATGCACAATTTCCAGTGGTCTTGTCATTGAATATTCTTTTTATTTAAACCCAGTCTTTGTTTGCTTTCCTTGTTGACAATGCTTGCATAAAGTGTTGGTTGGTTTCGTAATCTGGGGAATTTCTCTAATTGCTTCCTTTTTGTTGAATTTGACAAGGTTATCAAAGTGTATGTAACCCATTCTTCTGTGCCATGGCCAAATTTCATCTTCTTTTCCTAGAAAACACTTTTCATTTCCAAATTCAATTAGTACATATATGTTGCTTGAAGTTCTTGCAGTTCTTGCAATCAATTTTCTTGAACCTTTTTTTCTTATCTCGCACTTTTGTGAATCGAAAGTAACTTTATGACCTCGGTCACACATTTGACTCACACTTAGAATATTATGTTTCATATCTTCTACTAGTAGAACATTTTCTACCTTGGTATTATTGTTTCCAATTCTGATTGTGCATTTTCCAATGATTTTAGCTGAATCATCATTTCTGAAGGAGACTGGTCCATCTCTTTCCTTTCTTAATGTAAGAAACTTGTCTTTATCGCATGTCATGTGTTTTGAACAACCACTATCAACATACTAACCACGTTTATTCTTCTTATCTTGTAGAGCAAGTGTGCATTCTTCATTGCTATATTGATTCTGATTTCTTGTCCATGTTCTCTTCTGAGGATCTTGTATGTGACTATTTTTGTTATGTTGTGATTCTCTAGGAGGAACTGCCATTCTGCAATATTTGGCCATGTGTCCAAAGTTGTTTCACTTGTAGCATTCCACTTCAGTGCTCAATGATTCAAACCTATTGTAACTTCTTCTATGTGTTTCACTAGGTCTTTTTGGATAACCCTTTTGTGTATGACTTTCAAAGTTGTTTATGTTACTGCTATTAGCTCTGCAATTCATATATTTATGTCCAAAATTATTACATGCATAACATAAACCAAAAAATATAGTTTGATACCTAGGAGTTGAAAATCTTCTGAAAGGAGTTTCTCTTCTGAATCCTTCTTCTTCCTGAGGCCTATCTGTTGGTTGTTGATTCTGAAATATGAATCTTCTCGTTGGAGGAGTGTCCCTATAATCTTCCTTGTATATATTCCTATCTCCTTTGATTGTTTCTGCATGGCTTTTTGGATATGTTCCTTGATATGTTGTTTTGGAGTTGGATCCATTTTATGTCTAATTGTATCCAAGTACGGACTTGTCATGATGAGGTTTTTGACTGTTGATAATGTCATCCAAAACTTTTGAGTTGTTCTGCATATTTTTCTTTTGAAGATCATTTCTTAATGCGACAATCTTTGCTTCCAAATTTCCAATGATCCTGTCTCTTTCTTCTAGTTGTTCTTTGAGTGTTTCTTCAACTCTTTTTTCTTCTTTTATTTGAACCTTCAAATTTGTGATCATTTTTTCTAGTTCATGAGTGTCTTCTTTCTTTTCTAGTTCCGCTTGTAGCTTATTGTTTTTCTTCTTTTCTCTTCTTATAACTTCTATGGCACACAATAATTCTTCTCAATAGTCAACTTCTACTCTTCATATTCTTCTACAACCTCTTCATATTCTTCTTCGGTGTCTTCTTTTTCAAAGTCTTCTACTTCCATAAATAGAACTATTTATTTCTCGCTGTCATTAACTTCATCTTCATCTGATGATGAGATGTCTTCTTTGGTGCATAATTTTTTCTTGAAATTTTTCTTTGTGGTTCTTTTTCCTTTATATGTTTGTTTGTTGTTTGATTAATCTTCATCATTCCTCTTCTTTTTCTTATGAGGACATTTGTTAGCAAAATGACCAATACCATCATAATTAAAACAAATCAAAGGAAACTTACCCTTATATATGTCGTTGGTTACCTTGTTTAATCTTTTGACAAAGTTGGCCATTTCTTCATCATCTTCTGATATGTCATTGTTGTTTCTATATTATTTTTCCTTTTTCTTTCCCTTTTGCTTTGACCTTTTGGATGCTTTGAAAGATGCTTCTTTTATATTTGGATTTTCATGTTTAGTTCTCATTTCATATGCTATGAAGATTCCATGTAGTTCATCCATGCTTATTGAGTCTAGATCTTCTCTTTCTTCTAGTGTTGATATCTTAGGATCAAATCTCATAGGAAGAGATATTAGTACCTTTTGAACAATTACAGATTCTTTAGTTTCTTCTCTCAATCCTATGATTTCATTTACTGTTTCATCGACTTGTAAGAAGTAAGATGCAATATGCTCATCTTCCTTATCCTTTAGTTGTTCGAACTGACCTTTGTAAGTTTGAAGCTTTGTTTCTTTGACTTTTGAATCCCCTTCATAAATATTTTGAAGCTTGTCCCAAATATCTTTAGTGGATTTACAATGTATAACTTTGGTGTAAATTGATTCACAAATACCATTCAGAAGGGCATTTGTAGCTTCGGAATTATTTTTCCTGAGTTTTATTGCTCTTTCATTTGTCGGCAGAACTGTTGGTTCTTTGTATCCATCTACAAATGATTGCCAAATTTCAAATCCCTGTGCATGTATATATGTTTTCATCCTTCTGCTCCAAAATGCATACTTTTGTCCATCAAACTGTGATATTCCATTTTTATACATGTTTTTTTCTCTCTGTGATCTACCTTTCAGTGGTTAAACTGATTTCTGAAGGAACATGCTCTAATTCCAATTGTTGGATTACTGAGAGAGGGGGTGAATCAGTAATAGAACAATTTAATCATTTTTAACCATATAATGCAAGTGTTATATCAATGTAGAATTATCATCCAATAATTGCAAAGTAAATAAACAATGAACAAATGAGCAATCATACACATACACAGTACACTAGTGTTTTTACGTGGAAACACAAAGCGGGAGAAAAACACGAAATGTTTTTTCTTATATGTCTCAAAGAATTACATTCATTGGAAGCACCAACTTCCTTTGTTTTCCAGTTGCAACTGGAAGGAGATGGCTCCAACCCCCTATTTTCTCAGGCTACAACCTGAGGGAAGCTCCAACTCCTCAATTCTCTGGCTACAACCAGAAGTAGGCTACAACCCCCTAAGTTCTCTGGCTACAACCGGAAGGTGGCTACAACCACCTATCCTTGCCCTATCCAACCACCCTGAAATATAAATGTCAAATGTTGACAACCTGTCACTGTCACTAAATCAACCACTGCCACTATCAACCTGTCACTTTCAACCTATACCAATAACCTGTAACAACTTGTACCAATCAACCTGCACCAAACAATTTGTACCAATAACCTGAACCAACATGTACCATGCATCAACCTTGACTCATCAATATGTACCAACATCATCAACTATACACCTCATGTATGTGATAACTCATCAACTACTTGTCTCAACCATACCCAACATTTACCTCAACCATATACCAAATACATACACCAATATGACCATAAAAAGTTATCTAACAATTCATCAGTTTATCCATAAACCAAATACCATAAACCCTTACATCAAACCATGTGCCACAACCTCACTATTATGTAGCCTCAATCTAAACCAACAACTTCAGCAACACATCACAACCAAAAGACCAATACCCATATGCCAAATACCAACAACAAAATACCAACTATATCCCTCAACAAATATGATATATGCAACAATATTGAACATCCAATACCATCTCAAGATATAAACCCTAGCTCACAAAACATACCTCAAACACGATGTGCCATATATCTAATAAATATAACCCAACCATGTTGTTGTCGCGATTTTTCTACCGCACTTTTTCTGTCGCGATTTTTCTACCACACTTTTTTTGTCGTGATTTTTCTGCCACACTTTTTTGCCCGCACTTTTTCTATAGCAATTTTTCTGTCGCAATTTTTCTGCCACACTTTTTCTACCGTGATTTTTCTGTTGTACTTTTTCTACTGCGATTGTTCTACCATGATTTTCTGGCGCAGTTTTCCTGTCGCACTTTTTCTGCCGCACTTTTCTTGCCACACTTTTTCTGCTACACTTTTCTTGCCGCACTTTTCTCTATCAATAATACCTGCCCAAATAACCTTTCATAAAATAGATATTCAATGATATTCAATAGATTCAAGTGTGTTTAAATGAGATATCCTTGTCTCTTATTTATACTTTCATGTAGCAACCCACTTTCATTATTTTAGGGAGTTCTCCATTAACTTTATTATTTAAATAATTTCTTTTTCAAACACTTTGACTACTTTGACCT
This sequence comes from Picea engelmannii, assembly GCA_009831015.1. NCBI lineage: Eukaryota > Viridiplantae > Streptophyta > Pinopsida > Pinales > Pinaceae > Picea > Picea engelmannii. The sequence goes on from ML780110.1 coordinate 1,229,127, forward strand.
TTTGGGGCTTCTAGATGACTCGTGAGGGTTCTCCAACTTCACATGGCCATAACTCTCTAACCGTGATGAGTTATGTGACGTTCCACATACCACCAGAAATGGCATGACATGTACTATCCATATAGAATAGTCTTACCTACAAATATATCAAAAATCATACCATTATACATCAAACAAACTTGGTTCCATTACCCAAACCTTTGTGCTATCGGAATTCGCTACCGGACTTTCTTCAAGGGTTGACATCAATGACAACCAACCCAATTAATCAACATACCCTACTTTCGAAGTCGCACATTAAAATTCTCAAAAAAGGAGACATAATTGTCAATATTAATCTACTAGAAATAAAGAGAGGAGCAAGATGAATTACCTGGTCTAGACGGTTTTTGATTTCATCACTTGTGGCTCCCACTATCAACAGTTGAAATTCGATGGCAATTTGGTCCAAAATGCACTATTTGGGTAAAAAATACAAATGGTATAGTAAAATTGGTTTGTTTACCATTTATAGAAAAATTTACCCGCTTTGCATAGTTTTTTCTAATATTTTTTCCTAATGGACTAATACGACAGTGAATGGAGTTGGTTTTGGTGGTTTCATCCAGGGATTCTTTAGTTTTTAGCGCCATGTCGCTCGTTCATAAATTTGGACATGTATTTTCGTCAACTAGCATATAGGATAGGTCATCAATTCATTATGCACATTTGCATCATCCTATGACTGCAACTCATATGCCTTAGGTACGAACCCATTTAGTAGCGACACATAACCTTCTTTCTACAACTAGAAGTGACGTTATTGAATGGTAGAGACTTACCAAACATGGGTAGCCTAATTAGATCCTCTATGCCATTCAGTGCCCATGCTGATATTTTTGTCCATAGGACCGGGAGTCACTTATAGCTAATGCATTAATTTACGTTTGAACCTCATTTCTTACTCATAAGCATGCTGACCTATACCTAGCGGGACTCCCAACGAGTCTGGTTTAAGCTCTTTTCCGACTCTCTCAAAAAGCGAAAAGATTGCTTAGTGAACTTGTCTATTTTACACTCATAAATTGGATTTGAAAGGACGTCTATTTGGTGAAAGCTTACCCATTTTTCAAACCAAGTAGACTAAATTTATGAAAAAATGACATTTTTTTTGCGTTAAGTTGTAATTGCATCTCATTCTCTTTCTTAAAGTATTGAGCCTATTTTTGGTTCTCTCTTTTGCATTATAAGCCTATCACCTCAGTAGTTTGCATCATCATCCAAGCATACAATTGTTTATATCCTTTGGAGATTGGCACCCTATACCCAAGAGGAAACATTCCATCGAGTGTCCATCTCCTACATGCACCTTCTTGCATTAAGCATAGGTATGTTCCACTACTGGAACTAGTTTCTTACTTGTGACACTCTTTTCCTCCTCTATATCATAGCATTCATTTGACTATGAAAAAACAAAAAAATACGGGCGAGAAAAGAATATTATCTTATATTGGCAGCAATTGTGTTGCCTTTGAATAGAGCACAAACTTTTGAGTCCACTTGTCATCAAACTTTTGGGTTTAGCATGACCTTATGAAGATGAGCTCATTACTTAGAGTTTACTCCCCTGACTGGTTACTCTTCCAGTCCCTATGTGATCCAGGTGGATATTGGTGGCCACCCGCCTATTCCACTTGGACCCCCACCATTGCTTCTTTCAGTTTTTTAGTTTCCGCACAGTTTACTATTTTTAGCAGTTTTTCGGGTCCTGAACTTTCGGAGCCGTTTTGAGGCCTTAAACGACATTTTTTGGGAAAACAGGGAGCAACATGGATTGTCGATTGATGTTTCTCACCCAAAAGTTTTATTCCTCGAATATATCTTTCTAACGAGATATAGAACGCGTCAAACAGAGATCGTATGCCAAAGTTACGTCCCCAGGAAGTTGATGTACCAACTTACCCAAACGAGGCCCATAGTCTTGGTGTTTCATCTCCTAGGGTTAGGTCTTTGGATGTTTAGGGTTTTCCATTGTTTCTCAATAATAATAGGCCTTTGAGCCTCATTGTAACATAGTTCAGAGGCCAGTAGCCGCCACATCTCTTCTCAGAGATAAGTTACCAGCGCCCTAGCTAGTTTATTTCCATTTTGTCTGTAAGCATATTTCAGTCATTTGTTATTAATGAAATGAAGTCTTATTTTCGCTGCATCTCTGTGTTTATGTGTATTTATGTATTTCATTGTGTTCCTACATAAATCCGGATCAGTGGTAAAAGAGTGGTCTGCTCATTCTCGATCCTTCTTTTCATGTCCCCAACGAGATCGGGGTATAAGGAGTTGGGGCTCAATCTGGTTGAACCTTTGCAAGATCATCCTCGCAAACCCCGACGACTGCCCATGGGGGAAGAAAAGAAATATGAGGGAGCAGGAGATCCTATCAAAATGTTGCTCGAGGAGGCCCTCGAGAAACAAAGGAACGTGATGATGGACAACTTTGCCCAGATTCTTCAACGGATTTCGACTGGCGGCGCATCGACATCCAGAAGCCACTCTGGAGGCACCACTCCTTTTAAGGTACAAGTAAACTTTGACATTCCCATATTTGACGGCCAAATAGATGCAGATGCCATAGATAAATGGTTGAATCTGTTAGAAGGATATTTCTTGGTGCATGACATTTCTGACCGAGAAAAGATTATTTTCGCACTCCTCAAAGCTTCCCCCCATGTCAAGGGCTGGTGGGAAACCTACTCAGAGCAAGAGGGCGAGGGAGAACCCTCTTTGTTCTCGGCCGCACCCACTTGGAATTCTTTTCGAGATGCCATCAAGGAACAATATTATCCCGTGGGGAGCTATGAGGACAAATACATACAATGGACTACGTTGTGGCAGCAAAGGGACCAAGATGTGCATGAGATGACAAATTTGTTTCATACCCTATGCACAAAGTTGGGTATCAAATATTCAGAGAAACATTTGGTGTTAAAGTGTTGCAGTTTTCTGCACAGATACATTCAAGAGGAAATGGAGTTCCTCGACATCTCCTCGCTTGGTGTGGCATACCGATATGCTGCCAAGATTGAGCAGAAGTTCAAACAGAAGAAGCGAGACTTTGGGTCTACAAATTAGAAGCAAGGGAAAGGCACTCCCAAACCGCAGAACAAAGGACCAAGCCAAGGTGGGGCAGCCCAGGACAACCCGCCAAAGCCACAAACAAATAAAAACACCATGAAGCCAAAAAGGGACACGAGGAAGTGGTGTGAGTTCCATAAGAGCTCCACTCACAACACAAGTGAGTGTCAGGCCAAGCAGTCACTGGTAGCCAAGTTGAAGGCTTCTGAATCGGATGCATGCTCCGACTCTGAATCAGAACCTGACAAGGGGAATGACAGGGGGAAGAAGATTATTGATGTAGAGCCCAATGCCACCGTTGCCACCATGAAGATCCAGAAGGAGGAACCAGAAGATTCAGAGGAGGCAGAGCATCTCTTCCATTCCAAGATATGGGTAAAGGGTTCCCCGTTGCAGTTCATTGTCGATAGCGGGAGCCAAAAGAACCTCATCTTGGTAGAGGTGGTGAAACGGTTGGGCTTGTCGACCACAGCACACCCACAACCATACACCATCGGGTGGTTGCACCAAGGACGGGACCTCTGCATTAGTCAACAATGTCGCCTTCCCTACAGCATCAATCCCTTCACGGATGAGGTATTATGTGAAATTGCTCCTCTTGATGTTTCTGATGTATTATTAGGCCAACTATACTTGTGGAAGTGACATGTTGTGTATGAGTCTAGGCCTCATGTTGTCATTATCACTTTGGGCAATAAGATGTACAGGATACCGAAGATAGCACCGCCTACCACCATGTCTTTGGTTACTGCAAAACAATGCAGTAAGCTCATTTCCAAAACCAGGAAATTTGTTTTCCTGGTGGGCGACAAAGTGTGGCTGCATTTGCAAAAGGAGCACCTCGTTGGACCCCACCGCAAGCTTCGTTCGCTCCGATATGGGTCGTACACCCTCACCAAGGTTGTAGGGGGAAATGACTTTGAGCTCAGCATTACACCATTCCTTGGTCTGCACCCAGTGTTCAATGTGAACCGCCTTCGGCCCTACTTTCCACCTCTACTAGACACATCCGACATGGCAGAACAACTCACACCAACAGAGTTAAATCCAGACTGCATGGAACAATCCAGAACCGATCAGATCATGGATACACAGATCAATCACACCCAAAAACAAAGGATACCTCTATATCGAGTTGTCAAAGCAGGCCAACTCCTTCAACAAGGCAAATGGCTCACCAGGGACCAAGTTCAACAGAAGTATCCTCATCTCATGGAGGAACTCAAAGCAATGGGGACCATTGATTCCTAAGGGGGGAGGAATGATCCAGATGGATATTGGTGGCCACCGGCCTATTCCACTTGGACCCCCACCATTGCTTCTTTCAGTTTTTCAGTTTCCGCACAGTTTACTATTTTTAGCAGTTTTTCGGGTCCTGAACTTCCAGAGTCGTTTTGAGGCCTTAAACGACGTTTTTTGGGAACACGGGGATCAACATGGATCTTATATTGATGTTTATCACCCAAAAGTTTTTTTCCTCAGATAGATATTTCTAACAAGGTATAGAATGCGTCAAACGGAGATCGTATGCCAAAGTTACGTCCCCGAGAAGTTGATGTACCAACTTACTCAAACGGAGGCCATAGTCTTGGTGTTTCATCTCCTAGGGTTAGGTCTTTGGATGTTTGGGGTTTTCCATTGTTTCTCAATAATAATAGGCCTTTGAGCCTCATTGTAACATAGTTCAGAGGCCAGTAGCCGCCACATCTCTTCTCGGAGATAAGCTACCAGCGCCCTAGCTAGTTTATTTCCATTCTGTCTGTAAGCATATTTCAATCATTTGTTATTAATGAAATGAAGTCTTATTTTCGTTGCATCTCTGTTTTTATGTGTATTTTTGTATTTCATTGTGTTCCTACATAAATCTGGATCACTATGGAGAGTTTGATTGGTGCCTCATGCATCACAAAGTTTCATCATTGAGTCTATGCTACCAGAATCTTCCATATGTCTCTTGCTCTTGTTCAAAGTATGTCTATCAACCTGTGTCGGCCATTCCTCATAACTCTTGACTTTGCATGTCGGCCATACCCTTAGTGTGTCTCAAATTTACATGAATTTGTAGCCCTATCATGCATCCGGGACCTAATTTCGTCATTGGTAGGTAACCTTGAACCCAGCAGTCGACATTTCATCATTGGTCGCTGACTGGGGGGTTTCCCTTGTGTTCGATGACAAGAAATCTATTCACACATTGAGATTCGTGTAGTGTCTTGGATGCCATTATCCTTATTGGTGGTTGCCTCTCATTTTTCAGCAGTTTTCCTTATTAGTTGCTATTCATAAGGTCTTTTTCATGTACCACTTGCATCTAGCAAATGCGAAAGATGCATAGGGTTATTAATTCGTGAACATGTTCTTTATCTAATTTCCTCCAAATCATCAAGCTCCTGCTTTGTAACTCATGTTGAATGATGAGAGATGTATCAATGCTATCCTTTTAGTGGGTCTCCTTCCATCAACTTCATCCCATCTATTTTGGAAACGAGACCTAGAGTCCTATGAGTACCTAAAGGCTTTGAATCATCAGTGGTAGGTTCTCTCACCATCGACAGTTGGAAATACATCAATGTCTCTTGATCGATGGATTCTTCAAGTGTTCGACCTCAACTCCTTTATTCACACTTGTAAGAATGTACTTGGTGCCTTGATACCTACTTTGATTATCGGTAGGTTGTCCTGTGTTTGTTAATGGTATACCTTAATGATCGGTAATCAAACAAAGTCTCATTGTGTTCAACCTCAACTCCTTTATTCACATAATGTAGACTTGCACCTTTGGCAGATCATGTAGAAGACTTGAAGACATCGGTTCATAGTCACAGCGTTCTTGAGTTGTTGCTATCTTTCATTGGACCAGTACCTATGTGACTTCATTGACCATGGGAAATTAGATTGTACTACATCATATATAGATATCTTCGGATTGATTTTGAGACTGGTTTTACTAGGACTTTCTTCATGACTATGATATCCTTTGGCATGTAGCCACCTTTGTATTTCCTATTCATGGCCGTGAATAGGTGTTTGGTATATTTTCACATGGATCTGCAGTGTAATTCAAATTGGCATCCATGTGCACAAAGTCAGTACATATTTTAATATTCTCATGAGAAACTAGTTCGTCCAGTTGGGTCTCCATTACTCCAATTCTAGGTATTATAATCTATTTAGACCATCACAGATACTCCTCTGACCTCACACATTAGGGGGCATCTGTTATAGCAATTTTTACCTCACCCTATGCAAATTTTCTCAGAAGGATTTTTGTCCATTTCCCTAAGCAGATTTGAAGTCCCTTTTTGCAATTCCCAGAGACAAAAATAATATTTTCCACATATACACTCCCTAACAATTATACATCATGTGTATACGCAGGTTGCACCATTACAACCCGTGTACATATGGTTTTGTGCCCAAATTAAAAAATGGTGTCGGGTTTCCATGTCACGTCACGAGATCCATAATCCTTGACCTTCCATATATTGGAAACGTTCTGACTCAACCCTTCAGTTCCATTTAAAGGCTATAAATGGGCCATATCCAAGCTATGGAAAAGAGGAGAAGAATTCAAATTTAAGAGCAAAGTTACTTTGGAGAAATTATTCACTTCATATTGAGTATGCATCCATTTATTCTTTTAAGTCTGAACACATTGGTCATCCCCCAAGATCTTCCCTACTTGATTGAGAACCTCATTGTCTCTCTTATATGAGCTTGCCTTTGGTGGAAGATTGAAGTGGTAGAGGCATAGCTGGAAGTGACTTAGTTTCTCGGTTTTGAACCATGCCAACATGAAATTTTAATAGAAATACTATTTTCTCGTCCAATTAATGTCTTGCAAATATTTGAATTGTTATTCCATGGGCATATTTGTTATGAATATTGATGGATTATGTTATTGAATGTTCTAACTTTATATATTATCACCATATTCTTGTGTTTCTTGGTTCTTGAGGACAAGTTGTAGGCATATTGCTTTGAGTCAAGTGCTCAACAGTGGACTTCATCGAACGTCTGGACGAGGTAGGATCTTTATCTTGTCTTGTTAGCATATGTGTTTATATAGAATACTTGAGATTAGAGTTGATTTATACAATCATTTCCGTCTGTTGTGGTTTACCCCATTACATAGAAACATTTTCCTCGTAACACCCCCACACCCCTCGTTGGGGAATGGGGTCCGAACACAGCTGAAATAAACCTCTGAATCATGAAGATAATAAGGCTCCACAACCAAAATGAACATTGTTGATAAAGTGAAATAATATATATTGTGGTTAAAAGTGGTATAAAGTGTTCATATTGATTCACCCTCCCTCTCAGTACTCCAATATTTGATAGGGAAAAGAGGAAAAATTGACAGTTATGGAGGTTATCAAAAGAATCGTTAAAATGACTCCAAACCTCTATTAGATCAGAAATAAAAATGGGAATATATAAATGAGACAAAAATAAATTTATGATCGGTGATTAACTTGGTGACAATCTTGATTTATTAATCTAAAAATGTTGCAAAGGAATCTGATCATCCAAGTTTAGATTAACACTTCTCTATGTTGCCTTCATTTCAATAGAAACGATTTTGAGTTGTTGGTTGTACAATCCATTTCCCAACCTGCATTACAAAAGAGAATGGTGTGATTATCTCGGACAATTAGGGAAGAAATCCTCCTCTTAAATGGCTGACTTATTAAAGAGAAATTTAAAACTAAAAAAGAAAAGTAAAGACCAAAAATTAAAACTAATCCTAAGCAAAGCATGCTAAGATAATGTAAAATTAAACTAAATGGGTTGTCATAAAACTCTATGTAAAGTCTAGTGAAGTCATCAAGTATTCATTTATATTCATTCATTCAAAGATCACAACCTTCTTCTTGAGAGATAAGCACTAGGTGATTTCTTGTTGATGATTGCAGTGTCGTGTGACATTCTCCAGGATACGTTCTCCTCTATGACTGAGTTGAGTTATCCTATGAGAGAGCCCAGTGTTGGGTATGCCCATATGAGGAAAAGCGCATTGCATAAATTCTATCGGGATTGACATCCCTGCGGTAAAACTCTGAAAGCATGGAGGATGCATTATGTCCACTGATGTAGTTTTTAGGAAAAACCAGGACCCTCGGATCTAGGATTTGCAGAGGAGGATTGTTCGATCAACATATGATTAATTCATGACTGTCGAATCTCAGTAAGGGTAGATCAACGATGGAGAGCCATTGCGGGATCAAAGGGTTGAGTTAACGATCGTGCAAGTTTCGGTTTTGCAATCCACACAGACCATCGATCGTCACCTACAAATAGATCAATGACATCGATCCCACTATCAATGAGAAGTTTCTATTGTGGAACTCGACAATGGTTTTAAATCTCATTTTAGTTGGGACTCTACAATCATCTATGATCATAGATCTCCACGCCAGTTTAATCACAGTCGTCGATCTAAGATACAGATCAACGAATAAATCCTGGCCATCCATCTCAATGGTTGACTAAGTCATAGCCATTGGATTAAACCAATGGAAGGATAGTGTAATGTTGACCACTTCGGCATTGACCAACTCCGATGGAAATTGAAGCAACAATTGCATGGACCTCTGAAGCCCTGAAGTCTCAAAGTCATGAAATTTCGACAACCGTCGAATCAAAGGAAGAGAAGGGAAATATTGTCAACCATTGATCTAATCAGAGTGTGGTCAACTTCAGCCTTGACATACTCTGAAGATAGAAAACTTAGATGAGCCAAGAACTCCCGAACCCCAGAGTTCCGGAATAAATAGAGGACATAGGATCAATACAGGAAAGATCTACGGTGATATATCCATTCAGAACTTCATCAATTCGGGAGGATTAGATCGAAGTCTCAAAAGTGTCACATTCCTGAAGCAAAGACAACCTTTAGTTCAATAAGAAACTTCATATGAACCTACGACCATTAGATCCAAGAGGAGGACATGTGACACATCAGAAGATCCACGTCAACAAGACCACATCAGCAAGGACACGTGGTGTAATAAAATAGTGACAAGTGTTAAGTTCCAATTGGAATTTTAGGTATACGTAAGTCACAAATATAAGTGACACATCGCAGCCACTTGGCCAATGCTAAGTCAGCAATGATGTCAGCAATTTACGTCACTCCGGTAGTATGTCCTTTGAGGGAAACCAACATCTACCACCAGCAACTGCCCGAAGCGTCGAGGTGCGAAATCATGAACTAATGTTGGTCGTTGATCTAAGATCCTCTCGGATTAATCATGATCATTAGATCAAGTGTAGTGGAAATATAGAGTAAGCATGAAATGCTAACCGAAAAAAAGCATTCATCTTAGTATTATGACTTATTCGGTAGGTAAACACTCCAGAGGGATTAAAATTCTTAGAGTTAGAGTAGATCAGAGCCCTAGAGTCATGAATAGCCGAATACCCAAAGAGCAGAGCTCGTTTGTGCCTAAGCCCAAGGTCCTAGCTCTTAGACTTATGAAAATATATCAAAGCAGGGAAGTGTTGATAAGAAATTCGACAGAATTTTCTCCGGAAAAGTTTAATGACTGCAAAGACCGAAGTCCCGAAGCACCGAAGTACCAAAGTGAATGAGAATAATCCACTCAACTACAGATTAAGTCATGGGCATCAATTTGTTTGAAACCTATGGAAAATCCAGGATCGTCCATCTAACGAAAGATTGAATATCGACCATCTGCTCTACTTCGACGAAATTTACTCTGGGAAGATTGATCGATTGCAAGAGCCAAAAGTCTCGAAGGACGAAGTACATGAGGACTAGGTTCCAGACATCGATCACAGGTCAAAAAACACATAATCCATGAGGCACTGGGAACATCGCTTAAATTATTAAACCCGTGGTTTTGCGTAGATGGTCACATGTAAATGGTTTGAAGGAAGCACCTCTACAGAATTTGATTTCTGCAACATTCATAGAGACAAAGGAAATCGATCCATACATTTGATCGATTTATGAAAAATAGGTCAGATGGTTGTTGAAAGCATATGAAGTTTAGAACTCATCGTGCCATTTCTGGTTATAGGTTATATTCCAGGTTTAAAGTTGAATACCCGAAATGATGGTCAATGGTGGTTATGCATTGGTCCCAAAGTTGTTGTAAGTGGGAAAGTTACTTGTAACTTGTGGTAGGCCCTAAACTTAAACTAGAGTTGAGCATGAATGAGTATAAATACAACTATGCTTGGTTCATTTGAAAAAGAGCGTGTGTGGGTGAATAAGTGGATCTGCACTTGAGGTCAGTGATTTCTGGTATGGTGATCCTTTGGTACAGCACGGTGTGAATTGCATAGAGAAGATGAAGTGAAGAAGGTGTGAATTTCAGAAAGAAGATGAAGTGAAGAAGGGATAAATTCAAGGGAAGATGAAGTCTGGTGATGAGAATTTTTTGTAAACCTCCAATCATAAGCTGGAGAAGATACAATAAGTAGATGATATGTATTTGGGTTGGTTGTACTACTAGATCAATTCTAGTTGAATAGATTGCATTCTATCGGCAAGTTGAGCCTTGCGGCAAGCTGAGTCTTGCTTGAGAGTTGGTGCTCTCCTTGGAGTCAGTGCTCCTTACTTCAGTTGGTGTTGAGAAAACCCCCGTGATTGTAATCACATATATAAATAATACAAAATATTATACATACATATGATGTCTTTTGTGTTCATTGTGCTTATGAATTGATTTCTCTTAATTATTGATGGATGTCATTGGTGAATGGATACATACAATCTTACAATGATGATGTGTAAAATAATGTGTTGAAATAATTGCTAACTTGAAGTAAGAAAATTTGTAAAATTCCATACACTAATTCACCCCCCCCCCTCTTAGTTTGGTTGGTGTGTCCAGCACTTTCTTCCCACAATTCCAACACTCTATCTTTCCCATTCTAGATTTGGATCTTCCCTTCCTAGAATTCTCATGATTCTCTGAGCCCTTTCCTCTATCCTTTTGTCTTCCCATGTTTTCCATGTTTAATGCATTACCTGATGTCTCACATGTGTTTTTCCTTTGTATTTCCTTGCTAAAGATAACACCAATAACATCATCAAATTTGTGAGTGTTTGAACCAAAGACAGAGTTACTTATAGCCATGACTGATTTGTTCCATCTTTCTTGCAATGAGCACAGGATTAGAAGAGTTGTGATCTCATCATAAAATTACACTTTTGCATAACTTAGTTGATTAGTAACTGTATTAAATTCATTTAAATGATCTGCAACAGAGCCACCTTCTGACATCTTCATATTAAATAATCTCTTCATTAGAAATAACTTATTGGATGTTGAGGGTTTTTCATACAATTTATCCAATGCATCCATCATCTCCTTCATTGTCTTTTCTTTTGAAATATTGAAAGTCATCGATGCTTCCAGGATCAGTCGTATCATTCCTAGTGTCTTTCTATCAAGAACCTCTCATTCTTCATCCTTCATGGTCGTTGGCTTATTTTCTATTCACCCCAATGGTAGGAATAGATCCTTCTGATATAAATAATTTTCTATCTGCATCTTCCATAACTAGTATTTTTTGCCGTTAAATTTTTCAACCCTAAACTTTTCATCTTCCACCATTACTCCCACTCGAACCAGGAACCCTCTTTTCATGTGATTTACCTTTTTCTTTGATACCAGTTGTTAGAAAAAAAGGATCGCAGAGAAATAAAATAAAACAAATGTGAAAATAAAACATAGAAGATACACAATACAATAGAGACACAGATATATGTGGTTCACCCAATGTGGGCTACGTCCTCCAGAGAAATTGGCAGGTCCTTCATTTTTACTATCCAACAAAAAGAAGGGATACAACCTACAACACACCCGTTGTAACTTCCTCTTCTTTCTCTCACAATCTCCTCTTTTAGTATACAATATTTACGATAATACACTGTCGTAATACAATTCCCTCATAAGAGATGGTTTCCTTCTAAGGAAGGAAATCCAAAAATAAATTCAACCGACAGATATGCGACCTTATAATGAACGGTCCAGATTAACTACAAAATTACAATAATTTACAAGGGAAATTTTCCCAAAATTTTGCTTCAAGGCACTGCCCCTAAATCCCCTGCCAGGGGGGCTACAAAAATTGTCGTCACCCCGCCCCCCACAGCTGGCGATAGTTGTTGGGGGGGAAGCACCCCCTATTATAGCAATATTTTCCCAACCCTATGTAAATTTTCTTAGAAGGCCTTTCTCCATTTCCCTATGCATACTTGAAGTCCCTTTTTGTAGTTCCCAGAGATAAAAATAATAGGTTTCCACATATATGTGCCCTAACAGTTATACAACAATTTGTATATGCAAGTTGCACCATTACAGTCTGCGTACATCGGGTTTTGTGCCCAAATTAAAAAATGGTGTCGGGTTGATCCAGTTGGTTATTGGTGGCCACCCACCTATTCCAACTAGCTCCTCTTGTCCATTTTTAATTCAACACGTTCTCCTGTACTTATTTGTAATTGTGCGTTCTACACTTTTTAGGTTGTATGAAGCCCTACACATCTTCCAGGTGGAAATTGGTGAGGTGGAAATTGGTGGCCTATCACCTAATCCAATTGTCTTATTTTGTATGTTTTCATGTCAGCACATCTTGTTGTACTTCCAGGACCGTTTTGGAAGCCTAAACAGTTTGTTTTGGCTCACCACAGTCAAACTGTAGACGAAGTCTGATTTTGACTGTGGAATGTGTAGTTCTTTGAAAGGCATTTCCAATGGGCTATCACGCGCCTAAAATGAAGGTCATATGCAAAAGTTACGACCCTGGGAAGTTGAGGTACCAACTTACCCATAGGGATCCACATGATGTTTGACGTTTCACCTCCTAGGGTTAGGTTTTTGGATGTCTAGGGTTTTGGTATTCATGAGTAATATCAAAAAGGTCTCTAGATTCTCATTTTGATTCATTTTGTTCAGACGAATGCACGTAGCAGCCACATATCTTCTCAGAGATAGGTACCATCATTCGAGCAAGTGTTTCAGTTCTGTAGTTTTATAGTTTCATCCTATTTCATTATTCAATAGAAGATATTGTTCAGTGGATATCTATGTTATTCTTCATATCTTCGTGTTTATTATATTCAGTCTGTTAATCAATTTGTTTCGCTCCTAAATATGGATCATGGGTTTCCATGTCACGTCACAAGATCCATGGTCCTTGACCTTCCATATACTAGAAACATTATGACTCAACCCTTCAGTTTCATTTGAAGGCTATAAATGGGACATATCCAAGCTATGGAAAAGAGGATAAGAATTCAACTTCGACAGCAAAGTCATTTTGGAGAAATTATTCACTTCATATTGAGTCTGCATCCATTTATCCTTTTAAGTCTGAACACATTGTTCATCCACCAAGCTCTTCCCTATTTGATTGAGAACCACATTGTCTCTCTTATATGACCTTGTCTTTGGTGGAGGATTGAAGTGGTGGAGGCCCAGCTAGAAGGGACTTAGTTTCTTGGTTCTGAACCGTGCCGACACAGAAGTTTGTAATTCATTCACTTCTATTGATTACATTTTAATAGAAATACTCTTTTATCATCCAATTAATGTTTGCAAATATTTGAATTGTTATTCCATGGGCATATTTGTTATGAATATTGATGGATTATGCTATTGAATGTGCTAACTTTATATATTATCACCATATGCTTGTGTTTCTTGGTTTTTGAGGACAAGTTACAGGCATATTGCTTTGAGTCAAGTGCTCAACAGTGGACTTCATTGAACATTTGGATGAGGTAGGCTCTTTATATTGCCTTGTTAGCATATTTGTTTATATAGAATACTTGATATTAAAGTTGATTTATGCAATCATTTCCATCTGTTGTAGTTTACCCCATAACATAGAGATATTTTCCTTGTAACAGAACTACGGACCATACTGGGGATAGAATCTACTTTTCAGGGTTTGGAGTGTTTTTTATCCTTTGATTGCTCTCGCTTATATTGAGTTTCTTATCATTTGATTTCTTGACAGCCTATGTTCATTGTGAGTTTGAACTTCTTGGCCTTATCCTTGACTTAGCAGTGTTTTAATACATATACGCAGGTTTTTACCTGACAGTCGCGTACATATGCATTTTGTCCTTTTGTAAGAGGTGTATATACATGGTTTTCTCCTGAACAATCGCGTACATCTTTATTGTGTGCTTGGTTGTTGACTTTGATGTTTTATGGGTAAGTTTTGATGGTTGTTGAGTCTTCTTAGGTATTTTTTATGAATGTTAAGTGCCTGGAGAGTGATAGGAAACCTTTCTTTGGTTTAATTTTTGGGTGGTGCCTTTGTCATCATCGTTTTCATTAATTGTCCTTGCATCTTGGGCTGGGTGTTTTCTTCTTGATATCCTACTTGGTTTGTCTCTAATTGCATTCAGTAGAATCTTTATATCAAGCTATTGTTCAGTTCTTTCATTTTCATTCTTTTATATTGACAATACAAAAATATTAATCATTTTGCATTATTGGAATTTGATCTTTTGGGTTCTTATCGTTGATCTTAGTACATGTATGGAAATATTGCATTTTATTTTGAATTGCATAATTAAATTGAAAATTGCATTTTGAAAACCTTATCATTTATTGGGAATTGAAGTTAGGACTTTGCATTTTATTCATATTCATTTATTTTACTTGTTGAGTCATAACATCATCAGTTTCACTACCGCACCTTTTTGAGTAAGCAAGGCCACTAAAAGCAACATTGATAATTTAAAATTGATTAGAAACGATTTTATTTTCTAGGGTGCATAAACTAGCTTAGGATTTAGAGCCTTGGAATAGGTTTTTGTGAGTAAACTTCTCCAAAGCTATTAAATCAACATATGTGTTTGACTAAGGGAGTGGTGAAAACCATTGTATAATTGGTGACGTCAAGAGGCTTCGCTTACACCGGAGTTAAGCATGAGATTGCATGAGGTTGGTTGAGGGGATATCCCCCCAATACCTTCTTAGCATCAGATATATTATGGGGATCTATTCGTATATGGGGATCTTTCTAGTACCTTTACCTCTGTGAGAGGCGGTGCTTTCGAGGTTTCGGGCTTTGTTACCCTGCCCATACGATGGACCTAACTTATGATTGTTTGTCTGCGCATCAGTTATATCATGGTTGCTTAGTTGCTTAACATAGGTACCACATAGGTTACTTGTCATAGTTATTCTGTAGGTACATTGGGTCAGATAAGGGTCAGACAACACACAGCCTTTATGGAGGATTGCCTCTCGAAGGGGATCTGACCGACTAGTTGTTAATCCCACAAGGGCCCTTATAATTGATTTTGATACCTCCGATTTTTTGCAGGGAGTCTCAGGCCCCTCTTGGGTGAGGCATACCTACTTTAGGGAGGGAGGCCCCTTTCAGACACTTTATCCAGTTTGTGTGCATATTGGCCTTTTGTTTATTTTGGTGTGCTCTTTGATTACTAATTTTCCTTAGGATTTGTTTTTATATCTCAAGTCTTGAGTCATCATGGAGCCATACCAACTTCCCCGTATGTCTCACCGCTTGTTACGATTACCACCACATCTTGAATATTTTCCTTCTAAAAGACATAAAGTTATCAAACATGGTACACACACTTCCACTTACCAGACTTGTTATCATACAAGGATGAGTACTGAATCGAGTTAGAAAGATATTGGGAGTCCTTCAACTCCCATACCCATTATAGTTAACGACACTCCTTCGACACCTTCAACCACAATGGTTGTAGTGTTGGAGGTTCCTATCATCACTCATATTAATCCTATAGTGAATGCTCAACCTATAGCCACAAACCATTTTGGGTCCCTTTTTCACTCTCCGAGATACAATATTCAGTCCATCCCTATGGCCTCTAGCCCTTTTTCTTATGGTATGCCAAATTTCACATTGCAATTTTCATCCTCCATCCCAGCATCTAATCCAAATACTAGTATTGGACTCGGGGGAATGGCTCCTTCACATACTCCATTTTCGTTTGGTTGTTCTCATATCCCACGAATGACTCCTAGCCTTCCTCCTTTTCACCCCAGGTCTAATCTTGGTCCCAATGTTCCTAGATGGAGTGGTCAACCTGGCGGACAGGTTGTTGCTTACGGTCCATCCTTTACACCTACCTCCTATGTACCGATTCTGACCAACACATTTGGAATGATGAATCCACCTTTGTCCTCCAGATTCACACCTGTAGGAGGTCAGTTTCATACATTGGGCAACCCCCAACCTAGAGCCACTCTGATTGGGCGCAATTTTTTCAACTCTGATCATAACATTCCTACTGGAATGGTGCCCAACCAAACCTTCATGAATCAGTTCGGAGGAGAGTCTTACAATCCCGAATAGGGCCATGGTGTGTGTTAAGAACCAAATATCAATATAGCATAGAAAAACCTCAAAATAAGTACTCAACGCCTTGAAAAAGAGAGAATTTCATATAATAAGCCTCTTCGAGGAGGCAACCTCCTTATACACGACATAAATGTTCAAGTAAAATATGATTCCATATGAAAATGTCTCCTTGGTATATATAGGAGACTAGGAGGTACAATTACGACTAATGGACCCAAGCCGACATAAATAAAATAACATTACTAATGTAATATTTCCCAATTAAGGGGTAATGTGCCACTATTTAGGGCTTAACATGCCCCTCCCCTTCGGACAAGTGTTTTTCACAACACTTAAGTAATTATGGATGCTTCTGTATAAAAAAACTCATCTTCCCAAGTGGAATCTTCAGCAGAAAGTTTCCTCCACTTAATGAGATACTCTGAAATGGATTTATTCCTCAACTGGTGAATTCTTGTGTCGGTGATGGATTTAGGCTCCAATATGATTTTCCTTCCTCGTCAAGTTCTGGAAATATAGTTTGAACTGGGATATTTTCACCTATAACCTTCTTTAAGCATGAAACATGGAAAACTAGGTGTACTCATGAGGATGTAGGCAACTCCAATTTGTATGCCATAGTACCAATCTTTTTTGCAACACCTTATAAGGACCATAGTTCTTTGGTGATAATTTATTATCCTTCTTGGATTGCTTGAGGGACATATGTTTGTATGGTTTTATTCTTAAAAACACCCAATCCCCTACTTCAAAACTTATTTCACTACGATGTTGATCTGCTTTTTTTTCATGCGATTATGTGCCATGGTCAAGTTGTCCTTTAAGATTTGGAGAACTTGTTATTGTAAGTTTTAAACCTGCAAAGTAAAGCAATGCATATAGATTCTTAAGAAATACAGAAATTAATCAATGGCTCATACACAGAGTACACAGAGATTTTTACCGGAAACCCTCAACCGGGAAAACCTTTCTTATTTTCATTATATCGAAGTTCACCATTCGCCATACAATATATACAATGTTTTTAGGTATTTCGTAGATACAAGGGATCGTCAGACACAGTTGTCATATCTGATGCACCCACACACACACACATGCAAATAATATAACACATACCCAACATTCTCCCACTTGTTGTTTTCTTTTCATCTAGGGGTCCAGGGGATTATATAGTCAACAATCCAGGGTAACAATGCCCATTGTTACTCTACGCCAAGAGAACTTTTCTGTGCTCACAGACTTTGTCAATGAATCTGCAGCATTCTTCAAAGTGTCAACCTTTTCCAGCAACACCTTCTTTTCCTCAACCATGTCTCTCACAAAGTGATAC
>ML780110.1:1259236-1277326 GCA_009831015.1 Picea engelmannii
CAATATTTAAAACTTAAGGAAAGCGTCCTATTCTGTCTTGTTTTGTTCTAGATCCAGGTGGATCTAGGGAGATCGGTTTGTGTCCGCACTTACGGATTTATCCATAAACACCTGTGCTTGAGTGACCTGTGTTTTCTGATTTTCTTCCTCTAAGCTTGCTTTCATTTTTTGAATCTCTTGAATATCATTTAATCTAGCTCATTCTAGACCCTTTTTTATCCCCCAAGTGATATTTCTTTCAGACTCCTTTAATTGATCATGTAGTTGAGCTATCATCTAATCTTTCTGCTCCAACATAGTTGTCAAACTACCTACAGAGTATAAATTCATTGATGCTAAAGCTCCCATTGTGCCTGCTGTCTCTGTAGTGAATTCTCCCTCTTTAAGTTTTTGTCCGTCTATAATGATCTTGTGCTTTTTAATCATCATATCTCCTCTTGGATGCATCTCCTATTTCAGGATAGCCTTCCTCTTTTTACTAAAAAAATAATCAGATGGAGGAATCTCATCTCTAGAAACAGGCTCAAGATCACTTACGTATAGAGATCCCTCTTGGGGGTTTCCATAAGTAGACTGCAATGGAGTCAAAGAGGTAATGGGACTTCCAAGTTTCGTCGATGTTGTTCCTCCTACTTTTTTGGGAATATTTTCAGGGATTTCCGAGGGTATTTCCAACTCCTTTCCTTTCCCTGCCTCTGATTTTTCTGTCTGAGGAACCTCTATTTCTTGTGAAGACATTTCAGTCTCCTTCATTTTTCCCTTTGTATTTGCTTTATCATGTACATCTGTTTCAAATCTTGGGGGAGGCCCTTCCATCTTTGGAGGAGGGGTCATGGATTCACCCTGCAAAATTTTTGGCAAACAACTTCGCCTGTGACTTTGGAAGGACATGAAACTAGTCTGTAAGTCGGGTGATGAGGCCCGTACCCTGTTCAATACCTCCTCATAAGTTTTAACCTCCTCGAAGATATCATCATAAACAGATTTTTCATGTTCATAAGCTTTCATATTACAGTGCATCAAATGTCTGCTTACTAATTGATAAGGATCATGCTTTATGTGCTCAATATCTACCAGTTTTATTTCTTCTAAAGCTTCGGCTTCCACTTTAGAATGGCCTAGGTTTAGTAATGAAAATTTCCCGACATACACAGGGAAGATTGGCTAGGATTTCTTTTGAGCTGCCTTTATCTCTATTCCAATACCACCTTTCACTATTTGATGTGCTACCTCTCTCAATACCAGTATGTCCGGGAGGAATTTCGGAAGTACGTGAGGGGGGATTGAGCATCCATAAACCCTAATGTAAGAGAAGCTTTCATCAACAAACCAATCAGCTATTTCTTTAAGATTTCCTGAGACTGACTCAGAAATGCGAGGGGGTTCACAGCCATAAAACATTTTATGCATTGGAATTATAATAAAATGACAAATTTTGTAAAATGCATTTTTAGCATTTTCTTCCCATAGCACAGAGTGATACTCGTGAATGGGTTCGGGGCAAGTTATGTTCCAACTCCAATTCATCAGGGGAAAAGAAGTCACAAAGAAAACTGCATCCATAATGTACGCTGACATGTAAAAGGCCACTGGTTGACCTTTAGATTTTGCAACTCTGTAATTTGAAACTTCTTGAGCTAGGTTATCAAACAAAATCTTACTCCAGTTGAAAGTGTATCCTTCTGAAGCTTCTTCTAAAAAGGGTACCCATTCTGCAGGAAAATGGCAAGGATTCTTTTTTCCGAAAAGTCTACACAGCATAATGGCTACATAGACCATGTATTCGTTCAAAGACGTTGTGGCATAAACCCCATGGGTATCGGCCCTAAACTTTGATGGACATCTCCACCATTCTATGATTAAATCGGGATAAGTTCAGTCTGCCTCAGTACACTCCTTCCTTTGAAATTCAGCTAAAAACTCAGCATTATAAGTGTACTTAGGATTTGGTGAGAGTTTATACATTACTTGTATATGTTCTGGCCTGAATGAGATGACAACGACCCCTTGATCGTTTAAAATACTTCTTGTTGGGATATCGACCTTCTCCAAGGCCCAATTGATCATTTCATTGTACGCCATAAGACGAGGGCGCGCCGCAATCTTATGAAGCTCTGATTTTTCTATATCCCGAAATTGATTCTCGGAATCAGTAAGAGAATTCTTGATTTCATATTCCAGGAATTCAAAGATTTGTGTCCAAAATTTAATTGAGTCGATAGTGTGCGGTGTAGTGTCGGATATGATATCTCCTTCCTCTGTATATTCACTCTTCTTCGGTGCTTTCTTTGGTGCCATGAATTTATGTTAGATGGAAAACCTATCACAGAAACGGAGTGTATGAGCTCGGCTGAAAGCGTCTTACACTTGATAGTATGAAACATAATATGTTGCGAAACACAGACCTTTAAACTCTTTTTCAATTCATTTAACAATGTAGGTACCGACGCAGCTGACAAGAATTCAATACATTGAATGCAGTGGATATTTACTAAGATACGCATTAGTGTCACATATCATCAGTTATCCTTTATTAAAGTGGCCGCCTTTTGGCGCTTTTGAATTCAAACTTCAAAAATTTCATTTGATCGGAAACCGAAACATGAACTAACCTAAAAGGTTTGATTGTCATTAATCATGCTTCCAAAATAGAATTAATTTAGACTAAACACGGATTAGGAGTCGAGACTTCGCGTTTCAGGATTTCAGGGATCGTGTTGACAAGAGGTATGTCATCGTTGAATCCTGATTTCTGAAATTTTGAAATCACGAAAAGTTTAAATTAGGACTTAACTTTGTTTTAGTAAATTAATTAATCAGTATTAAACCCGCTTTGATTCTTTCAGGATTTTGGGGATCGTGTTGAAAAAAGGTATGTCATCGATGAATCCTGATTTCCAAAATTGTGAAATGATTAACTTAAGCCTTAAAATTTCGTATTAGTGAATTAATTAATCAGGATTAAGGACTAACTTCCAAAACAGGATTAATTCACTTTAAACACAGATTATGAGTCGGGACTTCGCGTTTCAGGATTTTGGGGATCGTGTTGTCAAGAGGTATGTCATTGATGAATCTCGAATCCCGAAATCGCAATATGATTAATTTAGTCTTTAATAATTAGTAACTTCCATATTTCGGGAAATCGGGGATCGGGATTCCACGATTGGAAATGCATTAAAACATATGTTCTTTGTAAACCATGAATTCCGAAAAACTTTTTAAAGGTTAATCTTAACTCCTTTAGAGTTTAAACTTTTCGTGATTTAAGAAATAATTTTACAGAAAGCGCATCGGGGCTTTTATAACATTTTTGGTTTTTTGCCTTTTATTATTTAAAGAATAAATCTTGTCAGGATTTCGGTACCGGCCTTTTGGAAAAGATAGTGAAGGTTATGCTTTGTGAAAAACCAAAACCCGAAAAAGGAAGATTTTAGTTTTGAAGATAAAAAATTTAATATATGTTTCAACAGGTATCATAGTGGGATTTCCTAAGATTTCTTAGGTGTCTTCTGTCATAATATTCACTTGTGTTTCTTCATCCAAGACACAGTCTATGTCAAAGTCTTCTATTCTTGCACTTATGCATTGTTTTACTTTCAAGATTTATGGTAAACTAACATCTTTGTGCTCATTCATTGTTTCTTTGAATTGTACTAATATAGTCTGAGCTTTGTCTTATTCTTTCTTTGATTCTTTTTCTTTATGATTCTCTAACATGCTCTTAGTATATAGATTTCCTTCATAGTTTTCTTGTTTCATGTTCATTCTTTCAACTTTAGCAATCATCCTTGGACAATCCTCAACCTTATGACCAACAATATTACAACAAAGACAAATAGGGCATTCCTTAGCAAGATGTCTTGACCTTCTGCAGTTATACCACAATGTCAATCCTCTTTTCCTCTTATATGTTCCTGAAATTATTTTGTACTGCGCACTAGGATCATAGTGTTGGACCTGTAATCTGCAAAAATTCTTTATAGGTTCTTGCGTCCATTTATTAGTCCAAAAATTATTTCTATGCATAGGAATAACATATCTTTCTTCATTTCTATTAGCTTTAGTTAGATCAATTTTTTCTTCCAACTGTGCCCTAGCTTTTAGACTAGGACATAATCTATTAAACATACTTAAATTCATGATTTTGAAACAAAAATGTTCACTTATCTTACTCTTATCAAAACACAAAGGTTTACCTCTTTTAATATCTTACATATTTTCTTCATATCAGACTTCTTTCTTAGCACAGAGCTTCGCGAGTCAAGTAGAGTATTGTGCACTTCAGCAGCAGATCTACGCACAGAGCTTCTCTTTTCTTTACTTCAGTTCCCAGCAATCACGATTTCAAGTCCCGACAACGGAACCATTTCTGGCACAGGGGCAAACCCAGAGTTCAACACTTCAACAACGCACCAACAAAACCCTAACTATCGGCCCTTTCGGAAACACCTGTGAAGCAAGTGAAGTCTCACCCGAGGTAGAAGCAGGGGGGGTTACAGGACTGCTGGAATCCCTACATATTTTCACCTTTTAAAGCATAAAATAATAAATTATGTAGCTTCCTACCCATGGTCATATGGTTATTTCTTTTCATAAGCAACTTTTGAAACTATGAATATGATGTTTCGATTATTCTTAGTGTTTTCCTTTCTTCGTTTTCATGCTTCGTTCATGACTGAAAGCATGAACGAAGAATTAAAACTTATGATTGTATTACCATTTTATCTAAGGTTTATGAAAGGTAGATGTCTCTACAATTTTTTTTAATAAAGGCTTTTTTTTGTTGTGAAGCTCATCTTGTTTATTGCTTTAAACTGGCTCATCGATTGTGAAGTGTGCTTTGAATTGTTGTTTGACGCCATGGATCCATTGAAATTAAACTATGATATATATCTTTTTGACTCTTGGTAAGACCTATTCTTGTCACTACACTTTGGTTCACAAAACTTTTCCTCTCCTAAACTTTAGAAACCAACTCCGCCTTGTTGCACAATCATAAATTTTGAATGAACTTGGTCGTGGCCTGTACCCTGTGGGAGGTGGCAGTCCGACAACAATAGGCCCATCATTTCGAGCTAAGTCTCGGGTTTCGTATGTACTCTTGGCACTCATTTCGCAAAACGTCTTTCATATTGTATTGCAGAACCTCTTTTCATACGTGCTAGGGTATTGATGAGTTTAGGGTCTGAGATTTCGCTCTGGTCTTCTCTGTTCCAGAAACCTTTTATACTCACTGTGTTTTCTATCTGCCTCCCGAGCCCTCATGGCCCCGGTCATAAGGATTGAGCCCAATGGCTCACAAACCCTTCTCATGTGTAATGATGCAAGGGAAGACCTTAAAGGTCAAGGATGGATCGGATTTCTCGAGAAATTCCAGGGTTTTAATTTGCAAACTGCCCAAGAATTTTCCCTATCTTTTGATGGCTGTCGAGCCAAGGTAGGAGACATTCAAATCGAGGTCACTGAGAATTTTGAGGCCAAGCGACGGGTCTTCCACTAAGTGGGCAGAAATGGTTCAAAAACGCCAAGGTAGAAGAGGTACCATGGAGCTTGTTCTTCACCTCTAAGAAGATCATATGTTGTGATAAAGGTATCCACGTATCCTTGTTGAAAACTCGGTGGCATGGTTTATTAGCAATCTTGAGACAATTTGTCACATGTGAGGGTCGCTTTGGCCTTGTTTTCCTATATCACATACATTTTTTGATGAACTTCATCGGTTTTTAGCTGAATATGCCCTTTTATTTATTAAGAAGTTTGTATAAGATGGCCAAAAGGTATAAGATACAGCATTTAAACTCCAGTCTGTTTCATCACAGGCTGATAAAAATGTTGTTGGCTCATCAACTAAAATTACAAAATGATAATTGGGATGTCTTCCTATTTTAAAATGGTTTCATTACACCCAGTACCGTAGAGGTTGATAAGCCCATGATGGGAGAAACTACAGTCCCTGCCACTGATAGAGTAGTTCCTTCCTCTAAAGAAGCCTATGTTACGGCCATCCTCAATGAGCCTATGCCTGAGAAAACAGAGGTTGAGTCGGCAGTCTTTGAATTGCATGGCCATGAACAACATGCCTATCCTAACACCTCTGCTAAGAACGCAAACAGGCCTTCATACAAACCGTCTAAAGGTGACATGGATATAGGATTTAAAAATAAAAGGGCAGGTAGGTTAATCTCAAGAAGCCTACGAAATAAATCGAACTCTCATGTGAGCTCGATCAAAATGATCGAGGTCCATGAGAGCTCTGATTCTAAGATCGAGATATTCTTGGCCGAAGAAGACCCCCCTTGCCTCATACCAGATCTCGGCCAAGCTTATAATTTTATAGATAATTTGCCATCCTGCCTGAAGCACAGTCAAGGATTTCCAGGTATCAATCTTGATAAGAAACCCACAGTCAATAGTGGAGACATTTTGACACATGGCCGTGAACATTCTCAAACAGCTATCACAGATTCATGGTGTGAAGTTTGTCTGTTTTGGATCGATAAATATTATACAAACATACCTACTCTGCAATCGCAAATCAAAATCCTCACTAATCAGATTGACTCGCTAAAGGATGAAAATCATAGGCTAAAGTCCATTGTTCAAAGGCAAGGCAAGTGTTTGAAAATGAATGGGAACATAATAGTAAAGAATGTTGAGAGTGTTACAGCAGTAGTTAATTCTGAGATCCTGTGAATCAAATTTAGCATGCAGTTAAGAGGTAAATATTTGATTGATTGCCTTAGTTTTATTTTATTCATTTTTTTTTAATTATATAGATTTAATTTGATTTTTGTTGTTAAAATAGAACTAGCTACAGAATCAATTGATTATGTAGCCAGTTTATCTTCATTCGAATTTGTGGAAATTATTGGTTATAACGATATCTAAACTCTTTTACTTTCGTTTTTGTTTTCAGAATATCAAGTAATTGGTGGTGATCTCATGTTATGGACTATTTTTGAGCTCATTTGGCACATCTTTTGTAAACAGAAAGAAGTTTGTTTTAGTTTTGAGAGATATTGTGTGATATGGAGTGGTTATCACCCTCTATTTTGTAATCAACAAATCATTTTGGAGATTTAATCTTATCCCACAAGATAAGATATTTAGTTTTTCTAAACTCTTTAAATATTTGTAATTTTTGTAATCAAGGATCCTCGCCCGGGGCAGAARATGGACTTTTGATCAACARRCTTTAATGGAACAGCAATACTCATTTCGGCTTTAGCTTCTTGTGRGTGGTGTCTTCATTAAGTTTTTGTTCATCTTGATATCATAATAAGTTTTTGATAGCTTTAGTCTTCATCATTTATTATGTTATTAGGATAATTCATTTATGAATGTTGTCCATAAAATGCTTCAGATATAAATTTTGTGATCATCTATTTAGCTTCAATTACAGGGTTTCTCCTTTAATTTATGTTGATAGATTAAATGCAAGGATGTTCGCCAACAGATTTTGCTTAATGCAATTTCTTGCAATTATAAGATCACAATAACTATTGATATCATTCTATATGCTATTTAAATTTAATTGCCAACATAATCGTTTTGCATTTATTCAGAACAGACTTAAGGTTCAGTTCAGGTTTCCCTCCTGGGCAAGGCGGTTAGATGTTTTCAGATCGCACAAATATTTGGATGCATATCATTAGCTCGATAACAGGTTAGCTCGATTTCATTTTTTTGTTATTTGTTTATCACTGAAATTTGAACGTAAAGTTTGGCTTTTGACGATCTATACGTTTTCATTTCATAACATTTTCTTCATTAGTTTAAGGCTTATAAAAGGAAAATCAAAAAATATTTCTATGTACTTTCTTTATCTGCTTCTTCGAAAGCAGTCATTTTCACATCGATTTTCGTAAGTTTCAATTAAAACTTGTAGCCTGTAAATAATGTATATAAATGACAGTTATCTATCTTTAGCTTAAATACACCTATTACAGTCACATTATATACATATGTACATATATGTAATATTTAGTAATTAGTTACCTATTTCTTTTATTTTATTTTTGTTTCTTTTAAGATTCTTAGATTGGACAACGGAGCCATTAAACCCGTTAGGACGAGTTATACCAAACGGCTTGGTTTACTTAGACAACCCTGGACCGGACTCGTTCTTCCAATTGACGGACAGTCTTTTTTTCTCATCAACAAATGGCACTAGAAGTAGGGCCTGAACACGATTGATGGTACGTGGAGGTCACAAGACTCCTCCCCCACACACCCGCTCCCCTATAGTAACAAAAAGTCGTTCTGACGACGTTACTTCTCAAACAGCAACCACCTCAAACGAAAATCCACAGATTACCACTGAGCCAGTAACACCAAACCCTCCAGGGTCCAACGTACAAGAAATTGTTCGTTAGTCACTTTTAAGGGCACACGGTGCTTTGGCCCATATCAGACAACCGGGTAGGCCATTGAATCAACCTCTAGATTTCTCTGATATCATAGAGCAACTTGAAGGCATTGGTCTGCTCCTAAACCCTACAGATCTAGATCACATCCTCACTCCTACAGCCGAAGGATCTGGTATCCCACCTTCATCTTCCTCTTCGGGAGAAGAGTCATCCGACGAAGGCAGTTCTTCATCTCAGCCTTCGACACCACCTACGCCCATGGAAAATCCAAACAATCCTGCCAAACCATGGCTCGATCAAGATGTTGTGGCCATACATGGACCCGGCACCCTTTGCCTAAACATCCAGATAAATGGCTCCCTAAATTCAATCCAGACTCTAAGCAGATCGCCAAGGATCACATAAAAAAATTCATGCTATCCATTAGACTCCAAAGCGTAGAACATGAAGATATAGTATGTAGAATTTTTCTTTATATGTTTGAAGGTAATGCCTCTACGTGGTATTTTTCCCAACAACCCCACATCATTGTATCTTGGGACAAATTTGAGTCTTGTTTCCTCGAGAAATTCGGAGATGATAAATCTCCCGAAGTCTTAGTCATGGAACTCTCCAGCTTAAAGATGAACCCTAAAGAAAAAATAAAATATTTTAATTAAAGGTTCCTCACATTAAAAAATCGAATCCTCGTTGATTCAATGCCTGCTGAAAATCTTATTGTCGCATATTACACCAAATCCCTACACCAGAATATAGCAATTTGGGTAAAAAGGTCTAAGAAGGCAATGTTATTGGAAGCCTTCGAGGAGGCAAGCCAAATTGAGAAAGATATTCTAATCCTCAAAGATAATCTTAGTAACAAGGCAGAGATTATCCCATCTTCTAAGAAGAAGATAGAAATTCTTCCTAGACCTCCCCAAACCAAAACTCAATCAGAGACTTCAGATCTGGAAAGTTTACAAAAGGTCATCCAAAAATTGTCAAATCAATTCGTAGACTTAAGGAGATCAGCTGAAGAAGCATCTTCAAGCAAAGGGACTTACAAACCCCCTTTTAGAAAACATTTTCCCTCAAACCGGCCAAACCTAAATCCTGAAGGCCTGAACCTCGAAAGCCTACAATATGCTATACAGACAATCCTTGAAGCACATGATAACTTAGTTCCCCCTTAGATTTCTGAAGATGTGGTTGAAGAAGAAAAAGTGGAAGAAGATGAATCATCTCCCAATATCTTCGGGCATTTTTCCGACAGTATCTTTCAAGCCAATTTTGAAACTGTCCATCCTTACAATACCAGAAGCAAAACCCAGAATAAACCCTCTTCTGAAATTGGAACTAATGTGCCTCAAAAACAGTTTAAGCAAACTGAAACTAAACAGAATTCAGCAACCCCAAGTTTAGAATAAATTTTATTGAAGACCTAAAGAAACTTAAAGCAAATATTTATGTTTATGAACTGTTGAAATTTCTTTTTCTTCTGCAAAATATGCTTCAGAACATTGCAGAAAACAGCAAAAACAACAATCTGAACAGCAAGAAAATTGCAGAAATCAACCCTAAAACACTCAAAAGGTCCCTACTAAAACAACACCAGAACCCTCAGATAAAAGAGACGTTGCTGTAAAAAATGTATCAAATGTAGATAAAGTAATTTCAGGGACAGCGACTAAAAACCAGCAAAGTTCTGTTGTTAATACTCGCAAAAATGTCCCACCATTTTTATTGACTTTTGAAATTTTCAATAGAAATGTACATAACTGCATGGTATATTCTGGCGCATCATCAAATGTGATGCCCTGGTCTGTCTGCCAAAAAATCAATGCTGAAGTTCAACCTTCTGGTCTGAAAATTATTCAGCTCGATCGGATCAGTGTTAAGGTAATAGGTGAATTAAAAAATGTCTTTATTAGGCTATCCTCTAATCCTAAGGTTCACCAGATTATTGATATCATTGTCGTTGACATCCGTAAAGTATATGGTTTATTTGTAAGCAGGGATTGGTCCAAACAGTTGCATGGATACTTTGTGACAGACTGGTCCCATTTGTGGTTGCCAGAGAATGGGAAGCCTAACGGAATCGGGATCAATCGTGAGCGTTACCTCAAGCTTATCATGACAGATTTAAATGACGCTAATGAACCATTTACTGCTTCCGCTAATTCACCTAAAATACAGAGAATGAACACCTTTTTCGGTGATTTCATGGCGGAAACTTCTATCATCACTGACCCGGAACAGCAGTCGGAACTCATGACATGCACACAGTCGACAGTTCTACCTAATGTGTCTAATACGATTGATGAAGCTCACAATGGTCTCTCTACTTCGATGGATCCAAATCTAAAGAAGGATTTGGTGCAGGATGTGTGCTCATTGACCCAGCAGGTAACAAAACTTTGATCGCTTGCCGATTAGAATTTGAATGCACAAACAACACTGTTGAATACGAGGCACTTCTGCAAGAAATCAAAAAGGCACTAGATTTGAAAGTACAGAATTTAATAGTGTTCGGCGATTCAGAAATTGTGGTCAGACATATAATAAATTTCATTCATTGCCTATCACCACCCCCGAAAAGTTATCAAGCTGAGGTATGGAATCTAATGCACAAATTTCTCGCATTTAACATTAAATCCATTTCAAGATTAAACAATTATGAGGCTGACTTGTTAGCTAACGTTGCTTCCAAACTTTTTCCCACGGAAGGCCTTTCTTCGAACGCATTTTCAATTGAGTTGTTGTTCAGACCATCAGTCCCAAACAACATCACTAACTGGAGAGTGTTCGATGATTATCAACAGATCATCAGTTTCCTACACATGGAAGACACTTTCTGAGGTGAGGTTATCGATGAAGGCACCCACGACGAAGACCTCCACAATTTTACAAAGATCTCTCGAATCAACATCAGATCTAGTAAATTATATCCCAAAATCTGTGGTAAGATTAGAAAAGTTTTATGATTTGCATGACAAATTCAGAAAATCGGTAAATTGTAAAACGAATAGTTCTTCTTTGACACATGAAAAGGTAAATCTGGGAACTAAAGATAATCCACAATGCATCAATTTGGGAACGGGATGTTCTGAGCAAGAGAAATCAGCCTTTATAAAACTATTTAAATAATTTAAGGATGTATTTGCTTGGACATATGATGATCTAAAAACGTTTGACCCTAACATTATACAACACATCATCCTCATGAAACCCCAGACTCAACCTTTTCAACAGAAGTTGAGAAAGATGCACCCCAAACTTGAACCAACGGTTAAGAAAGAACTAAACAAACTATTGAATGCAAAGATAATCTTCTCAGTAAGACACACAGTGGATTTCTAACCTTGTCCCTGTGAGGAAGAAAAGTGGTGAAATTTAAATCTGTGTCGATTTTTGGAACTTAAACCAAGCATCTGACAAAGACAATTACCCTGTTCCTCCGATGGAACAAATTCTCCAGCAGGTATCTGGTTCTGAAAGATTGTCACTACTAGACGGTTTTTCAGGGTACACCCAGGTCCTCATGTCTCCCCCAGACCAGCTGAAAACCACTTTCCTTACTCCATGGGGTACCTATGCTTATAGAAAGATGCATTTTGGGCTTATAAATGCCAGGGCCACTTTCCAAAGAGCGATGGATATCGTTTTTTGCGGTCTAATCAATCAATCTGTAGTAGTCTATCTCGATGATGTCACTGTTTTCTCCAAAAATAAGGGGGATCATTTAGCCCATCTGAGATCTGTTTTACAACGATGTCGTAGTACCGCATCTCTCTAAATCCTAAAAAATATGTCTTTGTAGTGGAACAAGGCAAGTTGTTCAGATTCATAGTATCCAATGAAGGGATGATCATTGATCCCGAAATAACTCAGGTCATTTCAAAGCTTCCTCCCCCCTCTTCCAAAAAATCTATGCAATATTTTCTAGGTCAAATAATTTTTGTCAGAAAGTTTGTCCCAAGTTTCTCAGAAATAGTGAGGCCATTGCAAAACTTAATAAAAAATGATGTGCAATACCATTGGGGACCACAAGAAATTCAAGCTTTTGACTCAATCAAAAAATCCATAGTGGAGGCTCCATCCTTAATGAGCTCTGACTTTTCACAAGATTTCACTCTTTACACGTTCACCTCTGATCGATCTTATGCCGCTATGCTAACCCAAAAGAATGTTGAAAACAACGAAATTTCCATTGTCTTTATGAGCTCAGCCTTCAAGGGAGAAGAGCTTAATTATCTAGTTGTTGATCAGGAGGCTTACATTGTTTTTAAAGCGGTAAAACATTTTCGATCATATCTACTGAAATCTAGAACTAAAGTCATTGTGTCTTACCCTGCTGTTAGAAATTTGCTAGTACAGAAAGAACTGGGTGAAAAATGGGAAAACTGGATGACATCCTTACAAGAGTATGACCTCGAGATCACCCCTGCGCAAATTGTTAGAGGCCAAGGTCTATGTAAATTAGTCATTGATTCAGTTGAAGAACAGCAAAGTCAAACTGATGTGTTAACTGAAGATCAACATAATCAAAGTCAAATCTGATGTGTACAAGATCCTACTAATTCTTGGTTTGATGACATTAAGTTTTATCTAACACACGGTTCAACTCCTTGTCATATTGATTCAAAAAAAAAAAGAGCATTAAGACTAAAATATGCACCTTTCCAGGTGGTGAATGGTATATTATTTCGCAAAAATTTTGATAAAATCCTTATGCATTGTCTGGAAAGAGATGAAGCAGATAAAGTGTTATCTAAATTGCATGCAGGAGAAGCTGGTGGGCACTTCAGTGGAGACACTACTGCTGACAAAGTATTAAGAGCGGAATCTATTGGCCCACGCTATTCAAATATGCCCATACATTATGCCGCAAATGCGTAATGTGCCAAAAGGCTTTTGGACGAGTACAGAAGGTGACATTCCCGCTGCAACCTATCTTGGTGGATTTCCCTTTTCAGCAATGGGGTCTTGACATCATTGGCCCAATTAACCCCACCTCCTCGCAGAAACATAAATACATCATTACAGCAACAGATTATTTTATCAGATGGTCTGAGGCTGCACCATTAAAAGTGGTAAACACCAGCCAGGTAATATATTTCCTTAATTCAAACATCATTACTCAATTCAGTATTCTTGAATGTTTGGTTTTCGATAATGCTTCCTATTTTTTATCCTTCAATATGAGTGCCTTTGCTTTAGAAAAAGGGATAAAACTAAAATATTATGCCAGTTATTACCCCCAAAGAAATGGTTTAGCAGAATCAGAAAATAAAAACCTGATCAAGATCAACAAAATGACAATTTTTGAAAACCACAAAAACTAGCACAATGCACTATTCAATGCAATCTGCACTGATAGGGTGACTCTGAAAACCGTTGTTGGTAATTCCCCCTTCTTTCTCATTTACGGAAGGGAAGCAATTCTTCCTCCGCATAATCTGCTTCCCTCTCTGCAACTATCGCAGAAAGTTTAAGAAGAAGATTCTCCTCCCCTGGAAAGTTGGATTAATGCTTTGCTGAAGTTAGAAAAGGTAAGAGCCCAAGCGAAACAAAACCTAGATCAGCATCAACGTATTGTCAAAAGCTGGTTTGATTCGAATTCTGCCTCGGACAAGAATTTTGAGGTAGGTGATCTTATCCTCAAGTGGGATAAACCTCATTAAGGGAAAGGGGAACATACCAAGTTCCAGAACCTGTGGTTGGGACCTTTCTTAATCGTTGAAAAACTAGGTCCCAGTTCTTTCCGCCTGCAGAATTTAGAGGGACAGCCAGACACCTTCCCAGTGAATGGCCAAGCTCTCAAAAGGTATTTCGCCTGACAAATCCTAGATACAACTTTTGTACATATTTTTTTGTTTTGGTTTGTTTTGCTTTTTGTTTTTTCCTTTTTATTTTTTTTGTTTATTGGATTTCCGAGTCAAACATGATTGTATTACGGTTTAGTTCAAAAAAGGAGAACAGAATGCTTCATCTTAAAACAACTGTCAAAGATTGTCGGAGCATCAACTGTTGTGTTTTCCTAAAAATGTAGACTAGTTAAAGATGGTTTTTTGTTCAGAATTGATTTTTGGTTTCAATTTGCATTTGAGCGCAGACACGACTATTATTAAAATCTCTTTACGTTGCCCCTGCTTTTAATAAAGCGACCCAAGAATGCTTTCCTGTCCTCGAAAATTAGTTTCATTAGTGAACTATTTTCAGACCATGATGAAGGTTAGCAAGCAAAAATTAAAAGGCTGAAAAATAACAAGTCTTGTAAAAACTGAAATTTTCAGCGTCACCCTGCTCTTATGAATGTTTTTAAATTTATATCAGATTGTGAAAAATTTCTCAAGAGTTGTGAGAATTGTTTGTAAACCCGACGGGATACTGAACATGTATGTTGGCAACGGGTAAATGCATGCATGATGCTAAGACAACTTCGTCGGGGTACTAAATGGGCCTGCTAGCAGCGAAGCGATGTCAAGTTAGACCAAATTCTCAGGTATAAATTTTGATCATAGGCATCCTTCATTCTAAATTGAAATTTCTTGGACAGGATAGAGGCATCAGAGTGGGTTAATTGACATCCCTGTCGAGGCTATGGACGCCTGCTGGCAGCAGTGGCTCTGTCAGCAGCAGTGGCTCTGTCAGCAGCATTGGATCCATTAACTTAAACATCGTGGCTCTCATTTGTGAAGTCTGTCACCAGATTTCATTTTTAACGAAAGATATCTTAAGCTGGACCATGTAATGATTGTCAAGATGCTTAATGTCTTTCAGTTGTTCTTTGATCTGAAATCATTCTAATATTTCTAACCTGAACTCGTCGGTGATACAGAGATAACTGCTTCTCCTAGCAAGTCGCCATTGTTGGCAGCCCTACATATTTTCACCTTTTAAAGCATCAAATAATAAATTATGTAGTTGCCTACCCGTGGTCATATGGTTATTGTTTTTCATAAGCAATTTTTGAAACTGTGAATATGATGTTTCGGTTATTCCTAGTGTTTTCCTTTCTTAGTTTTCACGTTTCGTTCATAAATGAAGCATTAAAACTTATGATTGTATTAC
The DNA here is from genome assembly GCA_009831015.1 of Picea engelmannii. NCBI lineage: Eukaryota > Viridiplantae > Streptophyta > Pinopsida > Pinales > Pinaceae > Picea > Picea engelmannii. The sequence goes on from ML780110.1 coordinate 1,274,662, forward strand.
CATTTTATCTAAGGTTTATGAAAGGTAGATGTCTACAGTTTTTTTAAATAAAGCTTTTTTTTTGCTGTGAAGCTCATCTTGTTTATTGCTTTACACTGGCTCATCAATTGTGAAGTGTGCTTTGAATTGTTGTTTGAAACACCAAGGATCCATTGAAATTAAACTATGTTATATATTTTTGTGGCTCTTGGTAAGACCTATTCTTGTCACTACACTTTGGTTCACAAAAAAATTCCTCTCCTAAACTTTAGAAACCAACTCCACCTTGTTGCGCAATGATAAATTTTGAATGAACCTGGTCGTGGCCTATACCCTGTGGGAGGTGGCAGTTCGACAACGATAGGCCCATCATTTCGAGCTAAGTCTCGGGTTTCGTATGTACTCTTGGCACTCATTTCGCAAAACGTCTTTCATTTTGTATTGCAGAACCTCTTTTCATACGCGCTAGGGTATTGATGAGTTTTGGGTCTGAGATTTCGCTCTGGTCTTCTATGTTCCATAAACCTTTTATACTCACTATGTTTTTTGTCTGCCTCCCGAACCCTCATGGCCCCGGTCATAAGGATTGAGCCCAATGGCTCGCAAACCCTTCTCCTGTGTGATGATGCAAGGGAAGACCTTAAAGGTCAAGGATGGCTCGGATTTCTCGAGAAATTTCAGAGTTTTTATTTGCAAACTACCCAAGAATTTTCCCTATCTTTTGATGGCTACCGAGCCAAGGTAGGAGACATTCAGATCAAGGTCACTAAGGATTTTTTAGGCCAGGCGATGGGTCTTCCACTGAGCGGGCAGAAATGGTTCAAAAACGCCAAGGTAGAGAAGGTATCGTGGAGCTTGTTCTTCACCTCTAGGAAGATCATACGTTGTGATAAAGGTATGTCTGTATCCTTGTTGAAAACTAGGTGGCATGGTTTATTAGCAATACTGAGACAATTCGTCACATGTGAGGGTCGTTTTGGCCTTGTTTTTCTTTATCACATACGTTTGTTGATGAACTTCATCAATTTTCAGCTGAATATGCTCTTTTATTTATTAAGAAGTCTGTATAAGATAGTCAAAAGGTATAAGAGACAACGTTTAAACTCCAGTCTGTTTCATCACGGGTTGATAAAAATGTTGTTGGTTCATCAACTAAAATTGAAAAATGGTAATTGGGACGCCTTCCTAATCCGAAATGGTTTCATTACACCCAGTACTGTAGAGGTTGATAAGCCCGTGATGGAAGAAACCACAGTCCCTGCCACTGACAGAGCAGTTCCTTCATCTAAAGAACCCTGTGTTACGGCCATCCTCAATGAAACTATGCCTGAGAAAACAGATGTTGAGCCGGCAGCGTTTGAATTGCATAGCCATGAACAACACGCCTATCCTAACACCTCTACTAAGAACGCAAACAGGCCTTCATACAAACTGTCTAAGGGTGACATGGATATAGGGTTTAAAAATAAAAGGGCAGGTAGGTTAATCTCAAGAAACCTACGAAATAAATCGAACTCTCATGTGAGCTCGATCAAAATGATCAAGGTCCATGAGAGCTCTGATTCTGAGATCGAGAGATTCTTGGTCGAAGAATACCCTCCTTGCCTCAAACCAGATCTCGGCTAGGCTTATAATTTCGTAGATAATTTTCCACCCTGTCTGAAGCACAGTCAAGGATTTCCAAGTATCAAGCTTGATAAGAAACCCACAGGCAACAGTGGAGACGTTCTGACACATGGTCGTGGACATTCTCAAACAACTATCACAGATTCACGGTGTGAAGTTTCTCTGTTTTGGATCGATAAATATTATACACACATACCTACTCTGCAATCGCAAATCAAAACCCTCACTATTCAGATTGACTCGCTAAAGGATGAAAATCATATGCTAAAGTCCACTATTCAAAGGCAAGGCAAGTGTTTGAAAACGACTGGGAACATAATAGTAAAGAATGTTGAGAGTGTTACAACAGTAGTTAATTCTGAGATCCTGTGAATCAAATTTAGCATGCAGTTAAGAGGTAAAGATTTGATTGATTGTCTTAGTTTTATTTTATTCATTTTTTCTTAATTATATAGATTTAATTTGATTTTTGTTGTTAAAATAGAACTAGCTACAGAATCAATTGATTCTGTAGCCAGTTTATCTTCATTCGAATTTGTGGAAATTATTGGTTATAACGATATCTAAACTCTTTTATTTTCGTTTTTGTTTTCAGGATATCAAGTAATTGGTGGTGATCTCATGTTATGGACTATTTCTGAGCTCATTTGGCACATCTTTTGTAAACAAAAAAAAGTTTGTTTTAGTTTTGAGAGATACAATGTGATATGGAGTGGTTATCACCCTTTATTTTGTAATCAGCAAATCATTTTGGAGATTTAATCTTATCCCAGAAGATAAGATATTTAGTTTTTCTAAACTCTTTAAATACTTGTAATTTTTGTGATCAAGGATCCTCGCCTGGGACAGAAGATAGACTTTTGATCAACAGACTTTAATGGAACAGCAATACTCATTTCGGCTTTAGCTTCTTGTGGGTGGTGTCTTCATTAAGTTTTTGTTCATCTTGATATCATAATAAGTTTTTGATAGCTTTAGTCTTCATCATTTATTATGTTATTAGGATAATTCATTTATGAATGTTGTCCATAAAATGCTTCAGATATAAATTTTGTGATCA
>ML780111.1:35920-80398 GCA_009831015.1 Picea engelmannii
TGTTTCTTTTGAGAATAGGAACTGGTCCTGCTGCTGGAAGAGCCTTCTGAATCATCAGTTTCCTTCTCAGTGGAATCCTCTGGCACTGGTCCTTTACCTCTGGGGTGGACCTTTCTGGATGTGCTTCTCTCAGTGTGGCCACTGACATGATCATGATTTTGCATCTCAGGTTCATGCTGCATTTGTCGTTGTAGGTCGGATAAGCTCTGCAATAAAACTGAATTAATCTCGGTTTGCTTTTCTTGCTCTTTCATCATTCTTTCATTATCGGCCTTGCAGCTTTGCAATTCGGCCATGAGACTCCTCACCGTCTCAGCTAAGTCTAGAGGGGTTCTTATTGCTCTTCTTTCATCAGACTCTTCATCCCTGTTGTGGGAGCCTTCTCCCACCTCTTGGTGAGTCACCATACTCTGCGTTTGTAGATTCCCGTGGTTGCTCGTCCGCTTGAGTGAAAAGACAAATGCTGGATATTAGTCGAGAGTTAAATACTTTTTATAATTTGCGCATAATTTCATAACTCTTTCACATGCATACACAGTCGGGTTTTCATATTCCAAGTTTTTTAATCCTCGTCAAGATAGTTAAGTCAGGGGGGTTTACTCCTCATAGGAGTGTTTCGTACGAGGTTTATGCGCGACTGGTGCATGAGCCCAATCAGGCCGAGTGTTGTAACCATGCTCTGATACCACTTTGTAACACACCCACTACTTAAATCAAATTTTTTTTTTCATTGTTTTCTCAACAATGAGAATCCCCGATTCACAGGTCTTCTATTTACCTACCCGACTCTCTACACATAACTGGGGTCTTATGTTCTTTTTTTCCTCCAGCCCCTTCTAGCGTACTGCTGGTCCATGTGACCTGCATTCCTATGACCACCGTCATTTGCTTCTGTCGGGGTTTCTTCTATCGGGGTTTTGACACCCACAATGTTCTGGAAAATTGAATCACCGATCCCCGATGTGCTCTATCCCTCTAGGATAAGCCCTGGCCAATGTGACCACTGAGTCCGGGTTCGTAGGCCTACCTCTCATTGGGGCTACGGGGTTTCCAAGGCCGTAAAACACTTACCCGTAGTTTTCCCGATCTCTCGAACACTGATTCTCCGTCAAGCTGACAGTTGTTCCCCACTAATCGGGGTTTCACAGATCGCGAATCCGAGGTGCACAATTCACTTGTCACCGGGATACCCGATATCCCGATGAAACTCCAAACGCCGATGGGTTAACTCTTGGTCGATATTTTCTCCAACGGCGCAGATCTCTACTATGTGTCCTCTAAATGAACGGTCCCTATTTTCTCCGGGGTTCGAGACTTGAAATGTCTCGAGTTCCTTGTTCTCAGGAACTTCGATTTGTTGATTCCCAACTCCTCCCGGAGGTCTGACACCTGTCCTCTGCTAGTTCCACCTAGGGTCCACACAACTCTCCTATCGGGATTTCACGCATCGCGATTTCAAATTACGAGGGTTTCTTCCCTTTGAAATTCCCGATGCTCTGAACCCCGACCCTTCTGGATCTACTAACACGCGTCCTCCGCAATGAACGGTTCAGATCATGTTGGGAAATCACGTATCGCGATTCCAAGCGGCAAGATTTCCTTGCTCTCGCAAATCCCGATTCCCCGATGCTCGATGTAAGTCAAACGCTGACCTTTCGCATCCCCATCGGGGTTTCTCCTGTCGTGGATTCGACACTTGCGATGTCAATGACATTCACATTTCCTAACCCCGAACCCTGATGGACCAGAACACTGACACGTGCCTTGACGGGTTTTCCCTCTTGGTTAAACTCCGACCCACATGACCGCTAATCCATAAGACCACGGTCTTAGTTCCTGTCGGGGTTTCGGTACTTGCGATGTTCAAAACAACTCGCATTACCAAACTCCGATTCCCGACTTGGTACGCCACCTGTCCTCCTCTCTGATGTCTGTGGCCCACAACCTTGGCTGTCGGGATATCGTGTATCATGATATCGCGGTTCTTGGTGCAATATTCTCTTTGTCTCCAGGAACCACGAAGTGTCGAACCCCGACTCCCTTCGGATTCCTGACACGTGTTCCACCGGAGATCTATGGCTATGATTCCTCTGGTGTTTCGAGATTCAAAAGGTCTCGATTTTCCTGGCTCTTAAAACCCCGATACCTTAATATCCCGATACCTCTCTGGGACCTTCTCCTCTACTCACTAGGACTTAACCCCTGTGCAACTTCTGTTCAATCGCACGGTTGTCGGGTAATCCAGTGGTGATCCGACGACTCACGATCCTTATGACCATAAGTCTACAAGACCTCAGCCTTAGGTCTCCAGTCGGGATTCAGGCTTTCCAATGCCGCGATACACGTAACCACCAGACTCATGATATGCCAAATCCTGATACGTTTGCTCTTGGCTTATGCCCTTCCTGACTATGGCATGGTCCATGTGACCTGCTCTTATATGACCACGACCATATGCACCCATCGAGGTTTCGGGTTTTTCAACACCTCGATGTACATGTCCAAGGAACCTGCCATATGCTGATCCTCGATGAAATCTGGGTGTTCCGATACGTGTCCTATCCGGGTGGACGATCTAGATCTATATCACGTCGCGCGCTCTCCCACTACTCTCTGGACGTAGAAGAACCAACGATCCAGATAATCCCACAGACCTTGGGGATCTATGACCCCGATTTCCTCGCTATTCATGAAGGTAGAGGGAAAAAGAGACAAGGTATGTAACGCCTTTGTTTCTCTTGTCAATCTAACGGTTGTGAATGAGCATGGGTCTTCCGACAGGATCTCATCCGTCGAATTAGTTACTTATCCCTACGCTGCTTCCTTGGGACTTTTAAGAGGGTCATTCCTCCTCATACAGGGATGCTAAGACTTACGCAGCCAAGTCCTTTTTATAGGTTCTTGGTAAACCTTTCTAGAGAGGAAATCTCTGTGAAGAGATCTACTCTGGGGCATTCCAGGAGATGGGTAAGGGAAAACAACTTCCCGAGAACGGGTTGGAAGCCTAACTTAGTTCAACCGAGGCATAATTAAATTCCTTTTATCAACATAAGTCATACATGGTTTCCTCTGTTATAAGCATATATCTATTCATTCTTATCAAACACTGCACAGACAGTTTAACACTGAAATCATCCACAATTTCACAGTTCCATGAGCATATATATACATATATCATTCTATGAATTTCAAGATGAAATATATATATAAACACTTATCATAAATGGCACGAGAAGTATGGGAAACTGCTGAGAGGGGTGCTCATTTCCACCCAACCGTAGGCGTAGCAAATCCCAGCGGATTTACCACTAGCCACCCCCGAGCTGAGACCACGATGTCGTGAGACTGCGTCTCTCTGTCTACCAGTGACCAGGAGTGAAGGTTGCAATCCTTCCTCTGCTATCACTCACTCTGCATAAAAATTCCAGAGTTCCCCTCGCGTCTACCCTTTCAATCGTCTCTTCCATACGCCTTATCCTCTCGCGAGGTTGCATGTGGCACGATTACCCTCGTGTCGATCAAGCCTGACGGCTCTACGTATGGGCGGTTCACCATCCCATCCCTCATCAAGTCGTCCGCCTACTAGTCTGCGAGACATTAAATTTGGGGGCCAGCGAGCTGCTTTTGGTTCTTCGGGCCAGTGGAGTCCAAATATGGTATTCATTCAGGGTGGATGTTAACGCCACCTTTTCAGGAGCCTTCCACCGCCATCGTGGTCTCTTTTCTGCACATCCCCTCTCAGCAGTCCTGCAATAAATTCAAAATATTAGTCACATTCATTGACCTCTTCCTGCAGGTCCATTTACATCACATATTCATACTTATGAGTTTGCCATAGTCCTTGGCCAGTTTAGTTATATTTACAATCTGGGGAAAACAGGGTGTTACAGTTTCTAGGTCGGTGACGGTATGTTTGAGATACCTTTCCCTATCGATCCTAATCATGTTTGCATGTCCCTTTAATGGAAACCAAAGGTGAGCCCATTCTGTGCTAAAATATCCATTCAACTTCGTGGACCAATATTGACTAAGTATCAATCAATAAGCTTCTGGGATATCTACTACAATGATGTCAATTACTTGAACACATTTCGGGTTTTCGCCATCCTAATCATGACATCCTTGATTTACCCCATAACTTTCACCTGGGTTCTGTCTAGTTGTATCACATGTTTATCATTTTTGAGAGGGACTGCATTTAGTTTCTTGCATATAGACAATGGAATAACATTAGAGGATGCCCCTGAGTCAACCAAACAATTGTGGACACTTCTGTCGAAGACTTCAAATGTCAAGAGGAACGGTGGGACAAAAGGTTTTCTCTTACTATCTTCAGAGAAAGCATTCACAATCAGTTTATTTCTTATATTTGAGAGGGATGGATTTTCTCCTTGGTCAGTGCTTGTTGTAGGATTTTCTACTGACTTCAATGCTTGTAACAGAAAGTCATTTTGTTGAGGGATTCTACACATGTCCATGACCGATATATTTTCCTTCAATTTTTTCAAATATTCTACTATGTTGTAGTCTAGCTTGGGCAATTCTCGGGTATGGATGTTTATAGGATTTATTCGGGATAAAAAAGGTGCTTTAGGGTGATTGGACATTGGATTTCCTCCCAAAGTTTGGATTGTATTAAGGTCGTTTGAGACAGGCTGACCCCTATTTCGTGTTTGCACAGCTAAGACCTCTGTGGGTGGTTCTTGAACCTCAAATAGATCATCGGAAGGCATTGGTAGGTCAAGGTCCCATATCAGCATGGTTATTTCTTCTGGTGGATCAACTTCTTCTCGATCAACAATATTCATCGCTAAGCCGCTTGATTGTTTGGTAAGGGAAACCTTATCTAGAAACTGGTTGGCCATCAAATTCATGGCATGCACCCATTGTGGCCAGTCTCTTTCAGAGTGTTTATCTTGGTGGTAGGTACAGAAAGAGTTAGATGCTATATTTACTATATCGATGTTTAAGTTGGTCGGGGGAGGTTCAATTTCTTTGAACGGTGGATTTCGTTTAAAAAAGGGTTTATAGAACCTTTGGACTTGGTTTCCTTCCCCTGCACTTCTTTTCATGTCTATGATTTCGTTTGAAAACTTATTTATCATGTGTTGTAGGTATTCTATGTATCCACTTCCTTTCTCGGGACCTTGTTCTGTTTGTTTCCCCGGGGATCTGCTCAACAGAATTCCCCTCCTGGGAGGAGGTTGAAATTCCTTCTTTCCTAGTGAGACCTAGCCTTCTTTGCATCCCTTCATTTGGAATTCTATTTTTTGGCTTCTTCAAAATTCTCAGCTAAGGTTTTTTTGGCAGCCCTCTTCACAAACATGGAAATGGAAGTTGGGAGAGCATTAGTGTATACTTAGATTTGCAATTCTTGGGTGGGTTTATATTCAAGTTGAAATTTGGTTAGGATAGTGGTGAACCGTTGATTAAAGTATTTAACCTTCATCTTTGAACTCATGGTGGCAGCGAACAACTCAGCCATCAAAGCTCTTGTAGTGGTTTCTTCTACAAACTTATCTAGAAAATCCTTTTGAAACTTTGTCCAACTAGTTATGGACCCTACAGGTAAGTTGAAATACCACATGGAGGAATAATTATCAAAAGTATAGGGTAAAATCCTGCATACTACGTCTTCATGTTGGACATTCATTAGTCTAATAGCTAGTATCAATTTTTTTATATGGTCTTCAGGCAATCCTGAGGTTTCAGGGTCAAATTTAGGGAGTAAATTTTTTGGATATTGGGGAAGGTTATGTACTCATCCGGGGATGGCCATAGCATATCTAGCCAACCAAGGTTGATTATTCTGAGGTGGGTTTCCCCTTTCTTCATTATGATCATTTCTATATTCTATGTCGCCTGACTCTGAAGCTGAGCATTCTGAGTTAAACCCTTCCTTGTTAGAAAAACCATTGGGCTCAAAGCAGTTACTAGTTGTTGTTTCGGAGATTAGATTAAGGGGATGTTCAATTTCAGTGAGGGAAAAATATATTAGGTATTCTACTGTGTGAACAAAAACTTGGTCAAGGGTGTCGACCACTAGTCTGCTTACTTGTTTTCTATAGGGAAGTAATTGATCTAAGGGAAATTCTCTTATTTGTGGGGCATAAGCTCTTGTGATTCTTATGAACTGGTTCAACTGCTCGTGAGGAAGAGTGTAAGGTATTTCAAGGAATATATGTTCTTCCTCTTGTTGGGGTGAGTTACTTGTTTAAGGAGTACTCAGTGTGTATGGGTTGTCTTGAGAATGACTAGCCATGTATGTGGTTTGTTTTAAATCTACAGGCCATGTGAAATATTATGTTAAAAATATTGTCATCCATTCATTCTTCAGGCCCTCCTTCTAGCGTCAATTTTGTTGAGGGGTCCTAAATCCCTTTAAATAAAGAGTAGGAACCAAACCTACCACTGAGGCCCAATTAGACTTTGCAACGTTTAATGGTGTAATGGTTCTCCAGATCTTGTGATCCAGTCAATTGATAGATGGGCTTTATGTAGTGATTGACAGGATGTCTTCTTGTGAAAGCTCCACCTTTAGTTTGAATGTTATCTTTCTTGTATTTTCTCTTATAGGTGGGACCGATACAAGATAAATGTCAGTATAAACTATTTGGGTAACAAAGGGGAAATTGCTTAACTTGAAGAAGGTTGAGCCTGGGATATCCATTGTGCTCAAGCATGCATAAAATGATTCTTACACCTATGAAAAGCCTAGTACTAATACATCAACTTGTTGTCATTTTAATTACTGACTAAGATACAATTTATTAGAAGAGAACATACATGCAATAGTAATGATGGCAAGAAAATAATTTCCTTAGCTTTGATCACCAATCACACATTAACACAATGATTTGTTTACATCATTAGAGACAAGAATTATAAAAATATTGAATCAGATAACTTATCAACAGATTCAAAAAATCTTACTCATTACACATCCATTCATGAGATAAAGTTGGAAGTAATTCCTCCTTATGATCCAATCACACATGCTTTTGATGAAAACAAAAAATTGTCTCAGGTCCTAAACAAGACTTCTCAATTAAGGTAGCTCTGAAATAGTTCTTTACAATTCCAAAAATGAGGTTCTTTGCAAAAACCATCGACCCCGTTCACATACAAAAACTGCATATTTATCATATTTGAAGAGGTTCTCGTCCATCTGGGACTGAGACTTAACTCTACATTAAAAATTGTAGAATGACTAATTAACTTAACTAAAATACCATTGGAGTACAACAATGTATACTTCACACTTGACTTAATTAAAAAGAGTGGTTCTTATCACACATAGAAGACCACTTATTAACTTAATCTAAAACGGTTCTGGAATTGATTAACTAAAAACTGCTATTGTCTCTGAGACTGAACTGATGCATGCGTTGGATGAACTGTAATTGTGGAAAAAACTGATTTGAAATGACAGATCTGAGTTCTGCATTGATCATGGTATGCACGCACACTGTTGGAGGCCACTAGATACAACTAGATGTGCAGCGTGAAAAAACTCCCAGAGTGACGTGGTGACCTGTCGTCATATAAGCATGTGATTGCGGAAGTTGTTGAGGGTGGTTTGGTTCCACACTGCTCTGACCCCCACAATCCACCACACACTTCCACGTACCTCATAAGCTATACCATGGTTTCAATTGCGGGATCGCTCTGGAAAATTAACATTCAAGCATTTTTCGTCCCCGCAATGAAGTGTGACCGTCGATCATGTTGCAATCTGCGATCTGGGTAACCCTTCTATTTTAGTGTCGTTGCTAAAGTTTCTATTTGTATGCCATATTAGAACCTTCATAGCCATACTTAGTGATGGCACAAATTTCTTAGAGCTCAGGATATTTTGAATGCGGAGCATGGATATTTCCTGAAGTTACTTTCTCTCGAAGTGACGTGGCAGTCTCTCATCACTTCATCCATTTGGAGTTCAGGAGCTTCTAAATGTTGTTCTTGGAAATCCCCCAAAGGACGATCTCTCGAATCTGACGTGGTGACCATATGTCATATCTCTGATGTGTCATGGAAACAAGGGTGACACCTGTCATGTGGAAATGGGCGAATGACGCAACCAAATGACCTAGAATGAGTGCCACGCATTATGACTGATAAGTGTGCCACATGTCTCGATTGATGGTTTCCACGTGCTTCGACACTTTGGGCTTCGGGAGTTTTGGATTGTGAAGCATTAATTTCTCTTGGAGTAGTATGGGCCCGGAGTTAAGTGGCAGTATTTCGTTACTTCGACATTTCGACAGTTCGGCGTTCAGGAGTTTCTGGATGTAAAGCATGAAAATATCCCGAAGTGATGATATCACAAAGTGATTAGCCAATTCTTATCACTAATTAACTCGGGCTTAAGATATGTTTAACATTGAATACTTTGGGAGTTCGACACTTCAGTGATATAAACAATGACAAGTTCAGATGCTCGAACGTCGAAGTCATGGAGTGACTTTCCTAATTCCTTATGTTAAACCTCGCACGATTCTGGACCCCCGAATGGATGAGAGTTGTTGATCTGATAGGCCTATTGGATATTTACTATTGAAACATTACCCTGTCTGTTTGACAATCCAGGCCCAAAAATGACTTCTCTGAATTGCTACATTTTTTCCATGGATGTTTCGTGTGCATACAAAAAGGCTCGGTCGCCTGTTATGAGTGGGAGTTAGACACTTTTGCAATTTGTGGGTTCGGAGAACTGTGATCGCTTTGAGTTGAAATTCCCTGAAGTGATAAACTCCCAGAGTGACCTGTCGGCCTGACGTCATATCGTTGACGTGTCACAGAAAGCAGGGTGACATGTGTCACTTGAAATATTACAGGTGACAGACCCAAACATGGTTGAAATGAATGCCATGTGTCATGATGAGAAAGTTCCATGCATCTCAACCAATGGATGCCACGTATCTCCGGCTCTTTGGTGCCTCGGCTCTTCTACACTTTGGTGATATACACTTGTCTCAAAGTAAAACCTCCTAGATGGTTGATCTCTCGGATCTGACGTGGCAGTCTGATGTCATATTGATGACATGTCACATAAAGAAGGGTGACACGTATCACCCAGAAATGGACGGATGATGTAACCAAAGGTGTCTAAAATAAGTGCCATGTATATTAATTGATGAGATCGAATGTTTCAGTGTCGAAGTCACAGAGTAAATTTTATGTAACTCTACGATTAAACCTCGTACAATTTTGACACTTCGCATGCACGAGAGTCATTGATCTGCATTGACTGTTAGATATTCCCTATTGAAGATTTGACCTGCATGTTTGGCTTGAAATCTAAGCTCGAAATGGACTGCTCTGAATTGATGTGTATTTCCTGTGGAATCTTACTTCCCACACAAAGTACTTGGTGGTCCTGGATGTCTCCTGCGCACACAAAAAACTTGGTGGACCTGTTGCACGCTCAATCCGTGGAAAACATGATGACAAGTATTTCGAACCAAATCACGACATGCAATTATCCTTCAAGAAAACATAAACAATTTGCGCAAAGAATCAATCAAGAAAGATAATGATGAAAAACCAAGTCATTTAGTAATGGGAAATTGACTCATCCAACCAAAAGAAGAATGTTTTTCAAAAAGGTATAGGGAAAATGAGGTAGGAGGGGCATGAGGAGCGTTTCATTTTGGTGTTGGGGATTTTCCTTTAGACATATTGATCCAGATTTTATGAGCATAACAAAATGACTAAATATTATTAATAGGTTCTTAACAAAAAATAACAGAGATACAATAAAACTAGTTTTCTATTCAATAAGGAAATAAGTTGAAACTGTAAAATGCAGTGAAAATAAGCTTGTTGGAATGGTGGCGGCTTATCTCTGAGAAAAGATGTAACGGTTGCGCTAATTCGCAAGAAGATCATTACAATTAGGCTTTGAAGGCATTTTTATAATAAACAGGAATGCCAAAAACCCTAGACATCCAAAAACCTAACCCTAGGAGATGAAGCGCCAAAAGTCACGTGGGCCTCGTTTGGGTAAGTTAGTACATCAACTTCCCGGGGTCGTAACTTTTGCATATGATCTTCTTTTTAGGCGTATGATAGCCCGTTGGAAAGGTATCATCGAGAAAATTCATTTTGGGGAAAATATCAAGGTAAATATCATATTTCTCATTGTTTTCCCAAAAAACATCGTTTAGGGCCTCAAAAAGGCTCCGAAAGTGAAAAACTGCTAAAAATAGTAAATTACCAAAATTGCTAGAAAACTGTTTTGAGCCAGTTGGAAAAGGTGGGTGGACACCGATATCCACCTGGATCAATCCTCCCTCCTTAGGAAGCAATTTTCTCCATTTCATTGAGTTCCCCCATCAGATGAGGAAATTTATGTTGAATTTGGCCCCGGGTGAGCCACTTGCCTTGGTGCAGGAGCTGCCCTGCTCTGACGACTCGATAAAGTTGGATCCTTTGCTATTGAGTGACCTTGATATGTGTGTCCACAATATGATCACTAGATTCCTGTTGTATGAAGTCGAGGTTGAGATATGTTGGTGTCAGTTGTTCTGCTACTTCTGAGGTGTCCAATAATGGTGGGAAATAAGGGCGAAGGAGATCCACGTTGAACATTGGGTGCAGGCCAAGGAAAGGAGGAATGTTGAGCTCAAAAGAATTATCCCCTACGGCCTTGGTGATGGTGTATGGCCTGTTGAAACATGTATATTTTTCTAAACCTTAGACTAAAAATAAATTTCGTTTTTTGTTTAAATAAAAAGAGCATAAAAATGCACTTGTATAATCATCATCAAAATAAAGTCTTTCGATCAATACAAAGGTTTGAATGTATTAAAAAATTATGGAGCCACGTTTTTAATTAACGAATCAATCTATATAAAGGTTTGCTTTTGAAATTTCAGGATTCGGGGTTTCGCGAAATGCGAAGGTTCGATATTGAGCATCCTCGATGTCTCGATACCCGAACTCACAAAGTTTTTAAATGTTAAGTCGGGTTCATTAACAATTAATTAAGATTAACAAGGAGTAAATATCGTCACGACTTCGCGATTCGAAATTCTCTCACATATAAAGGCTTTGAAGTCTCGATACCTGAAACCCCGACATTTTAAAACTAATCACGATTAATTAAGAGTGTTAAGTATGATTATAGTTAATTAAAACCCATTGCGACTTCGTGTTTCATAAGTCTTAGTTTAAACTGCTTTAAATATCTGCGAGACCCGAAATGTCGAAAATTGATTAAGTGATGGGTACGATTAATTAAGGTACTAAATAAGAATTATACTCTAATTAATCTATTGCTAAAAATTAACTCGGATACATTTAGATTTTGTGCTTTTCCCGAGATATCGACCATAAATGACATTAATATCTGATTTAGGGAAATGATTCCAAATACGATTAGATTTTGATGCCCAAATATTTTTATTAAAGGAATTAAACGTGTTGTCAGTGAAGGTATATGCATGGTTTGTGTGTTTAAGGCAAAAAGGATTTTTGGTTCTTAATCACTTTCTTGTTTTCTTAGAGCTTTCTTAGCGAAATAACTGGTTTTTTGCATTCTCATTCTCTATAACAGGTAACATAACTTTGAATTTGATATCATGGCCTCACGGAAAGCACCTAAAGAAGCTGGTGAAAGTTATGGCCAGAACACAGATGTTGTTTCTGATACTTCGCCCATAAGTATAAATACAGTTAAAACCTGGACGCAAGTGTTCAACACCATACAATATGAAGTGGTAAATTGTTCTGATGACTCAAGCAACAATGAAAAGGATAACTTATCTACCAAATATAAGATTATCGCTGAAGCAGAATTACATAAGATAGCAACCAGGCTGAAGTTGTTACCTTACACTGATATGATTAAATGGGCACTGGATCATGTAGATATCCCGACTCGAACGATATTCAACTCTCATAAAGTAGTTGTTGGATCGTTTCGACCCGAACACATACAAGTCATGTATAAATTGTCTATAACATCAAACCTCGTTTATAATGCCAGTTTTCTAGAGAACTTTAGTAATAAGAAGTGTGATCAATTTGGAAAAATTCTTTTCAACATGATCAAAGACTGGTGTTCACGCCCTGAAAAATTCAGATCCGAATCTCATGGCATATATTCCATCTCATCGCTTGAACCACAATTCATGTATATAGCCATGATGATGTGCACAATTTATGGCAAAGATAAAATGACCCATTTATACCTACCATGGATTCTCGTTATTCACTCGGTTGCAAAAGGATTTTATTTTGACTAGGAAAAGATATTGTCAGATAATCTGGCTGGAAAAATCTCAGAATACCAAACGAAGAAAGCCAAAGGGAAACCAGCTCCATTCTTTATGTCATCTTATGTTATGGATGCTATCTTCTTTATGACGCCTTTCCTGCTGATGAGATGGAGTTGGACTCTAGACAGTGCATAAACAATTCATGATTACCATTTGAAGCTCTAGGAAGACGAAGCAAAAGATTTCTTTTATGAAATTTTTAACTGGGTATTGGTGTCGATGCATATTGTTATATTTGGTCACCCACCGCATAGAATTTCAGACAAGGTTATGGCTAGCCTGGGTAAAGTGGAAGACTGGTATATAGAGGAACATTTCTCTTATATCATAGTTTTTGGCTTCTCAGTCCCTCCATATGAATTACCGTAATTTTTACCAGACAGACTGGTGTGCCTTGAAGTTGCACGACAAACTGTATTCGGTGGGATTAACAAAGAGCTAAAAGCCATGCAGAAAAAGGTATGGCCATCTTTTCCTTTTTCTATTGGTTCATTGTCCTTATTATATTTCGGTCACTCCAAGGTGGACTCTACAACTTTAGAAGAGATAAAGATGGTTAGCATTGAGTTCAAGAAGCATGACCCATAGAGGGTAGTGGGAAACCATATGGTCAGGTGAAATCTTAAAAATTATGAGCATGAAGAGTCCCCTCATGGCAAAATGTTCCGAGGGGTAAGATCTTATCAAGAATTTTTTAGCCGAGTGCAAGATCTGCTACCTGGTGAAATGGTTGAGTTTTACAATTTCCAAAAACATCAAAAAAGCGGCCTACCCAAAGTATTACAAGGGAAAATCCTAAAATCTCTAGATACATGTTGGCACAGGGGCAGACCCAGGGTTCAACTCTCATGAGCGCACCAACAAAGCCCTAACTACCAGCCCTTTCGGCAACACCTGTGAAGTAGATGAAGTCTCACCCGAGGTAGAGGCAAGGATGGTTGCAAGACTCACGTGTTTGCAACCTTAGTTGGGACACAGATATGTGATTATATCCTTTACAGAGCACTTAGCATCATTCATTCATCACTATTCACCCTTATTGTACTTCACAGACAAGACAAAACATCACAGTACTTGCTCAGATATAAGATATTTCAGTGCTTAGCAACAACAAAACATATTAGATCTTGTAGATCAGCACTAAGCATTATCATACACATCAGATATACTATTCATATACATCTAGAAAATCACAAAGCATAAGCAAATCTATCTAATCATGGCATAGCACTTAGCAAGATAGTGAAAACACACGGAAGAAACAACACAAAGCATGACACATAGGTTTACGTGGTTCACCCCCACCCTGGGGCTACGCCCACAAATTTTTCTTCTTCTTTATTAGGTTTGGTCAATCTGATTACAACACAGAGCTCAAATTGTACTACACATAGGACAGGAGATCTGTGCGCACCTCGCTAGATCCTCTTTCCCTGAGTAGATCTAACACAAAACCTTCTTACAATCTGTGCACTCAGCACTTACAACACTTGTACTCAGCTCTGCAAGCCTCTTACAATCATGCACAGAGCATTTACATTCTATCACATAGATCTAATTACTAGCACTAAGCCATCGACTCCTCTTACATTGCCTAGCTACTTATTTATACTTTACAACATAGGCCTAAACATGGGTAAATCCATGGGCCGACATCCCTTTCCCATTACATTAACCCAAAACCCTAAAAGGGCCCCAAAAGTGGGCCAATATCCCGTGATCTCTGCTTCTCCTAGCGCTCCATCTTTGACAGGGTGTTGATGTCCAAAGACAGTCAAATATGACCAAGTGTTCCGCAAAACTTGGTCAAGGGCCAACATGCCCCCAACACTCACATGTGACTCGTCCCGAGTCACTCTGGTCTAATCAACTCTGCTTCGAATGTCTCGAGCTTGGCCTGAGCTACTTCGACCTGCTGCAATGCGACAACCTCTTGCTCAGTGAACTCCTGGATCACTGCGTTGTTTACTGGTCCTTCCATGCGCTATTTTGCAGTGATGACAACCTGTTCAAGATCGACTGCCTGGCTCTCAACTTCAGTGAAAATTTTGCATTATTTCTCTTGGAGTGGTTTAAGTCATTGAGAGACTTCCATCACTTTATTTTGCAGCATGTGTACCTGTTGTTGGGTAGTGCATTGTTCTGGAAATTGCTTCATTCTCTCGACTAGGGTCAAGGCCTTCAGCTGCGCCTGTAGCGTATTTGCATGTTGCTTTTATTCTTGGAGATGTGCTTCTAATGTATTCAATTCTGGGTTCTCTATGAGGTTCTCATAGGTTTGGGCACTTCTAGCACTCAACTGCTTACATTCCAAAGCCAAGGTTTTTAATCGGCCAACTACGCTATGGGCAGTTGATTCCCTCAAATATCTTACTTCTTATGGAGTCTCGGACACAGTACGAAGTTCCATATCTGCGATACACTACTAAAGTTGTTGGATTACTTTTTCAAGTTGTGCCACCTGTTGTGGTACATGTTCTTCAATTTTCACTTCAATGACCATCATAGAGCAAAGTTCTTTGTGAACTCTTTCCTGTACTTCAAGTTGCTCTGCTAGCAACTGGTCCTTTCTCTACTGTAACTGTGCTTTTTCCTCCTCCCACTTCACTTGTAAGGCAAGTTGTTCCTATTTTTCCTTCCTCTATTGTACTATATGTGCACTCTGTACTTGTGCCAAAGCCTGGGTGGCTTGCACTGTGTCTTCTTGAGCTCGACGAAGGCGAGCTTCAACGTTCTTGGCAGTCTGGCGTAATTGGGTGGGCTCATCACCTGTTCATGTTGTTTCAATTTTCAAGGGCATCGTAGAAACTTCTCTGCTGGACTAGAGTGCCTGCTACACTTCTTGAAATTCACCCTTGAGTCAGCTGAATATCTCCTCCTGCTTCGTTTCTTGCCTGTCTGCGATCTCTAGTGAAGCATCATTTAGCGCAGTGATCAAGAAGTCGAAGTCATCATGTGTAAGGGTAGTCTTTAACGTATTTTGGGTGGCCTTAGTTTTCTTTCGAGATGAGGGCTTCGGTGGGGTAGTCTTCCTTTTCTTGGAGGGATCCTCCTCCTCTCCAGGTGGAGTAACCTCGCCTTTGTTTTGCTCAACTTCTGTGCCACCTAGTTCTTCACCATCACCTCCCTTCTGTGATAGTTAAGTACTTGTGTGGGGATAGCATACTGTAAACCTTGCGATATCCAAGGTTAAAATCACTAAATTTCAGCGCAGCGAGCTTATCCTGGTCAGCACAAACTATGCGCACTCCTTTTGAGAGGTACACAGTGACCACAACATAGTCAAAGTCTCTGGGTACAGTGTCTCGATTCACTATGCCTCTTAGTGGTGGGATATACTTAGGCAAGATACTTGGGATCATCTTCACAGTGGAAAAGTCGTTTCCGATCTTACATCATCTTTTCGAAGGCAATCAAGATGGTCCTGCTCAAGCAGTGGAGGGGGAAGTTGTCAATGCTCCCGAGGACGATGCATGTACACCCATAGACACTCCTCACTCTGATATGACTCTCTCAGTCATTAAGTCAATTAGAAATTCTTCAATGATTTTCTCAGTAGCGTTGAGCTCGTCCGACATACAAGCTTGGGTCAGCTAGCTCGGGTGTGAAAGGAATTCAGAGACTACAGTGAATAGTATGGGAACAAGGAAATGATCTCAGGGTGATTTAATCTTAGGTTTCGTGCTCAAATTCTCACTTAGAAAAAAGTATTCTCGACGCATGGTGCGATGGACTAAGTAGGGAAACTTAGCAACGGTCTACTTGCAACGGGTATGATCCTTCCTTAACTCTTGTTCAACCCATTATGGCACTTTTCAATGGTTGGATGACAAACCTTTATTTCTTTTCTGCCCATTTGGAGCAGAAGTCAAACGGATATATCAGCCGCAATGACTATATTGCTTCGTCATGGCGAAGTACTCTATGTCGTTGTTCTGATATCTCGGCGAAGTTCCAATTCTAAAATTTTTCTTTCTACGAAGTTTCCTCTAGAACCTCTTGTGACCTTACAGTATTAGTCATTTTCTTTCTTAACTTTCTAGACTTCTTCCCATTGAGCTTCATCTCAGTAATGCTTTTACCATTCTGATGCTTATCTTCTGTTGTCTTAGTTACTTCGCACTGTTAAAATTCTTTCTTAGGGTTCCTAGATAATACTTATTTTGTATCAAAAATAGGCAACTCAATATTTTGCAGGTCCTCTAGTGTTCTCTTATCCTTGACATCAGAGTTGCTAGTATTAAATATCTGTGATCTTCTCTTATGTTCTTCAATCAAATGCACGATCCTTCTGGTCATAAAGTCTTTTAACTCTTGCTTCTTCTGTTCCAAAACTTCTTCTTCCTATTTTCGTCTGGCTTGTTCTCTATCAATCCAAGGTTTTCCTATGAGCATGGTAAACAGGGCGTTGTCTTCAATAAATTTAATAATTTCAAAGTCTTCCTCTGTCGAAGTTCCATGGACAGTCATAGGTATCCGGGCGAGCCTTCCACATAGGTTTACTAGATTTCCTCTAAATAAACTTGTTCCTCCTAGGGAAGGGATCAAGGAAGGCTTCTCTATAGCTTCCCAAGTTCTTTCTGGCATAATGTTCACTTGTGTTTCTTCATGAAGAATACAGTCAATGTCAAAGTCCCCTATTCTTGCTTCGACTTGCTCCTTTTCTTTGAAGATCTTTGATAGCCTAACATGTCGGTGATCATTCAAGGTGTCTTTCATCTGTAGCAATATATTTTCTGACTCCTTCTGAGTTTCTACTATTTATGGATCTGCCTTAGGGTTTTCTTCATTCAGATTCATTCTTTCAATCTTAGCAATCATTCTAGGGAAATCCAACACTTCATGGTCCAAATCTTTGCAATAGAGACAACTAGGTCTTCCACTAGGGCATTCCTTAGCAAGATGTCTTGGTCTTCTGCAACTGTAACAGAGGGTTAACCCTCTCTTTCGTTTAAATGTTCCCCAACTTCTTCTGTACTGCGCACCAGGATCATGGTAGCTATCCTGCAAAACAATCTTTCTAGGATCCTGCATCCACTTGTTAGTCCAAACATTCTTTCTATGCATAGGTATGACCTATCTATCATTATACTTATCAAATCTATTCATATCAAATTTTCTTTCATCTATTAATGCCCTAGTTTTGAAGCTAGGACAGAGTCTATCAAGCATAGCTAGATCCATGCTTTAGAAACAAAAACATTTCACTGATCTTACTTCTACAGAGCACAAATCTTTCAGATCTAAAAACTTTTGACTATTCTTGCCTTTATTAGAGCACAGAGCTTACAGATCTTACCTCTTTTATACAGATCTGACTTCTTTCTTTCAGAAATTTCCCCTTTTACTTTTCTTAGAGCACAGAGTGTTTAGATCTCACTTCTTTTATTCGGATCTAATCTTCCTTTCTTCAGATATGACCTTATTCCTGGCATAAAGCATCACAGGTCGAGTATAAATATGCACACTAGAGCAACATATCTACGCACAGATCTTTCTTTTTCACAAAGTTTCTTCTTCCTTGGTTCCCAGCAATCACAGTTTCAGGTCCCGACAATGGAACCATTTGTTGGAACAGGAGCAGACCCAGGGTTCAACGCTCAAGAGTGCACCAAAAAATCCCTAACTAACATCCCTTTCGGCAACACCTGCAAAGTAGATGAAGTCTCACCCGAGGTAGAGGTAGGGGTGGTTGCAAGACTCACATGTCTGCAACCTTAGCTGGGACACATATCTATGATTATATCCTTTACAGAGCACTTAGCATCATTATTTCATCACTATTCACCCTTATTGTACTTCGCAGACAAGACATAACATCGCAGTACTTTCTCATATATAAGATATTTCAGTGCTTAGCAACAACAAAACATATTAGATCCTATAGATCAACACTAAGCATTCTCATACACATCAGATATACTATTCATATACATCTAGAGAATCACAAAGCATAAGCAAATCTATCTAATCATGGCATAACACTTAGCAAGATAGTGAAAACACACGGAAGCAACAACACAAAGCATGACACACAATTTTATGTGGTTCACCCCCACCCTGGGGCTACGTCCACAAAGTATTCTTCTTCTTTATTAGGTTTGGTCAATCTGATTACAGCACAGAGCTCAACTTGTACTCCACATAGGACAGGAGATTTGCGTGCACCTTGCCAGATCCTCCTTCCCCGAGTAGATATAACACAGAGCCTTCTTACAATCCATGCACTTAGCACTTACAACACTTTCACTCAGCTCTGCAAGCCTCTTACAATCATGCACAGAGCATTTACATTCGATCGCATAAATCTAATTACTAGCACTGAGCCATTGGCTCCTCTTACATTCCCTAGCTACTTATTTATACTTTACAACATAGGCCTAAACATGGGTAAACCCATGGGCCGACATCCCTTTCCCATTACATTAACCCAAAACCCTAAAAGGGCCCCAAAAATGGGCCGAGATCCCTTGATCTCTACTTCACCTGGCGCTCCATCTTTGACAGGGTGTCGATGTCCAAAAACGATCAAATATGACCAAGTGTTCCACAAAAATTGGTCAAGGGAAAACAATACACAACAAGAAAACACCCAAAATCCAAAAGTCGGAAGCTCTACCAAACAAGAAACCCTAGAAAATCAGGAGAAAGTTGAGGTCTCGAATCAGAAGGGAAGTATCCCAGAGACAGAGATACTAGAAAACCAGGGAAAAGATAAAAAAGAGACAATAATAAATAACAGAGAGGATAAATCACCGTCTTCTCCTGAGAAATCAACTACTGAAGAAGCCGAGAAAAAATTGTCCACAGAAATAAGCAACCCCATTGAGGTTTTCACACCATTACAATTCAGCAGGGTAATCCCTAATATAGAGGCAATATTCATAAGCGATTTCACACCTATCTCTGTCGAGGAGATACCTCCCACCGATTTCTTTTTCACTAAGAAAAGAAAGGTTGTGGTGAAGAAAGAAATGCACATGAGAGAGGGTGCAATGGTAAAAAAGAACAAAGTATTACTAGTTGGGAAAAATTTGGAAGAAGAAGATTTTTCTACAGAGGTGGCAGGCTCTTTAGGATCTTTTGCAATGACCAACTTATTTTCTGTTGATAATCTAAAAGAAAGTCTAAGGAAGAGGAATCAGTTGATAAAACAACTGGAAGATCAAATAAGGAATGCAGAGAATAATATCAAAAACGAGGTTAGCAAAGGACTCAAACAGGCTAGAGTCAAACATAGACAAGAGATTTAGCAACTTAAATCTGATCTTGAAGAAGTACAAAAGAATGCTCAAGCAAGCCAAGGGAAGGTCATCCAGCAAGAAGAATTAGTAAGGCAATTGCAAGAAAAATTGATTTCTACTGAAAGTTAGCTTGTAAATATAGCAGTGTTTCAAGCCCAGACACTGGAGGTACATCAAAAGATGGAAACAGTAAAACAAAACATGTTTTCTAAGGTAGGGATCATCCAATATTATTTTGGAGAGATGATTCAATCATTAGATAATATCCTTTTTAGAGAAAAAGAGGCTAATGCAACCCGAACTACTTTTCAAAAGGCAGTCATATCTTCAGCTAGAGAAGTGGTACCAGTAACTCCCAGATTGACTATCGCAAAACAAATCAGGAGTGATATCATACTAAAGGCATGGGAGGCTAATATAGCCGAGAGTAAGAAAATGGCCAAAGAAATAAAGGAATATTGTGAAGAGGCTTTTGATTTGCTAGATAAAAAATCACTAGGCATTGGAAAGGACAATTGTGCTGGGGTATTAGGGAAAGTCAATGTTATAAAGAATCAACTGGACATCAAAGAAAGCTTGAATGAAGCCCAGATTGAGATTTCAAAGTTGAAGCAGGTTGACGTCGCTCAAATGGATAGATGGTTGGTAAAGCCAAATCTACAGTTGCAATCAACAAATTTTGAAGGTAAAAGGATTGAAGATAGGTTATTGAAATTACAGAGAAAGTTGTATCTTTTTTAGGCAAAGGATGTGACATAGCCTTCCAGAATTTTAGTACAATTTCTAAGCAAGTGCGTCGAGTGTCTCGAACCCAGTGAAGGTAGTACTTCAAATAAATAATGAAGTAATACATGCATGCTCATTCTGCCAATATGAGAAAGAGATAGAAAGGAAATAAATGGAACGGTTCAAGTTTCTATTTTGTAACCGTTAATATATAGGAATAAGGAAAATTCCAACCATCTAGGGTTGGTAACCTTTTGTATAAATAAAATTTCAAAAGACTTAAAGAAGGATTTTCCTGGTCGATTGTAATAAAGAGATCTCTCCTTTTTGATAATTAAGACATATGAAAACCAAAGACTCCATATTTCGTCAATCTTGAGTTATGTGTTCTTATGTTCTTTCGTATTCCAGCATATTTATTTATATGTCTTTGATGAATGCTTAATCACAACTTAGTACAACATCTACTATGGTTATATGGTTCATTTAGTTATCTTATTGTTTACAGTTTTTCCTCTGTGTTGGCTATTAGAGAATACAAGACCTTTGAATTTGTTAGATTACCACTTTTCATGCTTCATTAAAGGTTTCACATCCTTTTTTCTTCTTCTGTATCAGAGTGAGATTCTTCTGTGATTGATGCCTCACTTTGTTAACAACTTTATGTTTTTCTTTCATCACATTCATTGTTTTCCAATTTGACTCAGATGCAAAAAACGACCTTTGAATTGTTATACTATTAATTTGATTTCGGGAAATTTTCTCATATAATTGAAGACAAGAAAAAGAAAACATAAAAACAACAGATCATTTAATTTTCTTTCCTCCATGATTGTACATGTGGAAAGACAAAATAATATACAACCCGGTATCACAGATCAGACTAGCATCGCTTTAACCTTGTTTAATACCATCTTAGAAACTGCTAACACTCAGGTTGAAATTGAACGTTCGTGGGCAGTGATTGAACAAGACATAAGCATCCAGGAACATTGGGAAGCTAGGCAAAGACAACTCAGAAATCAACCATATCTTCTTTCCCTAAAGAATTGACTTTCTTTTCATATTTTAAACTCTCTTTATTTTTAGATGCCTTGACATTATACTTTGAAGCCTTAAGTATAAAATCAGGAACAACACGGCCCATAACGGAGTGGGTGAAGCTTCTGATGGGGTCCTATAAGGCATTCTTTCTGCAAGTGAAACCAAACTTTGTCTCCCACCTGAAACTTGTGTGGCACCCGATGTTGATCATGGTGTTGCTTGTACTTGTCATTGGACTTCTATAGGATATCCTGAACCTATTAGCGGATGTGTTGGATCCGCTCACTGAACCGGGTGGCTTTGTCAACTTCAGTTGGATAAGGAGATAAGTCAGTTGAGGTGACCACAAGGGGAAGTGCAACATCTATGGGACCCAATGGTTGGAATCCCAACCCCACCTGAAAGGGGTTTTGGCCGGTTGAGATATGCAGGGCTCGATTGTAGCTATGTTGGACATAGGGAAGGCTCTCATCCCATGTGGGAGGGTGCTTTGAATTATACATGTGAAGGATATGCACAATCATATGATTTACGACCTCGGTTTGGCCATCTGTCTGGGGGTGGAAGGACATGGATTTGGTGAGCTTGGTGTCCAGCAATGACCAAAGGCTCAACCAGAATGTGTTGAGAAATCAACTATCTCAATCTAAGACAATGGTTTTTGGGATTCCAAAATGTATGCAGAATCGTTCAAAGAAGAGCTTGGCAGTGGCCTCTACTGTGATGTTCTTCTTGCAAGAAACCAAAATCGCCATCTTATAAAAGTGATCAACAACCACAAAAACACAGTCATTTCCCCACTTGGTGGACATGAGGCCTGACATGTAGTCCATTGAGATGGATTCCCATGGCCTAGAAGGAGTAGGAAGAGGAGTGTACAGGCCCTGTTTCTTAGTGGTCGATTTGGAAATAGTGCAGGAAGTCCAGGACCTGATATACTTGCTGACCCCCTGTCGAAGTTTCGGTGAGTATAAATTTTTTTGTAGCATCGCCACTATCTTTTCAATGCCGAAGTGTCCTGCCACCCGACTGTAGTGGGATTCCTAGATAAACTTCGCTTGCTCGCTTGATGGAACACAGATATGGCCTAGACGACACAACAACTCATCCTAAATATGGAAATTATCGACAACTACATTTGCACCCAACATTTGGTAGGTGGTGGAAAATTTCGGGTCTGTCTCATAGAGTTTGGGGCATCCAAAGGTCTCATGGCCGTAATATTCTAGCACCATGGTGAGTGCAGCGACTGGTGGTATGATGAGGCAATCAACGTCATGATTAGTGATTCATGTTTTATACTTGATGTTGAGGTGTAATTGTTGCAAGTATATGGACTACTTTTTATGGCAATCATTCTGCATTTTTCCTTGTGTCTGCATGAACTGCAGTGTCTTATGATCAGTGTTGATGACTTTCTCCTTCCCAAGAATGTAATGTCTCCACTGGAATTAGGATTTCACAATGGAGTACATTTCTTTGTCATAAGTAGGGTACTTACAGATAATATCTGATAGTGTCTCACTATGATAGGCCACAGGGTGGTCGTGCTGAGTGAGAATGGCGCACACAGCATAGTCTGAAGCATATGTCTCGATCTCAAAGGGTTGCTACAGGTCTGGTAGTGAAATTATTGGGGATAATCATAAGCGTTGCTTCAAATCATCGAACGCTTGTTGTTAGGACTGGCCCCACAAAAATTTTGCCTTACCACCACCCCTGGTTATTTGGCTGAGGGCCCATGCAATATGGGAGAATCCCAACACAAACTTGCGGTAGAAATTGGCAAGGCCCAAGAAGCTCCGAAGCTCAATGAGTGTGGTTGGGGCAGGCCAGTCATGGATGACTTGGATCTTGGCTGGATCCACATGTATTCCATGTTGATCAACAATGTAGCCCAAGCAATGGACCATGTCCATGCTGAAGGATCATTTTTCCAAGTTGGCGTATAGCTTGTGCTGTCGCAGGGTGTGCAGAACCTGTTGAATATCCTGCAAGTGTTCAGCCCAAGTATTGTTGTAAATGAGAATGTCATCCAGATACACCACTACAAAAGTATTGGTGAATGGTGGTAGGATATCATCCATCCTCATGAAAGTGGCAAGATAATTTTTCAAACCAAAGGGCATGACCAACCATTCAAAAAGGCCTTCCTTTTACTTGAAGGTGGTCTTCCATACATTTGTCTGTTCTATCGGGACCTGGTGGTAGCCAGACTTTAGATCAATCTTATTGAAGTATTTGGACCCCGTGAGTTGATTAAGGAGGTCGTCGATTCAGGGAATCGGGTATTGGTTTCTAACTGTGATTTTATTTAGAGCTCAGTAATAAATGTAGAGTCGTCAGGTTCTATATTTCTTATGTAACAACACGATTGGGATCCCACAAGGTGATGATATGGGATGGGTGTGCCCCTTGTGGAGAAGTTCTAGGACCTATCACATGATCTCCTCATTCTCTAAGAGAAAGCGACGATAGACTGGCCCATTGGGCAGCGGTGCGCCAGGGGTCAGATCGATGGGGTGCTTGACCTGGAAGTGCAGAGGTACCCTGGTAGGTGAGGAGACGATATCTGAGTATTATTCCACGACCTTATCTACTTGATTTTGTTGTGTGGAGAGGTTTGTCATAGAGACCCTGGATGTGGTTGTGATCTTTCACTTATTCTGAGAGTGAATCATGAATAAGACAAACTTCCCTGTCTAAGCGATGACCTTCCTACATTTCTTAACAGAGATCAAGGAAATAAAACTATGTGGGACTGCCTCGGGTATCCTGTACAATTTCATGTTCAAAGTACTAATAACACTACGAGGCCTAGACTCATATGCAACATGATGTTTCCATAAATAAGGTTGGCCCAAAATAACATCACAAAATTCGAGAGGAGAAACATCACACAATACCTCGTCTTTGAAGGGGTTGATGTCGTACGATAGTCGACACTGTTGGTTGACACGGAGATCGCTTCTTTCGCGTAGGCATCCAATGTTGTAGGGTTCTGGGTGCAGCATTGTCGACAGGGCCAACTACTTGACGACCTCTACTGAGATGAGGTTCTTTTGGCTACCACTATCAACGATGAAGTGCAACGGGGTGCCTTTTACCCACATCTGTGAATGGAAGAGGCACTCTCCTTCTTCTGGCTCGTTTGGTTCACCAGGATGGAGCTTGGTGGTAGCAACAGTGGCACTAGGTTCCATGTCAATGATCCATCTTCCCATTTCTAGTTCTGTCTCAGAGTCAGAACCCACATATGATTCAGAGGATTTCACTTTGGCCACCAGTGACTTCTTTGAGTGGCAGTAGTGTTATTCCAAGGGCTCTTATGGAAGTCAAACCACTTTCTGGTATATTTCTTTGTCTTTTCGGTGTCCTTCTTTGCTTGCGTCTTGGAATGATTGTCCCGATACTATCCATATTTTCTCTGTCTTTTTTTCTCTGGGTTGGGGTCACCCTTTCCTGGCTTTTGTTGTGAGGGGTTCCCAGGCCCAAATTGTCGCATCTTTTGTTTGAGCTTCTGCTCGATTTTGACGACATATCCATAGGCCACACCCAAGGATGAGATGTCTAGAAAATCCATTTCAGTCTAGATGTATCTATGCAAAGCACCGTGATAATTGAGCACCAAATTTCACTCTGAATCTTTGATACCTAGCTTGGTGCGCAAGGTATGGAAGATATTTGTGAAATCTGGCACTGCTTTGTCTCTTTCTTGCCGCAGTGTGGTCCATTTGGTATACAATTCATCATAACTTCCAACAGGGTAGTATTGTTCCTTAATAGAATCCCTGAAGGATTCCCAGGTGGTCGTGACTGTAAATAATGAGGGTTCCTCTATTTCCTTTTTCTCACAGAAATTTTCCCACCAATATTTGACATGGGGAACAGCTTTAAGGAGTGCAAAAGTAATATTTTCTCTATTCGAAAATTTACGGAAAGAAAAATACCCTTCTATTATATTCAACCACTTGTCTACAACATCTGCATCTATTTGACCTTTAAATATAGGAACATCTAAGTTTATTTGTACCTTGAAGTGGGCGGTGCCTCCGCTCGAAGAATATGTGTCACCTATTGGTAGCCGCCGAAGGATTTGTGTGAAACTATCCATCATCTTGTTCCTTTGTTGCATGAGGGATTCCTCAATAAATAGTTTGAAAGGATCTCTTTTCCCGTCATCTTTATTTTCTCCTGCCATGAGAGGTCACTTGGGAGTGCGAGAGATTTTTTCCTCAAGAGAAACAAGCTCGAGACCCAACTCTTTGTACTCCAACCCCATTGGGGACATGCATTAAGATGACAAGGAGTAGACCGCTCTGATACCATTGATCTGGATTTTATGAGCAGAATGAAATGACTATAGATTATTAACAGGTGCTTAACACAAAATAACAAAGATACAGTAAAACGGGTTTTCTATTCAATAAGGAAATAAGCTGAAACTGTAAAATGCAGCGGAAACAAGCTTGCTGGAATGGTGGCAGCTTATCTCTGAGAAGAGATGTGACAGTTGAGCTCATTCGCAAGAAAATCATTACAATTAGGCTCTGAAGGAATTTTTACAATAAACAAGAATGCCCAAAACCCTAGACATCCAAAAACCTAACCCTAGGAGATGAAGCGCCAAAAGTCATGTGGAACCCGTTTGGGTAAGTTAGTACATCAACTTCCCAAGGTCGTAAATTTTGCATACGATCTCCATTTTAGGTGTATGATAGCCCGTTGGAAAGGTATCATCGAGGAGATTCATTTTGGGGGAATTATCGAAGGAAATTTCATATTTCTCACCTTTTTCCCAAAAAACATCGTTTAGAACCTCAAAACGGCTCCGGAAGTGAAAAACTGCTAAAAATAGTAAATTACCAAAATTGCCAGAAAATTGTTTCGAGCCAGTTGGAAAAGGTGGGTGGCCATCGATATCCACCTAGATCACATACATCCCTAGATACAGTATCCTATCATGTTGATTCCGAAAATGTATCAAGGATCCAGGATCGATGATTAGTGCAAATGTGTGGCCACTTTACCTTCTTGCATTTTTGTCGATGCCTAACATAGGTGCATCAGTCGCGATGTTAATTGTCAATTATTAATTGGAAATTAAAGTTATTTTAGGCACAAGGTTTATTTTAACAAGTTCAAACACATCTTATTTGATCAATAAGAGTTATGAAAATGAAACAAAATAAGCCACCCCCCAAAATAAAAATGATTTAGATAGTAAAAGAAAACAAGTGGTACCCAAAAGTGATAAAATTTCATAAGGTTTTTAGGGTGTGTTGAGCACTCAACACTATACACACAACATCAATGTGGATGGTTGAGAGGAACTTGAAATTTTTTAAGGTTTTGGTTAGACAGAGAGCACGTCCGGAGGGTTCTAAGGTGGAGGGATATATGGTATACCAAACCATGGTGTATATTACTGAATATCTTCCAGGGTTATCATTTATTAAGATCATTTCATATCAATGCATTGGTGATCCAAACTCCATTTAAAAATTCGAAGGGGAGTACCTGATGGGGAAAGGTAGATCGAGGAAGGTGAAAGGTAATTATTAGATGGTGTAGATTAATTATAATACATTTGATTGTTGGTTTTTATGTATATATCGTACTTAATTATTTATTTTTTAATCTTAAATATGCATCAATTATAAAGGTATATCGTGTTAAGTAATTATACATTTGTGAAATATTGTAATTTTATTCTCACGTAGTTGGTCGAGAGTGGGATGCACTACATTTATACATCGCAAACAACCTTGATTGGATGAAGGTATGGATTGAACGATGTAAACAATCTGGTCAAGGATTATCATGGGAAGGCATGGCTTCATTGGTTAAAGCAACATACTGCAATGGAGATACCAATCTTACACAAAGGAAAATCGATTTATGATATGATTTAAAAGATAAACAAAAAAGCATATTAATAAGCCATATTATTTAATTATTTTCAACTATATTGATGTACAAGTTGAATTTTTTTTTCTTTGCATACTTTCCAAACATAAAATATTTACTTAATTATCAATTGATGATGTCATTTTTATGTTTTTGGCATATTGCAGGTAAAACACCATAAGGCTATGTGGTGCAACAGTGGTAAATTTCACATAAAAAATTTGGATGAAACGAAGAAAAAAATTGATTTTGGGATAATTGTAGTCTTTGAGGTGATGAATGTTTCCTCTAGAAGTGACATACATCTATAATTGTCAGAAAATCAATACTATGGGTATTTGGAAGATATTATTGAGTGTGACTTTAAATCCTTAAAATTAGTTATGTTTGTTGTCAAATGGTATAGGATATGATTGAGTCAACGTGATCTTGATAGAATTGTTATTAAACATGCTAGTGGATTTACGATGGTCAATACAAGGTCACTTGAGCCAAGAACAAATCCCTATGTTCTTCCAAGTCAATTTGAATAGGTATTTTACTCAAAGGTTCCAGGTAGAGGGGGTTGGTCATTTGTTATTAGACATGATCCAAGAGGAAGGCTAGTAAATTATAATGTAGAGAAATATCAAGAGGGTATTGAAGAAGAATATGATGTAGAGGATCAACATGAGTTAGATGATCATTTTCCAGAGGAAGATGTTGAAGAATTAGTTGAACCAGATGATGTAGGAGACAATGTTCATGAAGATGATATCGATGATGGATTTATTGAAACTAACATCGACGATGATGATGATGATATGGACAATCCTTACAATGTTGAATCTGGATCAAATGATATAGATGTGGAATTGGATGGAGAAGATTATTGTAACAACCTATTTCCCCCAGTTGTAAATATAACTATATTGGCCAAGGAACTATGGAAAACTCAAAGGTGTGAATGTTTGATTTGATGGACCTTTGTATGAAAGGTCGATGAATGTAAATTTTATTATTTTAATAGAAAATGGATATGTGTTGCATGATTGTTGTAAAGGGGATGTGTTAAGAGAGACCGTGAATGCTATGAAAGAGATGGTGGAGGGGACCAGGAATGGTTGCGTTAACCTCCACCGAACCAATACTTTGTTGGATTTAATTGCTCAGGATCAAAACAACCCTCTAACCCAGAAATGAATTATAGTCAATCTGGTAGGTAGGAAGAACCCCTCGGGAGTTAATGAGGCGATGGGGCAGACTGCACATCTTTGAGGCTTCCCGACCTGACCACGGACTAGGAATTCGAGCCACATGCAATATTGCTGGAAAATGTAAGAAAGGAAAGCATGGGGGTTGGGGGAAGGGGATCTGCAAATATTGCAGAGATGAGAGAGAAATATCTAGGATTCGAGGAAGAATTTTGAAAAGAGTGTGCTCTGATCGCGGGAAATGTAGACTGAGATGGGAGAAGGAGAGTAACCTGTGTCCCTAACTATTTTCGATTCAAAGGAAGAGATTCAATCTCAAAGCATCGGGGTCTAGCTCGAGGGTGGATAGTGTTAAATCCATTAGGAGTGACTGAGCCTATGGTTGGGTGGAAATGGGCACCCTTTCCAGCAGTGACCTCACGTTATATGTTTCTGATAAGTGTTCTCATACTCTATGCGTTGAATTGATAATTAATGGTCACATGCATGTATTTACATCTCTATAAATATTTAATGCATTGAAATGGTTAAGATATGTATATACGTTGATTTCCTTAAGAAATTATGCCTCTGGTTTTATCGTATGCTCCAGTTTAACTCCCATAGGTGTTTTTCCCAGGGAGCTACCTCACAACTCCAGAGTCGGAGCAGGACTCATGGCACTGCTACCGTCTCGGTAACCTCACAAGTTTACCTTGCCCTGTTTCATAATTTAAGATTCTACGAATTAGAAAAGTGTTTCCTTCAAACCAGTACCC
Source organism: Picea engelmannii (assembly GCA_009831015.1). Taxonomy (NCBI): domain Eukaryota; kingdom Viridiplantae; phylum Streptophyta; class Pinopsida; order Pinales; family Pinaceae; genus Picea; species Picea engelmannii. Next base: position 65,080 of record ML780111.1, read on the forward strand.
TGAGAGACCTTGAGCTTGCACCCATGGCCTTAGCTAAAACCCGACTAAGAGTAGAGCTCATAGCCAAAGATTCATCTAAAGGTCCATGTGACCTGGGTCTAGGAACCTTGTGCTAAGCCAAAAGGGGCTAGTTCATAATGGTTTCAGAGTTTCGAGAGTTCGATGCCTGGAATGTCAAAATTCATGATAGTCAAAGTTACCCGAAATCCCTAAGTAACAAGAGCCATAGATGAGTCAAGAACTGGACAGAGGAGATGAATGTGAACCGTTCATCAAGAGGAAAACCTATCTCAGTCGTCAGATCGACTCAAAGACCCATTGGAGTTAACGAATCAAACACCAGCTACTCGATTAGATCGATGGTTGGGAATCATTGCAGAGCGTGGAGGTGAAATTAGCAGACGTGCTAGTTATTGGCCCGTAATTCATCAGTTTCATTGATCTCATTAGGGATGGAAGATAAACAACCTCGATTACACAGAGTCGGGAGAGCACTTCCCATATTTCGTAGAATGGGCCCCGCAATCGTTGTGAACCGTCAATCTGTGAACAAAGATCGAAGCTGAGGAATTATTGTGGAGCGTGAAGGTGAAATTAGCGGACGTGCTAGTTCGAGGCATGCAATTCACCAACATTTTTGATCTCATCGGGGTGGGGAATTAATGACCACGATTAGACTGAGTTGGGTGAGTAATTTTCAAATTGTGGGGATTGAGCTCTTTTATAAAGAGTGAGCACGATGGGGCCCCACAATCACCGTGAATCTTCTATCAGCGGACAAATCGGTATTGGCCAAATCATGACCGTCAGATCTAGAAAAGTTTCGAGGTGGATAGTTGTGAGTTCATTTGGAAATCCACGACGTAATGAATTCTATCTATTTCGTTGATCTGAGAGAGAGGATACGTGGTGGAATTCCATGGACTTCACATGAAAGCACTCTGGGAGAAAGAGAGGGTGGAGAGGTTGAAACTCTCGAAGACTGAAGAGACAAAGTGATTTGCAGTCATCGATCTGTGGGAGACACGTGTCGACAAATCGTCGACTTCGGGGGAAAGCACTCTGGGAGAAAGAGAGTGTGGAGAGGTTGAGACTCCCGAAGCCCAAAGAGCCGAAGTGATTTACAACCATCGATCTGTGGGAGACACGCGTCGACAGATCGTCGAATTTGGGTGAAATCACTATGGGATAAAGTGAGTGTGGAGAGGTTGAGACTCCCGAAGCCCGAAGAGATGAAGTGATTTGCAGTTGTCGATCTGTGGAAGACATGCGTTGATGGATCATCGACTTCGAGTGAAAGCACTCTGGGAGAAATAGAGTGTGGAGAGGTTGAGACTCCTGAAGCCCGAAGAGACGAAGTGATTTGAAGTCGTTGATCTGTGGAGACACGCGTCGATAGATAATCAATTTCGGGTGAAAGTACTCCGGGAGAAAGCAAGTGTGGAGAGGTTGAAACTCCCGAAGCTCGAATAGTCAAAGTGGTTTGCAGTCGTCTATCTATGGAGGTCACGTGTCGACATATCGTTGACTTCAGGTGAAATCACTCCAGGAAAAAGAGAGTGTGGAGAGGTTGATATTCCTGAAGCCTGAAGATCCAAAGTGATTCACGGTCGTCGATCGTGAAGGGACACATGGCGCTTGATCTGTAACTCTGAGTAAGGAGTACTTCGGGGGAAAAATGCATGGGAATGTTTGAAACTCCCAAACGTTGAAGTCCTGAAGTGAATGAGGGTCATCGAAACTATTGAGGGCACACGGCGTTAGATCGTGAACTTCATAGGTTTTCCACTCCAGAGGATCCGCGTGTTGGTTGTCTTGGAGCTTGTTGTCTTGACATCTGGTCATAGCCTCCGATCATATGCGAGTATAGAGGATGGGAGAACCCGAAGAACCTGGGAGAGGCTATCTATCATCTTTGATCTTGGTTCAGAGCATGGAGACCGTGGCTGGAAATATCTGGAAGAGAAGAAGGGAAAATCAATACCCCGAATGAGGATATCGATTTTCTTAAGAAGAACAAAAATTTTACGCCCCACCATGGGTGTGTTACAAATTGGTATCAGAGCATGGTTACAACACTTGGCCTGCTTGGGCTTAGGGACGAGTCACTTAAAAATCATGTTGACAGTAAATCTTAAGGGTGACACCCCTACCTTACCTATTTCCTAAATAATCTGGTTAGACTATTACTAAAGAAAATAATGAAAACTTTTTATTGTGTGTGTGTATTTAAGAAAATGAACTATGTGTTGTTCATGAACTACTAGAATGTTAGCTAAAAGTAAGAGAAACCACAAGCATAAAGGATGGTGATGTACCATGAAGTGGGGGATGGATCCCACAATAGAGACAAAGAGTCTGACGAGAGGAGGGCGGTGGAGACCCCTCCGGATATAGCTGAAACTGTAACAAGCCTTATTCCTAAATTATAGAGTTGCAAGGCTGACAACGAGAGATTGATAAACGAGCAATAAAAACAAATGGAAATGAATGTAGTCTTGTTGCAGAGCTTATCCAATATACAGAGATAGCTGCAGCATGGACCTGCAACCAGTCATGTGGACCAACGACATACAGAGAGAAGTTGAAGTCCACATGAAATACAAAAATGTGGTCCCATAAGTGGCCACATAGGGAGAATTACCTCGAGGAAGGACCAACCTGGAGATAGGGGATGCTCATCGGGAGAGTCCTCTGGAAATGCAACGGGCAACTCCAAGGGATCTTCTAGTAGAAAACTAGCCCACATTCTCATAAGAAATGAAATAAGTGAAACCATTCCAAAAGTCATGACCCTGAAGATTTCAAGAAATCCAAACCACCCTCTTTCCAATGGAGAGATTGATAAAAGGGAAGAGGCAGAAGCTTGGCTGCTTGGTTTAAAGAAGTACTTCAGAGTTCATGACTCTTCTGAAAATTTGAAGGCTCGAATAGCCATCTTCAACCTGAATGGAAAGGGAGCCTTCCATTTGGTGGGAAGATATTAAGAATGTGAAAGGAATCCATGAAAAGGAATTATCATGAAAACAGTTTGAGAAACACTTCAAGAAGAAGTATCTGTCAGAGAAATACTTAGACGAGAAGACTAAGGATTTCTATGAATTCAAGATGGGACAACTCAGCATAGATGAATACATCAATAAATTCCTTAAGTTGTTGAGGTATGTACCCTACATAAAATATGAAAAGGTAAAATTCCAACAATTTATCAGTGGGTTACCTTAGACCTACCAGAACAGGATTGAGTTTGACAAGCCAAATACCTTAGTAGACACTATCCAGAAGGCAAGGTATTGTTATGAACAGTTTGGGCGTCAGACAGAACCTCGCGAGGACTAGAAGAAGAAGAGTAGTTCGAGGTTCAAGAAGAAGGGGTTTAAATCCTCAAGATTTAAGAAATATAGGAAAGATTCAAGGATGATCCTTCCTACCCGAAGTGTGCACCGGAAAAATTTCCCCTCCCAGAGTGGAAATAAACCTTTTGTATCAACCCTAGGAAAGACTAATAACCCAAAGAGAGAACCCTTGAAATGTTGGGGTTGCAGAGAAGAACATAATTTGAGGGATTTCCCACATAGACAGTAGAACAATAGGAGAATATACAACATCCAAGAAGCTACCACAGTTGATGATGTGTCTAGGAGCATGCCATGGATTTATGCGGATTTGGATAATAAACAAGTCGACCACCAACCTTCAGTGGTGGAGATGGAATCTATGATCGCCAACCATATAGTTTATATTTTAATTGACCCTGGTTCTAATTTGAGTTATGTGGCCCCTAAGACTGTTGATAAGTGTAAATTTCAACTAGTTAGACATGTTAATCCATGGTTGGTACATCTAACCACTAGAACCAAAATAAAAGTAGCATAGGTCTTACCAACTTGCCAATGCATCATGGATGGGTTTCCCACCCAAGCGACCCTTAACATACTTCCCCTAGGATATTATGACTTGTTGATTGTTATCGATTGGTTGGTTGCTTATAAAACTAAGTTTCACTATTAACATAAAACTTTAGAATGTGTAAATGAATAAAGGGGAAAAATGACCCTCCAAGGGATTCAGAAACCTGTCTCAGTGAGACAAATATCAAACCTTCAAATGAAAAAATTATTGCAGAAAGGGATGTCCTCTATATGCAATATAGGTGTTGGAATCTGTTGAGGATAAAAAATTGAACCTAGAGGACCACCCCATATTAAGAGAGTATTGAGATGTGTTTATAGAAGAGGTTTCAAATCTACCTCCGAGAAGAGACATTGAATTCTCGATAGAACTTGCACCAGGAGCAGTGCCAGTGTCTAGGACACCCTATAGGATGAGTACACTCGAACTAGTTGAGCTCAAGCTACAGCTAAAGGAAATGATGGACAAAGGCTACATCCATCCCAGTGTGTCTCCATGGGGAGCACCAACCTTGTTTGTGAAAAATAAATATGGCACACTCAGATTGTGCATAGATTATAGAAAACTCAATAAGAAAACCATAAAGAACAAGTACCCCTTACCAAGAATCAATGACTTGTTCGACCAATTAGGGGGTGCTTCCATTTTCTCAAAGATTGACTTGAGGTTTGGATACCATCAAGTCTGAATCAAGGATGAATACATCCACAAAATGGCCTTCAGGACAAGGTATGGTCACTATGAAATTGTGGTGGTGCCATTTGGATTAACCAATGCCCCCGCCATGTTTATGTGCTTGATGAACAATGTACTTAGAAAATTCTTAGATAGATTCGTATTGGTTTTCATTGATGATATCTTAATATACTCCGAGAATAGAGAGGAGCATGAAGAACATCTTAGATTTGTACTTCAAATACTAGAGCATCAACTCTACGCTAAGTTTAGCAAGTGTGATTTTTTTCAGAAGCAAGTACATTACTTGGGCCATGTTATTTATGAAGAAGGGGTGGCAGTAGACCCTGACAAGATCAGATCTATTATGGAATTTCCTACCCCAAAGGATGTATCTAATATCTGATCCTTTATGGGCTTAGCGGGATATTATAGAAGGTTCATAAAGGGATTTTCCAAGATTGGTTGTCCAATCAATTCCCTCCAAAAAAAGGGGGCTAAATTCACTTAGACATAAGAATGTGAAGAAAGATTTCAGAAACTAAAATGCCTCCTGACCCATGCACTTGTGATAAAGATTGTAGACCCTGATAATGAATTCCTCGTGTGTACATATGCCTGCAAGGAAGGACTCAGAGGAGTCCTTATGCAATAGGGATGTGTAATTTGCTACACATCTAGAAAATTGAATGAGCATGAAATCAGTTATGTGACCCATGATCTAGAGTTGGATGCCATAGTGCATGCTTTAAAAATGTGGAGGCATTACCTCCTGGGTAGTAGATTTGTACTTATGACAGACCATTGTGGATTGAGGCACCTATTTGATCAACCAAAATTCAATGCTAGACAAGCTAGGTGGATGGCTCTCCCTAGTGAGTTTGAATTTGAAATAAAACACATCAAAGGGTAGGAAAATAGGGTAGATGACGCCCTTAGCAGAAGTGTGAAAATGATTCACCTAGCAGTAGTAAGCACCTGTGAAACGAATGTCATAAAAAGAATCAGGAATGCACAAGAAACATATGCATTCTTCAAGATCGTGACCTCGTACCTAAGTCAAGAGCCTGTAGGGATAAAGTATGAAGGCTATAGCCTATCAGATGCTCGATGAAGGTTTTTTGACCTATAGAAACAGATTGTATATTCCAATATGTGACGACTTGAAGAGGTTCATAATGGATTAACTACACAAGAGACCATATATTGGTCACCCAGGATATCAGAAAATGATCGCGGCCACTAGGAAACAATTCTATTGGCCTGAATTGAAAAAGGACATAGCTGACCATATACCTAAGTTCCTATAATGCCAACAAGTTAAGGTAGAACACCGACACCCGACAGGGTTGTTACAGCCTCTACCAATTCCAGAATGGAAATGGGAAACCATTTCCATGGATTTCATCATTGGATTACCAAGATCGACTAACTAGAATGATGTCATCATGGTAGTGGTGGAAAAATTGAGTAATTCTGCTCACTTCATTCCTGTCAAGTCGATTTGCAAGGAAATAGATATTTCCAACATATTCATGAAGGATATATTCAAACTACATGGCATTCCTAGAGAGATTATATCCGACAGAGACACAAAATTCACTTCAAGATTTTGGAAATCCTTGATGGTTGGTCTTGAGACTAAATTGTTGTTTAGCACAACCTATCACCCCCAAACTGATAGACAAACAGAAATATTAAACAAAATATTAGAAGACATGTTAAGGATGCATGTAATGCATCAGTCTAATAAGTGGGAAGACTACCTTCCATTGGTAGAATTTGCCTACAACAACGATTATCAAGAGTCACTAAAGATGATCCCTTTTGGAGCCCTTTGTGGTAGACAGTAAAAGATTCCAATCAGATGGATTAATCCAGTGGATAGAATTACAATCGGACCGGACATGCTGAAAGAAATGGAGCAACAAATGATTTAGATAAAACAAAATATGAAAATTTCTAAGGATAGACAGAAGAGCTACGTCGACCAAAAGAGAACCCCCAGAGAGTTCAAGACAGGAGACCATGTATATCTCAGAGTTAGACCCAGGAAGAGCTCCCTGAGAATGGGAGTTTGTGCCAAGATGGCACCTCGGTATTGTGGACCCTTTGAAGTCTTATATAGAGTGTGACCTGTAGCCTATAGGATAGCACTCCCTCCCATAGTAAAGGCACATAATGTTTTCCATGTTTCATTATTGAAGAAATATGTACATGATTGTTGGGCCCGAGATATGATCAGTTTTATGACATTTATTAGATACTTTTGTCGAATGTATATATGCATTTTCATGTTTTGGAGAATTTTTTGAAGGGATTTTGTGCCTAAACGATATGATCCACACCAGGTGTGCATAATTCGTGTTTTATGATGATATTGAGTATGATTCAGTATCATTTTATGTTTCCAGAGATCTAATTCACATTTTTCGGTGTTATAGGGCAAAATCACAACATGTTTTGGCTTCCAGCACTCAGTCCGACACTCCATCTGGTACTCAATCTGGTACCCTGTCCGACACTCCGTCCGGCACTCTGTCCTGCACAAAAACGATGGGTGATTTGGTGATTATGGTATTGGCGGCCAATGATGGGAAAATAAGGAACATGGGTTTTTCTCGTGCTTGCCCCCTCCAGCTACTGAACTCTTGACGACTCGATTTGGGTTGTTAAGCAGGGCGATTATTGGCTCACTCCATTTCGGCAGTTAGGGCACCATTAATGTAATTTACTATTTTTAGAAGAGGTTCAACCCTCCAATGGTCGAACTCTCAGTCTGTAAAGCCTATAAATACCAATGTGGTGGTCATACAATAGTTAAGTAGTAGAAGAAGTAGTGTGTTAGAGACAAATACGATTTTCCTCTATTTTTCCATTTTTATTTGCCAGAATTATATAAGACTGTGTTTTTGAGTTTTAATGGTGAAATCGCTTTGCTGAGTTCACGGTGTGAATTTGAGAAGTGACCACGACTTTCTAGGGGGGGCACCAATAGTCTGGTAATTGTTCTATGAGTTTATTTATGAATTCCATAGCTTAGATGTCTTTTATTTTATTTCCTGTACATGAATTGCTATTTTATTTCTGTGTTATATAATTTGTTGTTATAGTTTAATTGTTTTAGTTTCTTTTTGCAGGTTAATATCAAGGATTTTGTCAATATGCATTGACTTTGTAGTTAGTAGGAACGAGTTTGAAAACTTAAATACTAACCCCATGTGTGATTAAATAGTAGATTGTATTTTCTTTATGCTTTTAAAAACAGAGTTTAGAATAGAATTTTAGTTTATGTTTTATTTAACAAGGCTTCGATGGATGGATAGTATTAGTTCTAGTTTTCAATTGTAGATTGCTTATTCAATTTTTATTTAGATTTTGCTTAACTAGTTGTCGATTAATTTGCTCATTACTTTACTTGTTATATGCTAGAATCATGTTTAAATTTATGTTTACAAGCATTTTCCTTTTTGCAATTTGAATTGTTGAAATAGGTCTAGCTTAGTTTTACTTTATGCAATTTCTTTCCTAGATTTAGGTTGCAATTCCAATTTTTAGTTAATGATTGAATTTAGTTATGAGTTTGCTTACATAGTATAGAGTGCAATTGAATTTTATAATCCCGTTATACTGTTGATGATTAATGCATGAGTAATAATCATATGAGTATGCAGGGTAATTGATGTTGTTTCCGTAATGGCTAAGTTCTCACTGGATTGCTTGATTCACACCTTTCACTTTTCTATTGAAATCAATATCGATTTTATCCCTCTTGAATTATCTTTCATTGTCAAGTGCCAACGTGATATTATAAGACACTGGAAACATTCACACAATCATCAACACTATATTTGAGATTTCATAGGTTAAAAGATAGTTTATTTCTTTCATAGATCAGAAAATAGCTTTCTTACTTTTGTAGGATAGATAGTCTTTTGCTTTGATAGATTAAAGATTAGTTTGTGTATCATAGATTAAGGATTAGTTGTTAATTACTCTTTGCTTTCAATTTAGTAGATTTCCTTTTGTAAATTATAAGTATTTGTGAAGTTTAATTTAAGAATAGAGTTCACTTGTATCTTAGCTTAGTTAATTGCTTATTGAATAGTTTTTATTAGTTTACTTGTTGTAGAAGTTATTCTAGGTTAGTTAGTTGTTTACTTGCTTTAATAGGTTAATTGTTTACTTGTCTATTCTTGCTTTGATAATATAAATGCTTTCTTTCACAAGATAGTTGTTAATTGAATTCAAATAGACTAGTTAAAGTAGTTTGCTATTGCTATTTGTTTGTTGTTGTGCTTAAATAGTTTGCTTTTTCTTATTATCATGATCAGTTAGTTTGCTTTGTAGGGTTTTTCATTCACTTTCCTAGAACTATCCATTGATCCTTGGTTCAAAAGTACTTAGGTTGCATAGTTTAAAGTTGCTTAGTAGGGTTTTATTATTAGATAGCTTTGCTTGAATAGATTATCCCTTAGATAGCCACTTCCTTAGTTATACTATACTACTACCAATCCTTCTACCTTGGCATATATTTTGCTACAACTCTAAGTTTACTTACCCCGGGTTGACAATTTAATTGAGGGTTTTTAGTGCATATAGAACACCCATCATTTTTGGCGTCGTTATCGGGGAGTTGTCTCAAGGTAAGAAATTAGGAAATATACCATTTTTAAACCTTAGCATTAGATTGGTGGCAAGGGAACTTTAAGACAAGAGGTAAGAACCTGCACATCTGCTATTGCAGGCTCCCCCAAACCCAATGGTAGTTTTTCCTTTTGTTTTTGTTTACTTTCATGAATAGACCTAGAAACGCAATGGTATATTTTTCTTTTTTCTTTTGTTTACTTTTATGAATAGACCTAGAGACCCAAAAGGGAGATACATTAAATCTAAATCATACCTTTCAACCAAGGTTCCTTCCGATCTTTTCGAGGGAAGGAACGTTCCACTCATAAGATCCATAGACCGATACCGAAAAACAAGAGCTAGCTCAACTCAAAGAGCTAAAGAAGTCTCTGAAGAGACTAACACAGGGAGCACTATAGAACAAGAAATTGAAGCATCAATCATATTGGGACAGGAGGCAAGACCACTTGATCCTTCTGCAAAGCCAAACAATACAACCCTTTATTTTACACCACCACTAGGAGATCCTAACTTTGAGGATATCATAGACCCTGAACAAGTGAATAATTTGTTTGGTAGTTCAACCAATGTAATTATCTCTCAAATTGACATAGAAAATTTGGCACCAATAATATCAATCGGCTAGAGTAGAGTCCCAGATATCCAATCAGTAGGAAGACCTTTCCATCAAAGAGAAACCTTGTTCTCTTCAAAGATAAAACCACCTAGGTACTCTCTTTTTGGAAATAAAACCAACATGGATGATCAGGAGGATCATAACAATGTAAGACACAGGGAGGAAGAAGAAATTGGAAACCAAACTGAAACTACCTTCAGGTTTTCAATTTTGGACACCACTCCAAATGTCAACATGAAGAATATTCCTCTCTCAGCACTGCCTACCTTTTATGGTAAAAACAGTGAAGATCCAAACACCTTCCTATTTGAATTTGTCATCTTGTGTAGGATCTACAACTACGTACAAGATTCCCAGAAACTAAAACTCTTTCCTACCACCCTCAAAGACTATGCACTAAGATGGTTCATGGGGTTGGGAGAATCCAGCATTAGGTCTTGGGAAGTCATGAAGGAAATCTTTCTTAAGAAGTACCAAGACTATTGCAAGACCAAAGAGTCTCGTAATGACATCTTTAAAATCCAACAGTTAGAAGACGAGACCCTTGAATATTATATGGAAATATTTGGTTATATCTCCCAGAAGTCAAAATACCATGACCTCCTAGAGGATGCAGTTAGGGCTCTTTTCCTTAAGGGAATTTGAGAAGAATATCTAGAGATACTTAACCTGATGGCATTAGGTGACATCTCCCATAAACCATTTTCCAAAATATGTGAAATGTGTAAAAATTACTCAAGGAGTAGAGCCAAAACAGGAAAGAATGTTTTGGACCATTATAATAGAAGCTTAAAACTAGTTAGTTCAGGTGGTATCACGAGAGAAAAGATAGGGAATCTTTTAGAGAACTTCAATACATACATCTTAAGCACAATAGGTTCCCATTTGGACACCCTCAAAATTAAAAAGAAACGGGAGGAGGAAAATGTCGCAATGAGCATATATTGCCCAAGATGTAGAAGGAAGCATTCCTCAAGGGAATGCCCATTAGATAACATATCAGTTTGTGGCTTCTGCACGGATGACCACTCAACTAAGAAATGTCCAGCATTTCCCGGTTTACTAGCCATCTATAGGAGTGGAGATCTTGGGGAGTCCTTTTATGCACCTAGGAGGCCATGGCATCCTAGGAACCAACCCACATACCCAGATCTACAATCTCAAGTTCCACCCTATTACCAACAAAAACAACATTGGAACTCACCAAGTTGGAAAAATTGGTCTAATTAGTACCAACATCCTTTGTTTCAAGGATGGAGAGGAGGACATAATCAAGGAAACCCTCAAGCTCCACCTATCCCTATGTCCAACCATCATTATCCTCAGTTCCCACCAAACACTCCATGACTTCTGCCAGGTTTTGTTCCACCATCTTTACCTCCTATTCCACAACAAAAACTGCTACAATATCAGAATGAAAGCTCCCCAAGACTGACATTATTACTGGCACAGCCAGTGCCCAATACTAATAACAATCCCCCTCAACCTCTTCATAATGTTGAGATGCATTCCTTCCTGACATATGTTATTACTCTAGTTCCATTACAGGAAATCCAACTAAGATCGAGAAAAGTTCTAGATAGGCAGAGACCTTCAGTAGTCATCCAGGAAGAAGAAGAAGAAGAAACCACCAAACAACCCATGGATGACACTAGGTGGGAAGATGTTATTATCCCAAAGAACTAAGGACCTAAGCTTCCCCAAAATAATCCTTCACAAATCATGGAGGCCCCTCCTTATCCAGACAGATTGGTAATAGAGAAACCTACCACTCGACCGGAATTTGACATCTTGAATGAATTGAAGAATATTTGTGTCAAGATTCCCCTGCTTCAATCCATTAAAGACATTCCAATATACAGTAAGGTAGTCAAATAATTGTGTATTAAGAAGCCAGGTAGGAAGCAGAAGGACCCTCCTACAGTACACTTGATAGGAGATCTTTCTGAATTCATATCAGAGAAGCCAAAGCTAGCAAAATATGGGAACCCTGGAAACCCCGTAGTGACCATAACCATTAATGAGGTCTCCATTGGGAATACTCTCATAGACTTAGTAGCAGCCATCAATGTTATGACCGCTACTACCTTGGATCAGTTACAGTTACAACCTCTTTTTAGGCCTATCCCAACCATTTTGGAATTAGCAGATAAGACTAGGGTTACACCTGAAGGAATTTTATATGATATCATGGTTACTTTAGCCTCATGGGAATACCCAGTAGATTTTCTTGTCATTCACTCAAACGACCCTACCAAAGGCCATCCCGTCATTTTTGGAAGACCTTGGTTAGCCACAACCAATGCATTTATTGGTTGTAGAGAGGGAGAAATGACCATCTCAAACGGGATTTCTATCTAGAAGCTCACCATCTACCCTCTAGCTCAACCTATCATGGAAAATATATGGTGTCTTGAGTGTCCATATGAGAATGAGGATTGGGAAGAACCTGTATTGCCAAGTGACCATGCATGGGAACTTCAGGAGAACACAACAGAAAATGTGCTAAACCAATTTATTTCTGCTATCACATGTGTGGATTTTCCACAGTCTTTTCCCCAATTTGATTACATGTTTGGGGAATAATTTCAGGAAAAATTGGACCCATCCATTTTTTTTCGACATCTTTTATATTCGAGATAGATGAGTCTTCCATGTCTTATACTATGCCCTATGAGATTAGTCCAAGAAAATTTCTACATATAAACTCTGGGCTAGATGCTGACCAACAGAAATAATTAGTAAATATCCTTAAAGAACAATCACAAGCATTTTCCTGTGAATACATTGACATCAAGGGTATACACCTTGACACATGCATCCATCAAATATATACCCAGGGGGGAGTAACACTTGTTAGGAAACCCCAGAGAAGGATGAACCCAACACTCAAATATATAGTCAAGGAGGAGATCCAAAAGTTGTTAAATGTCGGATTTATTTATCCCATCTCCAATAGTAAGTGGGTATCCCCGCTTGTAGTGGTTCCAAAGAAAGTGATCGGGAAATGGAGAATTTTTGTTGATTTCTAGGAACTCAACAAAGCCACTCTGAAAGACTACTTTCCTCTTCCTTTCATTGACCAAGTTCTGGATACCTTGTTTGGAAAGAAGTATTTTTCCTTTTTAGATGGGTACAATTAGTTTCTTATAGCCCCTGAGGACCAGGACAAGACTACCTTTACTTGTCCTTGGGGAACCTATGCCTATAGGGTCTTACCATTTGGATTATTTAACGCTCATGCTACATTTCAACGAGCAGTACTAGGGATATTTGAAGATATTATTCATGATTTTGTGGAGGTATACATGGATGACTTCACAATTTATGGAAACAATTACCAAGAAGCCTTAGACAACTTAGAAAAAGTCCTCATCGGATGCCAAGAAATGAACCTATCTCTAAGTCATGAAAAATGTAAAATGTTGGTAACTGAAGGAGTGGTTCTAGGACATCATGTTTCATATGAAGGAATAAAAGTCGATCCTGCAAATATTGAGGTCATCGTTAGAATTCCACCCCCCAAGACTTAGAAAGAGGTGAGAATATTTCTTGGATGTGTCAAATACTACCGGCGGTTTATTGAAAATTTTACAAAGATTGTTGCACCTATGTTTGGATTGTTAATAAAAGATGATGATTTTGTCTGGACTGAGCAGTGTCAAATTGCCTTTGAAACCCTGAAATCTAAGTTGTCTATGGCACCAGTTATTAGATGGCCCAATTGGACTCTCCCATTTCATATATCCATTGATTCCTCCGACACCGCAATAGGAGGACTATTAGGGCAGAAAGAGGACCAACAGTCTTATGCCATTTATTTTGTGAGCAAGAACTTGTCCCCTGTCGAGTTAATCTACACAGTTACCAAGAAGGAATTATTGGTATTTGTTCATGATATTAACAAGTTTCGTCATTACATTACAGGTTATGAAGTATTTGTACATACAGATCATTCCGCCATTAGATTTATCATGAATAAACACATAACTAATGGTCGAGTGACTAGGTTTTATTACAAGAATTTAATATCACCGTGCTTGACCAACCTGGAAAGGATAATGTGGTAGCTTATTTTATTTCCCGAATAAAAAATGAGGATGATGATATCCATGTAGATGATATTTTCCCAGACAAGCACCTTTTTTCCCTCTCTGTCAATACCCTGTGGTTTGCAAATATGGAAAATTATTTGGCTACTAGGAAGTTACCGTCTCATTTGTCACCTCATGAAAAGTGTAAAATTATTACACATAGTGCTAATTACTCTTGGGTTGGTCATGACTTTTTTCACATAATTCCTGATTTGATTATTCGTATATGTGTCTGAGAGGATGAGGTACCATAAATACTACGAAGTTGTCATGACGGACCATGTGGTGGTCATTTTTCTGACAAACGTACAACATATAAGGTACTACATTCGGGTTACTATTGGCCTAGCATTTTCAAAGATGTTGCCAAGTATGTGAGAAGTTGTGATAGTTTCCAAAGGATAGGAAGACCTATGTCAGTCGAAGAAATTCCTTTGCGTGCCCAAGTTATGATAGAACCCTTCAAAAAATGGGCCCTTGACTTTGTAGGACCAATTTCACCATGTCCCGTAAGAAGAACTATATTTTGGTTTGTACGGACTATGTCACCAAGTGGGTAGAGGCAAAATCCCTATTCAGGGCTACAAAAAAGTTTGTTGTCGAATTCATCTATGAAGAAATATTTGCCCACTTTGATGTCCCTCGTGAAATTGTTACAGACCAAGGCACTCAATTCACTTCCAAGCTGATGAGAGAGCTAACAGAGAAATATGGGATTAAACACTGTAAATATTCTCCATATTGCCCGCAAGGCAATGGTTAGGTAGAATCTACAAACAAAGTCCTGGAAGCTATATTGACCAAGACTGTTCAATTACATCACTGGGATTGGGCTGATAGGCTTCCAGAGGCTTTGTGGGCATATCGGACCACCTGGAGGAACATCAATTGGCATACCCCTTATGAGCTAGTGTACGGGAAACAAGTACTTCTACCAATAGAATTCAAAGTAAGGACCTTCCATATTTCCGTAGAATTGAGATTGAAATTAAATGAGGCTCAGAATAAACAAGCCCTACAATTGAATGAGTTGGATGAAATCAGGCAAGATGCCATCCAACGGACAATATTAGTCCAAAAACAGAGGATCAAGTGGCATGAAAACTTTATTAAGAATAAACACTTCCAACCTGGTCATTGGGCTCTGTTGTTTGATTCTCGATTCAAAACCTTTAAAGACAAACTCACCACCTAGTGGTTGGGCCCTTACGAGGTAGAAACTGTATATGACAATGGAGCTGTAAAAATTAAAACAATTGACTATGGACAAGTCTCCTTTGTAGTAAATGGACACCGACTCAAATTTTATCATAAGCCCATTTCCAAAGAGGATTTTCTATAGGTCATGTCAATGGACAAGGAATTAGCCTTA